>VFFE01008529.1:1200525-1278672 GCA_008921705.1 Burhinus oedicnemus | reverse complement strand
GCCAGTCTGTCCAAAAGCATACTAACAGGAAAACCACAGCATAACCGGACACTACGTATGAAGCAGTGGTACCCAAAATCTGAAAGAAAACACTTGACACTTCCAAAGACTCCAGGATCTCCTCAGTGTCCTAGGAAATCTCCTACATTTTCCAAATAACCCCACAGTTGCAACTTGACAAAGAACCTCTCTAGAAACAGTGAGGGACGATGAGTCTAGTTCCAAGGATCAAAAAGCCCAGGGAGGGAAAGATTTTGTGGATATAGAAAATGGTCCAGTAAAATTAATATATGGTCATGTCTATGAATAGCCTACATAGATTTGGAGAGGCATCAGTCCTACCATGGAAAAGCATGACCTGGGCATTACTCTCTTGTTATCAAGCATTTAACACAACTCAGCCCATTGGCATTGCACATCAGCTCCATCATGACTCAGCAAGTTGTTGCTCACGTCCAAGTATTTGAGCAATTTCATATGGCTGGTCATGAAGCTTACCTTGGAAAGGCTCTCAAATTTATTCTTCTGCAAGATTAATGTTTCCAGTTGAATTAATTTATCACAGTTTTGAAAAAGAAGATCTGTTAAATCGTTCTTTAAAAAATGTAAGTATCTAAAGGGACTGTCGGATGAAGGACACAGCATATGTATCATCTCTGATTCAGTTATTGTCAAGGCTGCAATATTCATGTCTGCAAATATTTTGTATAGGTAATCCTGCATAAAGTACAGATCTGTGATTATAACTTTCTTTATTGTCAGTGCTTTCATTGAGGTTCCTGAATAGTCCAAGTAATAGTTGTTGATGTCCGACAATTGTGTTACACTGTTAATATTGAAGTATTCAATGGACGAGTGCCATACAGTCTGAAAAATTTCAGTAAGAGCATTCCAGTCCACTGACATATTTGTCAGTGTCAGATTTTGTAACCTGGAGCCTTTCCTGAAATTAGATAATAAAGCTATTAATTTTTTAACATTGTCATTTGTGATTTCTGACAATGACAGACTTTCTGTAGTATTTTGTATCACAACCCAGTCAAAATTAGCTTTGGACTGATGATTATTTGTATGCAGGAGTGGCAGGCTATTGACTTTTTTGTCAGAACCATCTTCTGGAAAATTGTTAGAAACAGATGTAAAGAGTTCATTTTCCACAGACAGGCTGACATGGTTCCATGCAAAAGTTAATGCAAACAGACACTTCTAAAGAAAAAAGTTTCTTAGAGATCTCATTTTTTCTTTCACATTGGTTTCTAATTCCTTGGAGATGCTCAATACTTTTCTTATCTGTCCATCTTTGTTCTAATCCTGTAGCAAAACAAACAAAAATAAAAAACAGATTGTATCATTAATGGCTATGCAGACTATCATACAGATTGGTTTTTTAAGGCTCCAGTTTCTCATCTCTCCCTTTGAGACAAAAAGCAATAAAGGCACCTATTATCATTCAGGAGAAGCATTCTTTATTAAGAGAACACCACTGAAATTTGTATTTGGTATGTATGCTGTATTTAATATATAATGAGTCTGTTTCTTACAAAACATGTCTGATTTCATAGGTGACTAAAATTTGCTGCATACTTCCAGAATTACTGCTGTGATTCAATGCATTATGAAGGCTTTCCACAACTGTATAATACACTTTGATCAGAAAGTACAATATTTGAGGTCAGTATGGTCATCCTCTCCTCAGATTCTCTCTTAAAGGATATGAACTAGACACAGACTTTTTTAAAATGGACTTGTGGCTACAAAACCTGGACTGAAATATAGGATAGAGATTCAAAAGAGTGAATCAAAATCTGCATGTCTTTAGGTAGCTGAGATTGGTCATTAGAGGTTATTTTAACTGGGGAGACTGGGGCAGGGGGTAGGATGTTCTATATTTATGCTATGGGAAAGTCCACAGAAGAGTTTGCTTCTTGTCTGGGCTTAAGCATCTCCTGAACTTAGACTCTGAAAGTGGGGTGTCCCCATGCCTGATTTCTTAGGTGTACCCAGAGGACAGCAAACACACCCTGAAAATACTTGCGTGCTACACAAAAGAACCTCTGTACACAAAATCTAGCCCTGATACAAAGACACTGACCTCAAATGTCTCTGTTGTGAGAGAGAGGCTTACTTAAACACAATTTCGAGAAAAATCATAACAGTGGCTTTGCTTTGATTTTCCCTAATGGAGAACACTTTTCCTTTCTGAATGTAGGAGTTTAGGGTAGCCAACTTCCCTTTGTTTAAGTCAGCCATTGTGAATACCGCCTTAAATCTTCTAGATATTGCCATAAATCCATTAGATGGCCTTTCTTTAAAAAGGAACTGGTAAGAACTTAGCTAACATTTTTATATGTGTAAATCTTGATTTAAAGTTGTTTTCCAGTTTTCTGAAATGTTTTTGTTTCTTTGGAACATTCTTCCCCTCCTCCTCCCATTACTTTTAAATCATAGCTGTTGTCTGAAGCTTTCCATACTGCTTATTCATTATTGCACTGGCTTTCGACTTTCCCTTGATGTTGAAATGGCTAAATTGAGAGTTTATATTTCTAGTGACTCTACAGTGATTTCTAGTGACTCTACAATGAGACACTAATAGCTGTCATTTGTTGGACTAAACCTACAACCTCAAGGACGACATCCTCTGTACCGTTAACCATTCCACAAGCTTTCTTAGAATTACATTACTGGGTCTAAAATGGACATTCTCCTTGATCTAACACAACCTATATTATGAAATCTCAACAGTACAACAAAAACCAGTCCACTGACTTCTTCTTTTGTAAAGAATGCATGAAACTAGGCTTGGAAATCACCTAGAAATAGTGGAGCAACATGGCAAAACTTTTCCAGCGTTTTTCCAGATTTTCATTTGGAAAAATTGTATGTAGTTTTACCATCATACCCCTCAAAAGGCATTTGGGCATGTGCAGAGAAGATAATCAGCATCCTCTATCCTGTTCTTCCAATTCTCTGGGCAACACTACTAATGCGTATATAGTCAAACAAAATACGTAGCTTCAAGAGAAATCTGAATAAAAAAATCTACCTTCAAATCACTGTTTCTTCTTAGGACGAAATTTCAGCAATATCCAGGGACTAGATATGATTCTCCCACATCTGCTTAATTTTCTTTCTCATTCCTATATCCTGGCCTTCCGTCAAATTATTTATGAGTACCTTCAAACTTTCTTTAGACTATCCTATGAAGCAACAAAATTAACAACACATGACCTGTGATTTGGGGGCTAACACTGGAGAAAATATCCTTTGTAGTCATATCCTTTTTAATTCAGAAGGATCCTCAAGTCTTCAAACTTTACAAAAAGAGCATTATCAAGATATAAGCAAAGAAGCAATCCAGTGGGGTAAGCAAACCAAGATCATAGGGAGAAATTGTCCTGTTGTTTAAAGAGCAAGAGTTCAGAATTGAGGTTTTAAGAGTTCTTCCAATATAAACTCAGTATAAACTGACTAAACTTTCATATAAGAAATGTACAGAATGCATTGAGCTATGATGGCTCACTATTAAAGCATGCGCTTCACAAGTTATCGGCATAATACAAAACTCTAATGTTAAAAATGTCTTTCATATGGATATCATCAAGTTAGACCCATTCCTGAACTGCAGAAAAACTATTTCCATTAAATCACTGTGACCCCCCTAACTATGGCTGTAGTGCTAATACAAATAGACTGCTATTTGGACAGCTTCTTTGGATAAATTTACTGAACATAAGCAACTTTACTGTAATTTCTTACCCATACACTTGAAAGTACATCATACACTTGCTAATAACCCTCTATGGAAAACATGGTTCATTTTCAAATAAGATGCAGAATAGAGAACAGTTTTAGCTAACTAGCAACTGCATAAAATCAATAAAATGAAGTTTCTCACCAGAAATTCCGGCTCACCGAAAAAGCAGAAAATGTACTCAGGAAAAGACAAAAAGAAAACTTCCTGGAACCCTGTCCTACTGTGTAACAATACTTAGGAACGCCCAAATCTTTTATGTAAATGTTTGCGCCATCTACTGACAGTTTATGAAATGGCATTTGCTTTCCTCCAGATGTCTTTTCCACATAACGTTACTGTAATTTCCCCATTATTTATATTTATTATTTATATATAATATATATTCATATGTGTTTTCATGCTTTGCAATAGATTAAGCAGGGGAAAAAATCTTTTTACCAACTTTCTGTCTTCATCAAATTAATATGAAAATAAGTAAGTACTTTTGAGGAAGTATATATGTATATATAAGTATATACTTATAAGTATATATAAGTATGCTATACCAATTTAGTTGCCAAGTTCTTATCAAGGATCATTTATAAAAGTACTGTTTGTCTTATTTTAATTTCCATTTAATGGGAATGGAAAAATAATTTCTCTCCTGCTCCAGCAGTGTTGTGATTGGGTTAAACAGTGGACATGGAAACAATGGGTGTGGTCTTTTTTTCTTCTTTAATTAAAACAGAGCCGTGACTTTGGTACTGAAGGCCCAAACACTTGGGTTATTGTCCTGGCAAAGACATAAACCAGTCTCTCTTTATTTCTGTATAATGTTGGTCAGAAATTCCATCTTAGCTGAGATGTAAATTCGGAACTGCCACACTATGACCTACCTTTCTGAGTTAGCATACCATAACGCATTCATGATTTAACATTTCAGTTATTCAGGAAGCAGAGGAAATAATCTTAAAAATTACTTTTCCACTTTAAAGCTTATTCTGTACATTGTATTTAATTTCTCAGCTTCAAGTGAAAAGAGGTCATCCAAAAAAGGAAGGGAGAGATAGGACAGGTAGTAAGCAACAGAATATAGATAGTTCATATTCTCCACTGTTATGCCGATGAGCATGGTGGTACTCTATGATTATATGATTTTTTTCTCCATTTCTGTCAATACAGACAAGAGTATTCACAACTGGTTTCCAAATGACACCTTATAATCTTGTTACATACAAACCTCACCATTGTCTGCCCGTAGCTGGAAAGATTTTGCTATCCATCCTCAGGATGAGATAAAATCCTAAGGTAAGACCTTGCTTCTACCAAACATTTGTTTCTGTTTTGTAATATAATAGTTTAACTGCTTGAATATAACCTACATATTACTCTAATGAATACAGAACCAGACATACATTTGGTTAACATGTAATAACTGCCATAAATTAGAGACGCTTATTCAAGAGTATCTCTTCAATTAAGTGACAGTATGAGCCATCCACTGCATAGTTTGAGTTCTCCAGTTCTGCCTACGCACTATAAACACAGATAAAACATATGTTAAACAAGAAAAATAAGCATATTACCATTAATTGCACGCCATTAGCCCTCAGATTTACCAGTGCAATCACTGGAAGAAGATGAATATATTCCTCAAATGTTATGCATATTCTGTTTTGTTAAAAGTAGCCAAATGTAGTTGTTTCCTTCCATCTTTTCTTTATAGTTACTTATTTACTAAAAGGCAAGCGTTTTTTCGGAAACCCATGAGGAAGATGACAACACTCAGAGTAATAACAAACTTCAGTGAAATCTGAGATGAGTAGAAGTGTTCAATCTCTATTATTTATTTATTCCAAAACCATATGCAATATTACCGTACTGAGAAAATACAAGTGAAATTAATTACTAGAAAAGTGGAAGAAAATTAGAAAATGCAAGTGCTAAATTCAAGAAAGTAATTTAGCAACTTAGGAAACTAATACATCCTTCTATCCCAATAGATGGACATACACATTTACACACTTACAATGTTAGTTTCATCCTGAAGTAATAACTTTATAATAGTAATTAATACTGTCTTTCAGTTCTAAAACATGCATGGCCTTGTACAGAATCTGCAAACTGACAGTGTAAGATCCACTTTATAGTCAAAATTACCATCCATCATGGGGAAAAACAATCTCCAGCTGTTGAGCTTCATCTATCATAATTCCTCCTCAGACACTGCCATTACTCTTCCACAAGCTCCACTGAAAAGCACAGGGAAACCCTTAGGGCCACTCTAGATTTCATTTTCAATAAATGCATCTTATCATTATTAAATTAACCTAACAGATGCTAGAACTACCAGCATGCCCTGATACTTAAATTATCATTGAAAAGCCTTAAAAATAAACTTATTTAGTGATACAAACATTTGTTCTGCTCCCGCCTACCTTAAGGGGAAACTTTAGAGACTTGTGCCTGGGAAGTGTGTAAGTCACATAGCAGGATCTGTATTTGTGAAGCACACTTTTGAGAACTAGGACTTTATTTTGTGACCTCCTATAGCAGCTCTCCTCAGTGATTCACAACACGTATTATTTTGCCTCCTGTGGCAACAGTATTTCTCTCTTCAGCAAAGGAAGACTACCGATGGAAAGGGTGCTACGATAAACCATGGATCGGCCTTTTATCACAGTAAAAGGGCGTGCTTCACCTTAAAACAAAGCCGCAAAAAGAGGAAAGGGTATGAGGAATTAGCCAGAGACAAGAACCACATGCTGTTGGGCAAGAGACTGTAATCCCCTTGTTCAACCACGTATGATTTCTCGCCTGGCTGCAGGCACCGAGCCCTTACACTAACTTACTGGAAATACGTCTACGCGCCTCCCAGTTTCTTTTAGCAACGTTTCCTGTAAACACAGATATAACAAAGGTGCAAAGTGGCATCTGAAAAGCTAAATCTCAGTTATTTAGCTCTGCAACCCCACACTTCAGGAGGTGCTTAGCTCACTTTGAGGAAGCATTAAACTTTCTACCAAAAAAAGAAAAAGTAATTCTATGCCAACTCAGTGACTACACTCATGTATACTTAAAACGCCTCAGTATCAACGTTATCGCATCAGCGCTGTCAAATTCACCCTTTTTGCCGCCTCAGCGAGGACGCGGGGGCAGCCTCCCGCCCTCGACCACGGTGTCCCACAGGCGTCCGTCAGCCCGCGCCCCGCCGCCGCGAGGGGCCGCAGGGAGCTGGGGGCGGTGAGGGGCGATAATGGCGGCTGGGGCGGCTCTCCGCGCCGGGTCAGCGCTGCCGCCCCGGCCTGGAGCGCGGGGGTGGCTCGGCAGCGGCGCGGAGCAGCCCCTTCTCAATAGGGGGCCGCCTCAGAGAGACGGAGGCAGAGCAAGGGAAGACGAGCCAGCCCTCCCTCCTCCTCTCTGCGGCCCGGCCGGCCGGCGGCTGCCCGGCCTGCTCTGCCTCCTCCCCCCACTGCTGCCGACGTGGCGGGGCGGGGAAGGGGAAGGAGCAGGGGGCGCGCCGGCAAGGGGACTGCTGAGCGGTAAGGAGCACGGCGATTTCTTCTTTTTCTGCCACTTTTGAAGCTGGCTGCGGGCTCCTCACTAATAACTCTACCCCGCGGGGGATTTCGAAACGGGAAAAAAAAAAAAAAAAAAAAAAAAGGGGGAAGCTGTGGCCGCTGCGGGTTGGAGGGAGCGGCGCTCCGGCGGCTCCTGCTTTGCCCTGGGCGCGGGGGCAGGTGGCAGCGGGGCAGGGGGAGCTGCCGGCGGGGCAGCCGCCCGAGGGGGCTTCGCCTCAGCTCGCCGTGCCCGCAGCGTCCCGCGGAGGGAAAAGCGACAGCGGGCGTCGAGTGAAAGGGGAGAGCCGTGCCGCCGGCTAAAAAAAACCCCAAAAGTTCCCCCTCACAGAGGCGTTGGTGCCCGTCGGCGGCTGGGCTTTGCTTTCGAGGCGGGATTAAATTCCTCAGGCGGCGGGTCGGCAGGTGCCGCCCGCCGGCCCCTGAGGTGCGGCCAGTCCCGCCGGCCGCTGCCCGCCCGCCTCGGGGCGGCTGGTTGCTGCGGGCGGGGTGCTCGCCTGCCGCCCGGCCCGGGGCTGGCCTTGGCATCTCCCTCATGAACTACCTGTAGAGAGTAATTCCCTTTGGGTGGAATTGTCCGAGTTGATTTGGATCAGTAGAGTCTCAGGGATGACCCCTGGGTCAAGCGCGGCTGTGGTTTCAGACAGGTGTGGTAGTTTGCTGTTACCTCCTTTGCTCCTGTGAGGAGGGTTTAGCAGACAACTGCAGGCACCATGGTCCCCAAAGATGACCCAATCCTGCAAAAATTCATGTGCACCTCTGCGTGTCATCCTTTACAAATTCTACTGGTGTAGGGCATTTTCTTACCGAGATCTAATCCCTGTGCAAAATTATGATGTGTGTGTGTGTGTATAGATTTTACAGGTTTTGGTAAAGGATCGTCATATCTGATGGTGGAATTTAGTTTACAAATACAAAAATTTTATTTAGGTGATGCTGCCCATCACACAGTGAGTACTGTTAAAACAATGACAATATTGACCTACACTAATGCATTGTATAGTATTTGCTATATTTGTAATGGAAAACTGCAACTACTTGTGGCAAATGCAAAGATTCTGACTTGTAAATGCATGTTTCCTAAAGATAATTAAGTTACAGTGTAAGCTAAAGTAATATAAGCGACACCAACTGCTTATTTGTGTATTTATGTTTCTTATTCACTGATCCCAAATACTATTCTTGGAACTGTTCAAACAGCTGATCTACATTCAAGTCAGATAAACAGGCGGCTGAAGCCACAGATGAACATGGTTCTAAAGACTGTAATAAAATATACTAATTTAAATACATGCTTCTCGGGCAGATTTCTCCTAAATCCCAGTTATATTTTGCTTTTTGCCTTTCGTTTTTTTTCCACGTTCTTCAGTCTCTCTTAGAACCTCAATCCTTCCTAACAGGTACAAGGCTTTGAACCATATTTAAATAATATGGGAGTCAATGAAAAGAACATCTACAGAGAGGACTGTGTGAGTTTATTTTATGCCGTGCAACTCAGCATATAGTCAAGAGCTTGCAATGACAACTCTGTCAAGGGTTGTCTTCTGAGTAGAGTGCCAGGCATACTATTGTTGCCAACAAGTAAGTGGTAGTAATCACTGTACCATAGTCCTTTTGGACTCTGCCAGTGCCGCTCCTTAATCAGCTGCAGAGCTTCCTCAATGGCCATTTCTTTCCCTTCCTGGGTCCTCAGCCTGATGACTGTGGTCTTTTTCTTCTAGAAAAAGAAAGTTACACTGGAAGATAAGAAGTAAATAAGAGAAAACTGGTTTGTAACTTAAAAAAAAAAAAATCAATAACTGTACCTCATGCAAGCTTAGCTTGGCTTCAAAATTGAAGTTTAATCACACACCTGGCGCTTTTAGGAGCGAGTGAGAAGTATTGCACTCCCCAAACAATAACCCTTTGAGACAAGTGATGCAGAAACAGTGTGAGCAATGAATGCTTCCTGTCTGTGAAATGGCTGCACGGACCATGGCCTGTCATGTTCTCAAATTATGCCCCTTCTCCAACACACAGATATCACCACAGTTTTAGTTATGCTGTATTTGTCATCTTCCTCTCCATCAGTCAGCAGGCTATAGGAACCTATGTATGTGGAAATGATGAGAACAAGAGCAAGAGCTGCTTGGCTATTGCAGCTCAGATTATCCTGCTCTGCAGTGGCCTTTCATGCACATCTAATAGGGAACATAGGAATTAACCACATGGAAGCTCTTCTGTTTGACTTCTCCAGACAAATGAACGTCGTTTCTCCCTCACCAATTCATAATTTGAAAAATAGTAATGCTGCTCTTCATACTTGAGTGAGATCCTGCAAGGTGAATAGAGTATTCAGAGTATCATCGTGGTATCAGTGCCAGCATGATGCACGTGCTACAGGGCTCCATGCTTCAGGAGGCCTTACATCAAGGCTATGTTTTTTTTCAGTAGTAGCTTATGGTAAACACCGCATATTTTATAGTCATTCAAATGTTTATGGAATCTAAAAGACTTTATTTATTTTGTGTATTCAGAATTGAAAATGTCTGAAGACATACGTGATGGCATCCCATCTGAAGAAAAACCTGAAGTAATGGAAATGCCCAGCAATAAGGTATTGCCTCATGAGTCAGTACCACACCTCGTGGAAGCTGAGATCTTGCATGAGTCTTCACAAGATGAACGTGGACAGACCACACAGAGTGCCAGGAATAGACAGGAAGGAGACATATTTATTAATGAAAGCCCTTTGACTGAAAAAATAATTGAAAGTCTGCCTTCCAGTGGAGAGGTGACTGAAGACATGCCCACTGAGTGTAATGAGACCGTAAGCCTTGATGCAGAACCTGAATCTGAAGAAACACTGCATGAACAAAGCAGTCCAGTAAGTAATACTTTCTTTTCTATAAAAGCGCTCCCCTCCCTGCTTTTTGAGGACAGAATTTTGTACAATGTACATACTGTTTTCACAAAAACCTAGGGAGTTATATACAGAGAGCCTGCATGGGAAGAAAATAAGTCAAACTGCAACACCAAGCTTTTGGAAGCTAGGAACAGTTGAATTTCTGTTTGCCAGCATGATATTAATTCGGTCTTTCTGGCCTGGCTGCAATAAAACTATACCAGAGCCTAAATCTTACTAAGAATCTAGTCTATTTTGTGTAGATGAAATACTCCTGTGATTTTCTTATCTGGCTTTCTGTACAAATCTGCTTTGTTCAGCTCACAGAATGAACCTAGAAGAGGACAGAATTTAAGCTGCATATGCAGCACTGAATCTTGTACTTGCTAATTCTTAAGTCATTGACTTTACAAAAAACCAGTGTATGTATCACAACGCTCGGTGAAACGGCCAGTAGTTTTTCATTTGTTCTAGGCCAGTAGTTTTTGATTTGTGATCCACAGACCTTTGGAAGTCCTGTGGGTAATTGCAAGAAGTTAATACAAGAAAACTAAGAAAAACAAGGCTTTTTTACTGTCTACACAGCATCCAAATCCAATACACGTGACATAGCTGAAGATGTTCTCATCTCCACTGAAAAAATTTCAGACATCCACAAATTGGAAAAGGTTAAACCACATTGTTTTAGTCCCTCCACCAGTGACAGGGACCTACCTTGAAGAGGTGACGGGGGATCTGTACACTGCATAATGCACAGCTGTCTTGGCATACTTCAGCTTTTGGGTTTGAGTTGATTGTGTAAGGATGGTATGTTACTGGAGACTTTCTTGAGACAACAGTTTCTTAAGATGATTTAAATGATAATCGCTTAATACCACACATTAATGTAAAAGGTGGGCAGCACCTTCTCTGGCTGTGTTTTTATTGAACTCAGTTGTTAGGAGTTCCCTGTGCACATCTACTGGGTTACACCTCTGAGGAGACTCGGGCAGAGAAGCCTCTAACTCTGGCTCCCACTAGAACTCAGGAAGGAGACAGGTTCCTGCCTCTCCCTAATAATAACCCTAACAAGCTTGTATGGCTTTATAGGATCAGGTGCCTGAAGAAATATTAGGACATCTGTAAAGACATCTCTGGAGTTTTAGGCGCTTTCAGGAATAGGTGATCTGAAGTAAGCTTCCCATTCTGCTTTCTTGTGCACAGAAGCTTGAACTCCACACAATACCCAATCTAGCACTGGTCATAAGCGTTTAGGATCCCATTAAGAATCTGTTGCACTGTTAGGAATGAAAAGACCTTTAAAAATCTGTCCCTAGTGACCAAACTGTGAACATAAAGGTAATATATAAATGAGTCAATATAATAAAGCTAGACAAGGGCATGTCTGCCCAGAGACACTATATGTGAAATAAGTTTTAGTTTAGTATGACACCAAATTCTTAACTAATTCTCCATATGGGTGCTCTTGTTTCACATTGAAGTTGTAGTCATGTGTTCACTGCACAGATGTGTGCACCGGTGTTAGCACCTTCCCAACCAGATGTTACAGTTCTTCAGCTGGAAGTCACGCTCTGCAGTACAGCCTGCAGAACCCGTTATGGGGCCTTTCAGTCAAAGCCTGCAAGGTTACTTTAACCCACTACAAAAGGCTGTTCGAATTAGCCTGTCTGACTTTGTACTGAAACAGCCAAAATGATCAGTTTCACAGACATCCGAGTGAGGTTAATGACCTTGGTTTCTTCCTGGGGGAAGAAAGGGTGAGGTGAGAACAGTAACAACCCTGCAGTGCCATAAGAATGACACCTTTCATGCAAGGACTACTTTGTACAAAAGCTTAAGCATCTGTCAGAGGAGCTGGCGGCAAAGCTTTTGTCAGTCATCATTCTGGGCTATTTCTCTGTACGTTCTGTTTCTTGACAATCATTCATCAGAAGGCATCACCATGATTAGGGAAGCCAAGTATTATATTACGACGTGCCTGTTTTCAGATTGTGTATCCTGGTAAGCAATGACACAATCATTTTTGCTGGTATCATAATTTATTAAATGCCAGACCTCGTTGCCTGACAGGTTCTTTGTGTTTCCTCCTGCCTTTGGAAAGCATGAATTTTAGACAGTGGAGTAATATTTTTGTTCTTATAGGCCACAGACTCCTCATCTAAAGCAAGTAGATGGGGAGCTTGGGGTACCTGGGGAAAGTCTCTCCTGTCATCAGCTTCTGCCACAGTGGGTAAGTGTTCAATCAGTAAAGTACATGGAAACAAATCATAATTTTAACGTGTCGTTAGACATATTAATGTTATCTGTTAAAGATTCATAGACAGTTTTGTTCTGATATGCTTGGCAATCATGGGGTTTTTTTAACAGGAGAAAGGACCTTCCTAAACTGTCAAAGCACATAAATATTTCTTCAGGTCAGATTATTAACAAGGCACTAGGCTTGTTTGTAAAGTTAGTGAATTACCTCATTGTGGCTTCTTCACAGAAAGGATACATAACCTGATACAATTACTATCAGCCAAAGGCTTATTGTTTTTGAAGTCAAAGTACTCCAACCCAGATTCATGCACATACGTGTTTGTGGTTTATACACCAAGACTTCTATCTGTACAATATGAATTCACTTCTTGTAAATTGTTCCAGCTTTCATTGACACCCAGTGAAACTGTTAAGCTATCACACCAGAGAGTAGAACAACAGATTGAAATATGGACCCTATAATCCATCTCCCTATAGTCTCATTTCTGACAGTATGTCAGTACAATATGTCCTTGTGAAGACTTTAGCTAAACTTAATCATTACACATTGAAAACTTTCACAGACAAAAAGTGAAGCTTGCAAATACCTAGTTACGAGTGGGAAATCATTTCTCACAAAACACCTACTAAACTGTTAACTAATCAGTTCTCATAGAGGATCCACAAAACACCTTCAAAAGATGAACCTAGGAATTAAAATTAATTAGTAGTGACTAAAAATAATGGAGTCAACAAAGATACTGGGTTTATGATCCCATATAAGGCTAAATGATTCTCTTCCTTCACCTCCTCTGTTCCATGGGCAATAAATTAATTCAGTCTATTTCTCAGAGAAGGAGGGAACTTCCCCTATGCTCTCTTTTTTTCAGTAACGCCCACACTCAAGGGTTCATAACTACCTTTTCTTTCAGGCAGTTAAATTTTAGCACTTCTCTTTCAGACTTGAGGAAGGGCCTCTGCATCAAGAATTTTGCCCATTTTTTTTCCTAACACTATTAGTAGATCTAGTAAAGGGTTCTGCTTTCACAGATTTAGAGTCGTAGAATCATAGAATCGTCTATGTTGGAAGACACCTTTAAGATCATTGAGTTCAACCATTAACTTAACACTGCCAAAACCACCACTAAACCATGTCCCTAAGCACCGTATCTACCCGTCTTTTAAGAACCTCCAGGGAAGGAGGTACTTCCACGAGCCTTGCCTCTCTTACATTCTCAGACCATCATAACAGCAGCATTCTGAAAATAATTTGCCTTAGCATAAATAACTGAAGAAGAAAATTTATGTGCATAAAAGTAATTTTACTGTTGATCAGTTGGAATTGTAATGCTGATGAATTCTTAAGTTCATTTTTATAGTTGCAGTGATGGGTGTCTTGGAACAGAGCTCTTTCATGTCATTCAGTTTTTGCCTGTGAGATAGTCATATTCTGCTTAGCTTTTGCAATAAATAGTATTCCATCAAATAGATATTCTATTGTTGTTTGTGAGTAACAAGATTATTTGTTACCAAACAGTCTTCTGTTGCTTAGAAGTCTTGGCCTCAGTGAGCAGTCGGTTTAGTGTCACAAAGCGTATACATTTTCTGTGGGGCAGTATGGCCACAGATATTTTCTTGCGCAACTGATATGAGCTTGCCTGAAAATGATGAATGCTGTTGGAAAAAATTTGGGAGACAAACAAGAATGTGTGTTGTATCCCTTCTTAGTAAACAAGACATACCTTTTTACACCTGTTTGTTGCTTTTGTCTATAAAACCTGCCACCAGCGTTGTATCTCTGTGGATTTCCATGGAGTTTTTAATGATATGATGTCATTTTTATAAAGACCATACAACATCTTGGTTCATATATATTAAAAATTCATTCTTAATTGATACTGACTTTTTAACATACTATCTGACTATATGAGCATCATGACTATCTTCGCAGAGTGTAAATAACTGAACAAGTTTGTCTAGGGAGCCTGACTTGATAAGGTTGTGTGATGTTGTCTGTTTTGAATAGGCATATCATCACCATGTACATACAGTTTTAGAATTAGTATTATTTTAAAATGAGCAGAGTTGGAACAGGTTAAGTTGCCTAGGCATAGGAGCATCCACATGCAGAAAAGGAAAAAGAAAATTTTAAAGTAATTTTAATTTTATGTGAGAATGGTTGCACTACGTCACACTGAAGGCCCATCTACTATAGTTTCTGACAGTGACCAAGAGCAATTGGGAAAGATGTATGTCAAGCAGCACTTCCCTTGTTTTCTCTTCCCATTTCCTGGAATCTACAACTTAGGCTTCCTGACCCTGGGGTCAGGGTAGGGCTGAGTTCCGATATTACTATCTAATAATTTTGGATCTAATTTTCTCTGTAAATTCATGAAATAAAATAGACTTTGAATTAAGTGGAAATCGAGTGTACATTCATCCATCCTGTAGTCAGGTATTTCCTCTGTTTTTTTTCCTTATATTGTATCCTGAGTCTGATATTGGATCCTAAATCTTTAGGACAACATTTAAATTTATTTTCTGTGACATTGTAACTGGGGATTCAAAATCAAACATTGATTTACCGAACCCAAGGTAACTTGGAAGGCCACACAGATAATCTTAGATTTGTTCCAGGAAATCAATGCAGCAGGTAATAGTCTATATTCCTGATATAGAGGGCTTATTTCCTAGGTGTTTATTATGGAAATTCATGCTTGATCCTTTGAAGTATTTACTGTCTGTCACTGTCATAGACAGGATGTGGGACTGTGTATATCGTATATCTGCCTCAGTATGATAATTCCTAGAGAGAGACAGAGGGAGAAAAAAAATTAAAGCTATGGGGAATTTCTATAAGCTTTCTTCTTTTTATTAAATATTTATTATTCCCCTTCAAGTTACTCCATTTAATATCTGAGCAGTTCAACCAATGCTTCATCTGCTATTCTACATCAGAAAATAGGTTTCCCATGATCCACTTCATTTTAATGTTGTTTATTCCTTCAGTGTAGCAAATGGTATAACTAAAGCTGCTTTCTTGGAGTTAGACTTAACAGGAACACCTTCGGAATGTGATTTTTCTGTTGCTCTGTCGTTATCTTTGTACAACACAGCTGCTTATCTGGTTAAGTATGACAAATATTTACCATTCCTTATATTTTTCTTCAAAATTATACTCTGTAAAAATAGCAGAAACGGTTTGAGGTGGACTAGATAACATCTTAAAGGCCTAACCAAATACATTCAGCTTTTGACAAATAGTGTAGAACGGCCCAGGTTGGAAGGGACCTCCAAAGATCATCTAGTCCAGGCTTTTGTAGGAAAGGGTGCCTAGATGAGATTATCTAGCACCTTGTTCAGTCACATCTTGAAAACCCCAAGTGATGGGGACTCTACCACATCCCTGGAGGAATTGTTCCAGTGGATGATTGTTCTTACTGTAAAAAATTTCCTTCATACATTCTTTTTTCTTTGACTCATCTGAAATGGTTGTTCCAAGGATCTTGGTTTCATTATCCTTCAAACCCTGATTTAGAGCTCCCAAACAGATCAACGTTTTTACTGCATGGCTATAGTTTGTTTAGCATAGCTGATTTTAGTTTCTAATAATAAGGTAGTTTCCGTATAATTTGTATCTTACCTCTCTTTAATTAACCGTGCACATATGGCCAGTGATTGTTTTGGTGATGGTTTTTGTATTCTAAATAAAATGTCTATTGTCTTTGAACTGATTTTGACCAAGGTCCCTGCCACAAGGCAGACGTGATACTCCTCTACAGAACAGAATCTGTAATGCCTTTGGGTTAGTAGCAGTCACTGCCTGAACCATGCTTAGTGTCTGACACTAGATGTCACACTAAGAAAATTATTGAATCTGCCTCATTAATGAGGTGAAGAGTTTTCTTTTGTTTTTAAAAGTTGCAAGAAGTTTGGTTTCCCCCCTTGTGGAAGCACAGTGGAGTAGATCCACAGAAATAGTTGTTGGGATGATGAGATGGGAGAGGTAGGCTTACTGTGATCTGGAGACACAACTTCTTGTACTTATTGTCACCATTTTACCCTCTTTCTTTTAAATTGTATTTTTTAGTAAATCAACAATTACACCATCCAGTGTTTTAGTAACAGTGTTATTAACACTCTGCTCTAACAGTGGGTTCCCATTGCAGCTAAGCCAAAGTAATGCCTAGCAGCCACTGAAATGTGCAGTCCTGCACCTCTTTTTTTCCTTGCATGTTTCTTCTTCCTCTCTGTGCCAGCGCTCATGCTCCTCTGAGCTCCTGGTAATCCAGTTCAGGAAGCTAAACTGACATCAGAATAACGCTAGAGGAAAGAAAAATCCATTTTCTGCCTTTTTAGTTCATTGAACCAACTCACTGAGATAAGTGCCAGGGCAAGCAGAAAGGACAAATATGTATCATGGAAGGAGCAGAACCTCCCATCCAAGCACCAAGAAGCCATTAGGTCAGCTTGGCTGTAACAGTAAACCTTTTATCTGAAGGGCTTAAGTGAGGCAAAATATATTCTCAGTCTGTACTTGAAGCTTGTGACTTCCGTTTTTAAAAACAGCTTGTATGCTTGAAAGCTTGCCTGTTCGTTTCTTTTTTTTTTTCCTCCAACTAAGCTATCTGCTAGCTTAATGAAAGTTACTACCTTCTCCTACAAGCCTTGCCTTTCATATGCTGTATTGTTTTGTATGGATGAATTATGGTGATCATAAGGTGCTTAAGTTATGGTGCTCAACAAGCTGCATTTCCAGGCAAAGTCTGTTCTCTATCCTGCTGTGTGCATGTGCTGCCCTCCATGTAAGTTTGAGGTTTTTTACCTCTAGTGCCCTTGATAAGACTAACATCTTTCAATACCTCTTACACAATAAAAATAATAAAAAATAGAAGCTAGCTATGTAATTTACATGGTCTCTGAAATTCATACTATAAGGCTGCTTAATGCATTTCTCTCATGCATTGCTTGTAATTAATATTCTGCTATCTTGATTATTTTGTGCTCGTGTATATTCCTCATCTACTTCTTCACCTAGTAGAATGGCACACGGAAATATCAGACACCCATATACCTTGGTACGCTGAAAAACTTTTCTTGTCACTCCATATGACAGAATGAAATGTCACTTGTGATGTCACTGTGTTCATGAGCTTGGATATTATTATACATGGGTATGTGTAATAATCGGCATTGCATATCTTAAATTGAAGTCTGTGTAGAACGGAAATGCAAATGCCTCAGATGTGAAACTAAAGTACTGAAATGATGTGAATATCTTTTCCATTCTCTACAGATACTATTACCCTGTTGTGAAATAAAGAATGACATTAAAAAACCCCAAAGGCTGGATGTTATGCTTATACCTATGTAGTCATAAAAAGGACAGTAATCTCTTCAGAAGACCTTTTTTTTTTTTCACTGCATAAATTCAGCTGATAAAAGGAAAACTGGTTTGTGCCTGAAATCAAATGGTGGTCACAACTGTTTCGTAAGTAACACAACAGTTAACTCTAGCAGCAAACCCCTTTTTCACAGTTCCTCCTTTTTAAGAATACTGAATGCAAGTGTCAGATGGGAGGAATTGTGGACATGCTTTTGGGGATGGCAGTCCAGTTTTTTTTCTTTATATCTTTTAACATGGACTTATGATCTAGAAGAGGTTGAGAACCAGTGATCTGTTGTAGCAGCCTTTATGCCTATCGCTGTTATTAAAACCTTTTACCATTGCAATGAGATCTGAAACTAGTTTCGTTTACTAGTTTAATTGAAGTTATTCCTGATTTACAGACTGGATAGTGTAGGTATTATCAGATCTAGCCTGTGTTTTTGTTCTAACGACAAGGAAGAAAATTTTTGTAAATCCTTGAAAGAATGGAGTGCCGATAGGATAGCTTCCAAGGGAGCACAATGGGGTCCCACTTTTTTAGTGTACAAAAGCAGCACAGCTGGCTTTATCCACATACCTGTACTTCGTATAGACGAGTGATTCCCCCCCCTCAGCCTTCTTCAGGTTCCTCAGTGGCTCAGTCAGTGTCAGATGGCCTTGATCTTCATCTTTAGCTTGAACCAGCTGAAGCTTCATTTGCATTACTAGACTGAATTTTGATCAGTTGTTCATCAGAAATGTCCCCATGGTGCACCACAGGTGACAAAGACTGGGTGGTAGCCAGGGCCAAAATCTCAAACTCACCCTCCACAGCTGTACGGCTGAAGCAGGGAGTCCAGTTGCCTGGGAATGCTAGATTGACGAGGGACAGCGATTCCTACAGAGAATGGTTTAGATTTCAGATGTGCTCAGTTCCGCTCCAGATGTGTCTGTCTGCTTCTTTCAGCTCTGCAGGGAATCCAAAGCTACTAAGCTGGGAGGTGGAAGATAAGAGTGCCTAAAGTGCAGTGGGATGTTTCTGACTAAAGCATACGTGAGCGCTGTGATCTGGCCTTGGGCAGATCCGGTAAACTCAACGGCAGGCCACATTTTTTGGGCACTGCTTGCAAAGCCTTCCTTTTCAAATGAAAGATTCCACCTAGCAAGATAAACAACAGTATTCTGCTGAAATAGCCAGCCAACAGAAAGAAAAGAAATCATGTAGGGAGGAAAACCAAAAGCACCAACACAGGGAAAAAAGTGTAATTTCTTCAAAAAGCAAGCAGTTAACAATACTCATTGCATAGGTTTTCTGTCTCTGCTGTTACAGATGAGTAAATGGAGGCATCTGAGGTGTTCCCAGGTTTACAATATCAGGTTGGTTGCGTTACCACACCCACTGTAACAAAACCAGTGCACCTTTATCTCTAAAATGTAGGCTCATCTCCTATAGCCTCTTTTATTTCCGTTCCTCTTGAAATTACAAGTAATAATTTTCATTTCCAAAAACAATGTGCTCTTCTGCCATTTTGTGCATGTATGTGTATCTAACAGTGCTGACTTGCTTCAGTTGTGGTCTTCTGATCTTATCTGGTTTTGTTGTTGTAGTCAAACTACATGCCATACAGCTTAGTTCAGCAAAACCACTCCTAGCTGACCTGAAATATTTTTTTATCATTCTAGTGCATGTAACCACAGCCCTGAAAATGCTGCCTTTTATAAGTCTGTAAATATCAGTACAGGAACTGTGTGCCTTCTTTTTTTGGAAGTATAAGCTTGTCTGCAAAAGTATGAGAACCAAATTACAGTGTGTTTAAAAAAAAAAAAAATTTGGATTCAGAAAAAAACCTGGAAAATTAATGTGAAAATTTAGAACTTTTGCACATGGTTAAAGGGAAATTTTCACTTAATGGTTGTAGTTAATTTTTTATGTAATTACAGGACAATAATATTTTGTTAGCAAGTCAAGTCCTTAAGAAAAATTTAAGTCAGTGGGAAGACTAGAACTCCTTTGCTTATTTAAAAAGTCATGAGCAGGAGAAATGGACAGGAATGTGACATGGAGTATCTATTACATTAGTTTAGAAGCACAATTAATGTTATTTAAGTAAGTCCCAGGAATCTGGAGAGTGAATAAATAACTCCAGAATCTATTCATGTTAATATTTTCATTGAACCAATTATAATGGGTAGGAGACTGAGATTAGATAAAGTAGTACGCCGCTCTCCAGTATCTGCATTAGAACAGATTTTGCAAAAGGCAAGAAGTTATCCAGCAATGACTTAAATCTCTGTGGTGCATAACCTAGTATGTCCTTTACAGTTGGACGTACTGCTACATTTTGTAAGACATGAGATAAAATAGGCAAAGGTCATATTTTCTTTAGACAGGTAAAAGTATTTACCTGCCTAGTCTCTCTGTTTCATTGTAAAACATCAGGACTGCATGCAGCTTATGCTGTCATATAGAAAATTACTTGTTTCTGCTCATCTGTTCCTTAGGGGACATCTGTTCTTTGTGTTTACCTTCATATACTCCAGTTTTCTTGTATGTGATCTTTCAGTAGTGCTGCTTCACATATGTTTTCTAGAATATATTTATTACTGAATTCATAGAGTACCTGATGTGCAACCCATCTGGAAATCATAGAATCATAAATCTAAGCTTTCCTTCTTCCGACTCCATTTCAAATGGTTTTGCTGCATCTTTCTTTAATCAGATGTTCAAAAGCATATTTGTATGACTACACACACGTATATGTATATATATGTGTATATTCAGAAAAACGCAGAGCACTGGCAAATGATAGGCTATTTTGCTGTAGTTAGTATAACTCAGAAAAGATACTTTGAACTTTTCTAATAGAAAGTGCACACAATTGTGGGAAAGTATGGACAACATTTAATGAATCATTATGCTTTACTTCATGTCTTACATGTCTGGGTATCTGCCTGAGCATTTGTATTAACAGCTTTTCTGGAATCATTTATCTATTTACAGTTCAGTTTAAGGTAACAAAGCAAAGAAGTATGAAATTGTCATTAATACTTCTCATAAGTAGTTAGGCAGATAGTTAAAGCACTCTGTATTGTTCTGCTACTAGAAGTGGTCAGCTTTATGTGAGATGCACTAACAGTGTACTGTGCAAGAAAAAATAAAATAGGGTCACTGAAGCCATTTCATTTTGTGTTGGACAGAAATATTGCTTGCCTGGTTGGTGTTTACTTATTGTATCTCAGCTGATGTGCAGAAACTTCCAGCTAAGGAAGATGTTCTAGCTGGATCATTTGTAATGAGAGAAGCATATCATGAACATACTTATGGGTATATCCAGAAGCAGAATAGGCAGACAATTTGAGGCTAATCTTCTTTTAAGGGCAATGTTTTTCAACTACAGCTGATGCAAATTAGGAAGCTACTGCTTCCTTTTGCTGGCTACCAGGCAATCCCACCCTATCCTATAGTAGGGTATTACCAGTTCATGTGATCTGCTAGTGTAAATAAATTCTGTGTAGAAAAGCAGCAAAGCAATCCTGTTCTGTCAAAATTATTCAGATAAAAACACTAATAACATATACTATTTACATTAAACTAGACCATTTTAATAGAACAGAGAGTTAGGGAGTCGCTTTGTACGTGTCAGGTAATGGTGGTAAAATCTCTGTAGATCAGCTACCACTGGAACAATAATTCTGTCTGTGTCATCTGAGACCAACAGACTTTACAAAGTATATTTTAACAGCAGCTTTGAGGAGAGACACTTTAGAATTTAACTTCAAATGAGCAACTGAGGAGCTTAAATCCTGAAATAACTTTGAGGACCTGTGTCAGTATTCCTAAAATGCTTACCTAGCATTGCACCTATGCAGCAGACTGAAGAACAGATTCGTTACCTCAGCCCTGCAGTCACCCACAGTCCATTAATTGTGGGTTAATTATTCTAGACTTCTGAAAACTAGATAAGGCCAAACCCTACGGTATTAGGAGGACCATCAATTTCTGTTTACACTGATTGTAATAGAACATTTAGCATTTTGAAAAGCAGGGAGCTAAACTTAACATGTGCCACTGAAACAAGTTTTACGTTTGAGATCCAGAGTAATTTGTATTATATTTCAGCTTTATAATTCCTGGTCAGTTAATATACTGGATATAGTAGAATAAATGAGTTATTAACCTAGAAAAAAATTAAGCAATTGAGGTAAGTTTAATAGTTACTCTGATTGTCATCATTCGTGGAGTATAAGAATACTATGCACTGTTAGTAATAAGTTTTCAAATGATACAATCTAAACTAGGCTTCTGCTGCAGGTCATGGGATAACAGCAGTAAAGGAAAAAGCAGGAACTACCCTAGGAATTCATAACGCAAGTTCAGCATCTTCGGAAACAGCAGACCCTCCTGCATCTGAAACACCGATTATACGTAAGTCCAAGTTCACTGAAACTGCACAAAAATCTTTGACACTTCCAAATTAGTCCAATGTACAAAATTTTAACATTTTGATCACAGAATCCAGTTTACTGTGATTTGCCACTTGAAAGTATGCTGTAGCTTGCTTTTTTTCTTTTGTTAGAAGTAGAAGATTCTCTGGACCAAAGCTCTTCTGAGAGCATTCCTTCTTCTCCTTCGTCTGGATCTCGTGGCATGTTGTCAGCTATCACTAATGCTGTACAGAACACAGTGAGTCATTTTGGCAGGCCTCTCTGCTCTAGTTATTCTTCATCATTTTTAGGTGCAATTTCACTGTAAGTCACATTTAACAAGTACAGTGTGTTAAGTTGTAGGTCTTTGTAAAAACGGTTCTGTTGTAAGTCTGTTTAGAGTCTCTTCCATGGCAAAATAACTGTATCAAATTTAAAAAAAAAAAGTCAAAAAAGTCAAACACAACCAAGTCAGTTACTACTTTGGCACTAGTTTCAGTGAAAAATATGGTTTTCTCCTAAACCGTATAGAATTCTGCAAGCTCTTGGCAAATCTTTTTTATGGTTGTGGCACCATCATCTAATATTTTTTTTTGCAGTTAAGTCCTTCCAGAGGAAGTATGATGAAATTTGTTATTACTTTTGACAGCAGATAAAATAAGAAAATACTCCATTTGCTTATTTTAAGGCTTTTACTAAACTCTGTATTGTTATTCCCTGGCCCTTACCTTCACCTCTCTGTCTAGTCTCTCATTTTGTATTAGCCTTCCCAGAAAGCGGTCTGATTGCAGACTCAGTGAGGCAAAATCTTTTGTCCAGGGTTCTTTCCTATGACACTTTCCATATATTTTCTGTGCATTGCACTTCATCCTTTTCTGCTTTTCTGTTTCAGCTTTTGCAAAATCCTGTACCATACTGTTTCCGAATCAGTTTTTGCATCATCTTCTTCCCCAACATTTTTACAGACTATTACCATAGCAAATATTTTCGTCTGAGCTTTTCAGTGTGGCATTTCCCTTGAAATTGGAAGAGACTTTAAGCATCGGCTAAAAAAGCATAGGAGTCTAACTCCCCGTGTAGTCTCATAGGACACTAACTCCCCAGGAGCATGTTTTATGAAGTGGCAGTTCTTTTTTAGTCCATATCCAGTTCACTCTGAGTGCCTCATCACTCTAATATCAAAGATTTTGCGAGCAGAGGGAGATAGATTCCTATAGACTATTCCTAAGACTCTTGCTACAGAATCTGGAGCACTGTAGGGCTTGTGAGAGCTGGACACCAGTAAGATTATCTGAGCATTGTATAAGATCTTCAAATAGGAAAAATGTGCTCTTATGCAAACCTAGAGCGGCTGCCATACCACAGTGATGAATGTCACCAAACAAAAAGAATAACTTAAGGTCTCAGTAGGTTGCCTGTAATACCATTTGAGACTTTAGTAGGGTTTTCCGTTATATATCAGGTTGCATCAACATGTGAATATCTGACAGATGCATAATCCAGACTGAAATGGAAATCTTTAGCCAGTGAAAATTCTTCAGTGTACAAGAAAAATTGTGAGTAAGGGCTAATGCTGATACAAAGGCACAGTAAAAACAACTGTATTTTGACAGACACTTCCAGAGTCATCACAAGTGTCAACATTTTAGAAATCAGTTAGGTAAGGCAGGGTCATCCTGTTAATGATAGACTATTGCTCTGTATTATTCATATCTAAAATATGTTCCCATGGACTAGATGCCACTTTGAATGAAATTAAAGTGGTATTATTCATAATTTTTTATTGGCAACAGGTGTTACATTTCCTCCGGTATGAGTCTTTTAATTAACTAGAAATATTTGCATAGTTCATTTTTTTCTTTTTGAAAATGTATTCAGAACAAACTAACATAGTTTTATAAATGTATCAATCTTAATGTTAGTTAAAGCATAGAAAATTTAGGGACCTGAATGTTCAGAGATGGTGTCGGCAAAAGCAATACTCTTTACAGTTCACATTAGCGTAAAGTGGAAAGAAAATAACCACATTGCATTACTTCATACAGGGGAAAAGTGTATTATCTGGAGGCTTAGATGCTTTGGAATTTATTGGGAAGACAACCATGAATGTCCTTGCAGAAAGCGATCCTGGATTTAAGAGAACCAAAACACTGATGGCAAGAACAGTTTCTCTGTCTCAGGTTGGATTTATTTAAATACAGTTAATGCAGTTTCAGAGTCTTTTTCCAGAATTTCAGATGCCTCAGGGGGAGGCTTTATTTATTGCAGTAGATGTTGGCTAGGCTTATGGAACTAAATATTGTGCTTTGTATTTGCTCCACTTTCTTTTTCTTCACAGAACCACAAAAGATCATCTTTTCTGCATAATCACATGTTCAGTAGCTGATTTTAATAAGATAGTATATGTGGTGATAAACCATTACACTCTGGAGACAATTAAATTGTTGGTGTGTTTGTAACAGCTGTAGATAGATGTCTTCCAGCATAAACATCACTATACTACTTTCCTTGGAAGTGAGTAATACTGGAATACAACATATGTTTCATCAGGAATTAAAGCTGTGAAAAGTTATATCTTAATGTCTATCTAAACTAATGGTACCCTTACACAGTCATGACTCACACGTTTAAAAGTTCAGAGACGTAAAAACAGAACAGAAGTGTAAGTGGTGTCAGTACAAAATTATTTTAGCTCTCCAGACACTGAGAGGTGGGAGGCTGTGGAAATCAATAAACATTGAAAAAACCTTTAATTTTACTACATTTTTACTTCTTTGTGGAGAGGAGTAAGGTATTTTTCTTTTAATGAGATGTTTCATCTTTGGTGTTGGTCATTGTAAGCGTAAACAGACTGATACTGTTGTAGTAGGCCAGAAGAAATTAACTCTTGTTAAGGCCCACAGGGTTAAAATGAGCTTTTGAGAATACCTTCCTAAAAAATATGCATGAATTCACACATAAAATCTAAGGCAGAAAGTGACATAAATCAGTTCTCATGGGTCACATAACACAGTGCTTCCTTTTTGGCGATTTGTACGTAGAATTGTGTGAGTGATCGTTTGAAGGTGGAGACTGAAAAAATCTGCCATCAAAAGTTCTTTGTAACAAAGGAATAACTGAAGACAAAATCATAAAAATTTTGAATGATACAATAGTGTAAGTGGCAAGAGTTCACCTGTATTCAGAGGCTTATATGTGGGTTAAGATGCAGTTCGGATGTGTTTGTCAGCTTTACTGTAGCAAATTCATACAAGAGGCCATTCCTTCCTAGGAACAGAAGGGAGGAATAGAAGATCCTATTCTATACGCTGTTCTCTCCTTCTTATACACTAATAGAAGTGTATAAGAAGATCACTCCAAAATATCCCCAAGTATATGGAGTATAGTTCTTTGGTAGAAGTCATACCTTATTAGGCTAATCTCCTTTGTTAGTCCTGCTGTCACATAAAAGTGACCGGCGTATCTGCTAAAAATATGTTACAGGAAATATTTATGTAGGTACATTATATATGCAAGTAGGAAGGTAGGTCCTGAAAATAATATTCTTCCCATTTTGTGGTCTGTGGAATGGATTGCATGACTTTTTAAGGCTGTGGATGAAATAGTCCTTTTTATTTTTCTTTCATTGTAATTGGTGGCTAAATTTATTATATGATATCAATAGCCAACATTGCTTTTGAGAACATAAGCAAGATTATTTCTTTGTTCACTGTTCTTTTAAAAAAGATGGTTAGCAATTACCTTTGGGAAAACCACACTTAGAATACTACTTAAATATTTTATTAAAGAAGTTTATCAAAAAAGAAGTTAGATATTTCAGCTCAAATTTCAGCTCTGCAGGTGTGATACAGTCCCAAATTTTATTACTACTTCCTAGACAAGCAGAAGCAGAAGGTAATAAAATCTGTCATAGCTACAGCAGTACCAATAAAACAACAGAAATTATGTATATTTTTGCAGCTGTTGCGAGAAGCTAAAGAGAAAGAGAAACAGAGGCGAGCCCAGCAAGTTACAGTTGAAAGAACAGCACATTATGGACTACTTTTTGATGAGTTCCAAGGTTTGTCTCATCTTGAAGCTCTGGAAATCCTGTCAAATGAAAGTGAAGCCCAGGTACAGTATGCAGACAGCATAAATCAAAACAATGGTTGGTAAAAAATTGTTCTTTACATTTATTTCACTCTGCAGGTGCATCTGAAATGAACAGTAAGTTTTTCATCAACTTCAGAGAAAGCTGGATTGGTCCCATGGGCCAGTCCTGGGCTTCAGGAAATCAATGTCAATACATGTAAAATTTAACTCCAAGATTAACTCAAAACAAACAACTTCACAACTGAAAGTTATTTTTGTTAGGACCATATATCAGCTTGTGACACTGTGCAGATGTCTTTTCAGAATTTGCAAGGAAGTTGATGTCTTTCGGTTTTGTATCAGGCACTGATACTTACATTCAGGAATTCCAGACCTACTACACCTAGAGGCTAGTGAATTAAAATGAATTCCAGATTACTTATTGAATTTCTAGGTCTTCTTTATTGTGTTAGGTTTTAAACTTACATAAAACTACTCCAAGATATCATTACTGGAAGTATACAAATGCTGTATGTCTCTCTGAAGAACATGCTTAAGTTACTAAGGCCTATATAATAAATGTATTTTTGAATTTCAGCTGTCAGTAGATCTCTGACAGTAGACTAATAGAACTTTTTTAGATTCCCAGCAATGGTATTTTGTAGTGAAACAGTTTTCTGAATAAATGTCTTAAAATACATGGTTTTTTCTTTTTTTGTTTTAGTAATTAGCACTCTTTGCCCTCTGGGTTAATTTTAATAAAAAATAAGCAAACTTTTTAAAAAATATTTTATTTACTGTCACAAATAATAGAAGCTTAATTTAATAACAGCTAGGTACATACGGTCCATGATGTTTTTGCTTTTTGCACTTATGTATAAATGCAAAATTACAAATTCAAAACGTACATGTAGAACAAACTCAGGATAATTGCATGTGTCAACACTATTTTTCTTTTACTGTTAAATACCACAGGGTAAGGAAGACTTGTATAGGTTGTTACCATGAGGTTTCTGATGTGCTTCATGTTATGTCCTAGATAACCCCTGGTTCATAGTCCTAGTCACTCCAACAGGATTGAATGCAACTACCTGGGTTAACAAGTCCAATTCCCTGATATATATTCCAAAAGACTCACAGAACATCTTCTGATTACCATACACACACATGCTCACCAAATACAATACTGTAAGCTTGAGACCTATACTAACAGCCCAAAGGCCACACCCCGGTGGGCCACAGGAGGAGCACAAGAGAGGCTGAAGGCATTGCTAATGTCCTGTGTCCTTCTAATAGCAGGGATTTAAAAATATTTTAAAGCTTTTGTTTTATAAGTTTCCATTAAAAAAAGGTCCCAATTAATCCTATGAAATGGACAATGCTATAGAGAGGGCCAAAAAGCCCTAGGTAGTCCGTCACAACCTGAGTTGGGTCTCCCAACTTCATCTTGCATTTAACCCTGAGCATATGAGCCGGACACATCAAGGAGGAACCTAAGAAAATAATGTCTTTCTCCAGTCTCTCACTGAGTCAGTCTGCACATCTGTCGAGCAAGCTTAAAAAAAACCAACCTTGAAACAAACCCAAAAGAGAAGTTTTGTATCAAACAGAGAGAAGGCATTTCTCTTGGCTTCCATAGGCAGAGAGTGCCATCATGGGATTAACACCACAGAACTGTAGGGCAAACAAACAGTGATTCAAAGAATCTGTTTTCATCCCTCTTAGGCTTGCCACCTTATTAGATATGCAGGAACTTGCAGATACCTGAGACACCCAAAGATCTGTCAGTGTGTTCTTCAGAACAGGTAGACTGGTAAACTGTCAATAATTTTGATTACATTTTGAAGGAGGGGAAACAGGCTTCTTTTTCTAACTCCTCCCATGAATGCTCAGACAAAGCATGAATTCTGCCTGTGCTCGTCTTTCCTGCTGTCTTCATCCAAGCAATCCCAAAATGCTTATTACAGCTTGCAATTAAACCAATTTTATAATTCAAAACATGTTCTGGGAGAAGGTAGAGACCTGATGATCTTGCAAGGCTGGTGTAATTTTTGTGATACTCAACAAATTTTGTTGATGAGAACTAAAAATACGTCTACATAAGCTAGAAGGTTAGAGACAAGATTTGAGCATAATGGAAGTTTCCATTTCTTGGCCTATTTTGGTATCAGGCTCAAAATTAGCAATAGAAGAAAAAGGCTCTGTTTTGTTTAGGAATTCCTTCTGTCCTTTCTTTTACAGATTCAGTCATATTTAGCAACACTTGATGGAAAGCAGCTGGAGACTGTGAAAAATGATTTAATTGCTATAAAGGAGGTTTTTGTTCCAAAGGAATCAGATGATGAAGCGGTACAGGCACAGAAAGGTAATTAGAAATACAGGGACTTAACCATACGGGCAATTGTTACTTCTGCATATAGTAATTAAAAAAATTACAATCCAAACTATAATTTCTGATATCCTGATACTCTTCATAAGCAAGGCACTAAAATTAATACTCTGAAAGTTCTGGAAGCTGATCAATGCTTAATGTTGAATTTATATTGTAACTGAAGTGTGACATAGAGAAAATAAAAGGTAAGGAAGTATTGTGTTACTTTACTATATTGTCAGTGAAAGCAAAACAACCTTTTGGAAAACTGAGGTTTTCTTACAGAATCTGTTTATGAAGTTGTGTAATCTGAAAATTTAGGAGTGTTTAGCAGTGCTTTTCCATTTAGCAACTTCATCCTTCCTTTGCACCCTCCCTTGCTGAATAGGGAAAAGATTAGAGTGTAATAAAGGGACTTCCAAACCCTGAACTTTTTGAAGGAAAGTCACTTTGAAACATAGTGGCAAAGCTGCTTTCTAGGTATTGCTTGGCAAGACGTGGCATGTGGAGTGTGAGAAAGAAGTTACAGTAGCAGAAGCATGCCATAACTATGACATAGTGCACAGCATCAAGGAGAATGGGACCAGCATGGCAGTCCATAGATCAGCTCACAAAAGTTACAATAAAATGGGTGGGCCCTTTGGTTAGGGGCAAAATAGGTGTCTTAAACAGGTCAGGAATTTTCGCGTTCTCCAGAACAGGCTGGGAACAGAAGGATAAGAAGTCAGCTTAAAGCCACCATAGCTCATGTCTCCAGGCCTGTGAGATCCATACCAAACCTCCTCTAGCTAATGGAAACAATACTCTTGACCTGAGTACTGGCTCATGCCATTAAACACCATATTGTTGTGTCTCAGAAACACAGAAACATAAAAAGATGTTTGTTCCACATCCTCTTGATCTTCTCAGGGGCCCATAAAACCTACATTTTGCAAGATGAGGTATGATTTGTGTAGCACTCAGAAAATTTAGAAAAATTGTGTTAACATCCATATGTTCTAACTGGAAAGTCTTTTCTGCTCAGACGGCTCTTTGTAGCAGTGCTCATTCAGCATGCCTGATGTCTCTCACAGGGAGCTTATTGTTTTTTCTCAGGGGGGACAGCAAGTGTTCAGTGTAGTCTTAGTGTGATAGAGTTTTGTGCTGGTTTTTTCCCTTGTTACTTTTTTAAAAAGTGAGTTTGTGAGAAATGGAAGTCAAGAAAGTGTTATTAGCGGCTTAAGAGTGAGGATTCATGAGATGTCTGTTGTGTCTTAGTTTCCTTGCCTTGAGACCAGCCCCCAGAAGAAGTTCTGTTTCTTGCACAAAGTGATGTTTTCTCTGTTGGTCAGAAGTTCTGTTTTTTCAGTGAAGCGCAGCTGCTGATCACGCTCCTTGAAACATTAACTGGCCTTCTAAATATGCTGAGACCAAGGCAATGTGCACCTTCAAAAAAAAAGACAAGATCAGAGTGTGCAAAAGCAAATCAGTCAGCAGTCCTCTCTGTGACAGCGGAAATAATAACTATACACCTTACAGCTGAATGGGAGTTACTTCAGGCTGCAGTTCAAAATTACTCACATCCTTTAGTGCAGTCAGGCTCAAGATTTATTAGTATTTGAACTACAGATAAATTTCATGTATTAGTATTAAGTTGGATAAATTTTAGTTCCACTGGAGGACACCAAAAGAATAGAAAGGTTAATCACTTCTCAGAGTACCTTTCTGTTAGGGCTGAGCTGACAGTTCTGTGGTCAGGCTCCTAACCTGGGACATGTGGCCTTTACTTCTTTCTTCAGCCTCTTGCCCATAATCTATAGTACATAAAATACTGCATTGAGAGTGCTCTTAACACTGCAGAGTGCTTTAACACATCCCCTCTAGATAGTGTCCTAGTCTGGGTACCCTTCACAAAAATAGATTATCTTCATTAAAATCTTACCAGAGTGAGTGAAGGCTGCTTATGATACTCCTGAGCCCGGGAAAACCAACCTTTTTCCTGAATTTGTTAATGCATAGGATGTTAAGTGTTTTTATTATGTGCAGCAACTGCATAAAACCTTGTAAAACTTAAAGAATTCCATTAATAGGCCCTTACATGACAATTGTCTGCCATTTTTCGATAAAAACAATATCCAGCACCTTTACATGTAACATTGTGTGTGATTGGCATGTCTGTTTCCCCTGATGGAGCACAGTTTTATTAAATAGTTTAATGCTTCATTCAGACTTTGGTTTGCCAATTTTTACATAATTTAAATTGGATTTCAGTGACTTTCTGTTGACTACACTTAGTCATCTGGTCATATTTTACAAATAATTTTAGCTTTTCAGGGAGCACACATGATCTTTTAGCATCTAGGTTTGAGTTGTTTGGATTTATTTTTAAACTGGGATTGTTTACCTGAACTGACTTGTTGGGACCTTAAGCATATTTCTGTGGCATAATTAATATTTACACTATATTTACACGGTCAGTGTTTAATGTTAGCAAAAATTTTCAATGAGATTTGGCATCCAGCATATATAAAAGACAGTAAAGTTTAACAACAGGTTGGCTGATCAGGATTAAAAGCAGCTCATGTCTTGCTGTGAAGAGAAGGCTTCATTCTAGTTTGTGTTCTTAGCTCAAGTTAGTTAATACAATTAAGGTCCTGTTAAGCCCATTAACAGGTTTTACACTTGTAAAATCAAGTCAGTAAGCCATATGCTCTTTTAATAGCATATTTTTTATTATAGAATTATATATTTTTACTTAAGCTAGCTAAGCTAGCAAGAGGTAGCAGGCTGTGTTAAATTCCATGGAGGGATTTTGAGTTTAATCCTGCTTGCTAAACAGTTTACAACTAACTTGCCTTCAGTAGGATTTTAACTTGTGCTTCCTAGCCCAATAAAACTTGCAGTTTTTTCCTTTATGCAAGGAAGCCACCCCCCCCTACAAAATACAGAGATTAACTAATGGTGTTTGAAAATCTTAAATCTTATCTAGCCACTGAGCAGTATTTGAAAACAAGTTAATTACCACTTATTGCTAATTTGTTACCACTTTCTCATCATCAAAGTCGTGTTGCTTTTTCGGTGTCATTTGGCAGTACTATATATATTCAGCAAAAAAAAGACCAGCTGGGAGGAAAGCCAGTACTTTGCATTCAAGTGTTTGAAAAGGGTGGCTGTTTGTTTTATGTAAACTCTCAGGATCCCTTCTTATCCTAGACTCTTAGGATTTCATTCAGAGATGTTAGTGCTGCTTTTAGTTTCTATTGTAAGCACTTTCAGTCCTATGCAAGGAGAAATTACTGCAGTGATCTTCGGAGAACTGTTTTGGCAAAGGACTGGGACTAGGCTTTGTTCTTGGCAACCTTGAAACTAGAATTGTAGGGGTTTTGTGTCTTTGTTTAACAGTCGGGTAGGTGCAAAATCAATACGAAAAGAAAGGGAAAAGCTATTTTCTGACACAAGTAGGGGAAAGCCAAATGCATACCCTTCTCTCTAATGTTTCCTCTCACTTTGATTATGCAACCCTTTCATGTATTTTTCACTGCAGCTTCTTTTCCTTTCAGTTGTTTATGAAATAAGGAGAGGATAATATCTGAAAAAGTAGCTTTACCTACATTTTGAAAGCCATTAACACCAAAAATTTCATATGTGAGGTTAAGGGAGACAGTAACCAAAGTGAGTATTGAATTGAACATGACAGTTATCAATAATTTTTGTAATATTATATTGATCCAGTGAACTGCTTATCAGTTTTCGGCATGCTGCAGTTTATAAAACAATTTGGCATTGTTTTAAGAACAAGTGAATTCAGTGTATCCAAGAGGTGCTGTATTGCAAAACCTGAAAATTCTATTGCCAAAATGTACTGATAAGGGGAGCAATGAAATGAACTCTGTGGATCTCTTTGGCCTTTCAGTATATATTCTTGTTGACCTGTTCCCCAGCTGTTAAGAGGAAAGCTCAGTCTCTTTGTCATTGCAGGTGAAAAGTTCTTTGTGCTAAATATTAATCTATTTTATAGCACCAAAAATGGGCACTCTCTTTACAATCAAGGGTGAGATGTTCTTTGATCTAGGAGACTGAGTGTCACATTCCACCACCTTTCCACATGTTGCAAGGTGCTGTGGGCTGTAACCCAAAATCTGCAAACGTATTGGAGAGTAATGGCCCTCTGCCTTTAACCCCAGTACTGAAGATTTGCATAAAAAATGGAAAAACTGGCCCTACCCAATAAATGAATAAAAAAAAGTGGGAATACAGCAAGACATGAAATCCATTTTTGAAGTAGCTGGACTTTTGTCAGGCTCAGTATGGGGACTTTGACCTTTTAGCTTAATCAGGCTAAAAAAAGTGGATTTGGTATATTCCCCCAGGAAATGTTAATGAAGATTCCAAACTCAGTAAGTGCAGGTGGACAGAACCAAGCAAAATACCAACTTTCAGGAAATTCGAGCATGTTAGAATATGGCAACTGCAAGTAGTCAAAGGAATATATGTAACAAAGGTGAAGTTCGAATACTAATGATACTTATCTTTGCTGATAAATCTTTTGAAATATAAGTGCAGATTCTTTAAGGTTCATTACCCCAGAGCAGAACAGAAAACATCTTAATTTAAGCAAAGCTTAATCTTAAAATAGAAAGAAAACACACCTCTTAGCTGTGGTTTGCAGACACAGCAATAGAGAATATGTTTTCCAGTATGTTTCCTCTGAAAGCTGGCCCTGCTGCTGTTTTTATTCCTTGGTTTGAAAGAAGAGGTTAGTATCTCTCCTTTGGTTATTTTGTGGGTCATGTGTTTTTGTCAGATAACCAGGGATCATTCAACTGCTTCTCCTCTTACCTGTTTTTGTGAAACTTAGTGGAATTTAGAATGAGGTGGAAAGAGTAGCTGAAGTGTCAAGCTAGCATATCTGGTTGTACAGGTATCTCTGTTGCTTTTTCTCTTCTTTATTTGACGGGATGTATTTGATCATGTAAAATATTATAGTGATAACAACCTTACAAAAATTGTCTTGCTTTTTTCTTGCAGCAGATATGGGAGAAGAGTTTGTCAGCATGCTCACTGAACTGCTGTTTGAATTGCACGTTGCTGCTACTCCTGACAAACTTAATAAGGTTAGCACCTGTTAGTGAGCTGCCCTCTGTTTTTTGGACAAAGAGAAAGAGGGAGGGGTTTGTTCTGAAATCTGACAGAGCAGTACCGAGCTCAGTTCAGACAGTTCAGAAAGCATGGTGGGACTAAAATGATGAATATAGAAAAGCTTTCAGAGAAGAAGTGAGATTGGTAAGGCAAGACAGTTGCAATGACTAGCTAGCACAAAGGGCCATGTTAGAAAGCCTTGAACCAGGGATGTCTCAGCCCAACAGAGTTCACGAGCACAGCAGATTTGGTCTTACATATTGGGAACAAAGGTCAGGTTCAGAATTATTTTTCTTGCTCATCATGTTTATTCTTCTGAGGGATTTTTCCAGACCTCAGCTAGAAGCAAAATCTTGGATTTATCTCATCTGGCTTCAGTCATCTAAAAGTTACATGGCTAGAAGCTAGTCACATCACCAGTCACATTTTTGCTATCAGGCCCCTTTAAAGGTCATTCACCTGCGGATCTTAGGTTTAGATCTTAACATATTTTAATTTGACTTCATGTTAAAAAAGACAAATCATAAATTTCCTACTAACCATAACAGTAGTCTGAATTTGTATAAAGCTTCAAGGCTTTTCCACTTTGGTCTACTTTCATGCCTGGGAAGGCAGCTGAAGATACAGTGGTTTTCTATTTATTTTTCTTTTAAGAATTTAGTACCTTTCTCTTACCCATTCAATTTTTTTTTCTTTTTTTTATACCACCTGCTTATTTTTTCATTTGGGAAAATTATTTCCATGTTAATTCCATTGAAAGATACCTCATAAAGCTGCAATGTTACTAACTTTGGTATTAATGACAACTCTATGTGTTGGTTAGGAATACCATACCTGTAGAGGAGTATCCCTGGCTGATCCACCTTTATGCGATCAGAAATGCTTCTCCCTACATTTTCTTAGATATACACTAAACTAAATGCCACCCAGAGGCTTGATATGTTTAAACTGTGGAATGTAAAAAGGACTTGTTAACTAATGTTCAGGAACATCATTTGATATTCCCTATTTCAAGTGAACCTTGGGGTTGTTCTTTGTTTGGCAGGCTAGGAAAAAAGCTTATGAATGGCTTGAAGAAGCCAGTTTTTCCACCTCAGTAGACATAGAAGAGAAGCTAAAAGAAAAATCTGAAGAACCTGGTGAAGAAAAGACTGAAAAAGAAGATAAAATTGACAGTGTTAAAACAGAAGTAAATAAAAACAAAACTGTGGAGGTAAAATAGCTTTTGGAGGATAAGTTTCACTTATTTGCTTATTCACTAAGCAAATTGTCATACTTTGTTTGATAAGATTATTTCTTTATCTTTGTGTGTTGGTTTTATATGTTGTCCTTATTTTTTAAACTCATGGAACTATTAAGAAATATTAATATATAGCTACTCACTGTAGACCCAATAGGGAACTAACTTGCATAAATATTTTTACTGTTAGCCTGTTCCCATAAGTAGATATCAAAGTAGCAGGTCCTCTGCATATCACATTGGTTTTACTTTTTAAATCTGTGGTTTTGTGTGTATGCATGCATATACACAACATATAGTGAGCTGAGGGATTCTGTGGTGTAACGTCGATAGCATATTGAAAGTCATATCTCAACATTCCTTGGCATCTGTTTCTCCAAGTGACAATACACGGAAAAAAAATCTCAAAATTTATGTAAACTCTTAAACAGTTTAAATCATAAACAGACAAACCAGAAATTTTATTTAGGCTATTCACAAGTGTTAATTCTCTTTATGAAAGATAGCACTTAAGGCTAAAAGTATTGTGTCTGTTTAGACAACCCCTCTTGTTGATAAGGTTAATTGTGATTGAATATTTTACGCCAAGTTATAGCAATATTAAATGTCATTGGTATCTTTGTCAAGATTTTTGAAAGAATTCTAACAAAGAAATTATCTGTCATACTTCCTTACAAAAAAGGTCCAAAGAAGGAAACAAGAGTAACACTGTATATATTCCAGATTTTTAGGTGATTGCAGATATCCAGCTGACATTAGCTTGTGAAAGCTGTAATGCCAGAGTGCTATGTAGAATTTTTTATCATTGCTGGTAGAACCCACTTTTCTATTGGGAGAAGTATCCACTTCTACTCTGGAGATTCATCTGAGGGATGACTCAATACTTTTGGCTCCATATGAAAGTAATTACGACTTATTCCAGAGTTAAGGGATCTTTGTATTTGTTAGGACTAGGTTTAAAAGTACTACATTACATTAGAAAATCTGAGAGCCTGACCTAGTTCCCATCCAAATAAATGGTAGACTTGTTCTTGCTAATTTTCAAGGATGAGTTAAGGTCTGTATTTTATAATGTATGGATATTTCATTTTCCAGTATTGTTTGTGAGGATGACATTATGGCTGATATTACTTCACTATGTATGTGGTGGTATTTTCAATTGCTGGGGGAGAGGGCTCCTATATTTCATATTCTTTTATATGTGTATATCTATATGTATATTTATTGGTGGTATTATTGATGATATTATTCCCTGGTTTTAATTTAAGGAAATCTACATGCTGTCCATTGAAAGTCTGGCTGAGGTAACTGCTCGTTGTATTGAACAGCTTCATAAAGTAGCAGAATTAATTCTACATGGGCAGGAAGTAGAAAAAACAGCTCAAGATCAAGCAAAAGTACTGACGAAGTGAGTATTATGTATTTCATATATGAACATTTGACATTTGCTTAAAACTCATGAAGTTCTGTTCAGCTTTTGGCACTTGAAGACACAGTAAGTTCATGGATCAGCAAACAGGATTGGCCTTAGGGGTCCTGGTGCTATATTTTCTCATGTAATCAAGTTACATAGGCTACCTGTCATTTTTTGACATAGCTAACATACGTATATTCACAAAAACATGACCTGTTCACATGCTGAAAGTTGTTTCTGCTCCAGCAAGTGAATGTACATGCTAATTTTGGGTTGCATTTCCTGTTCCCTCTACAAAAGATACTGTGCTAGCCTATACAGAATTTGTTTTTAGAGTGCATAATGCAGTCTTATGATCTGCCAATAGTTTCCTTATCTAGTGTTTATCTGTCAAATACATACAAAAATCAATCTGTAGTTCTAAACAATAAGACAACATTTGTCAGCAACTTTGGAGTAAACCACAACAAAACATACATAAATTCAAGAAGCCAGTTTATCTAGTGGGAGTCAAAATTCAGATCTCAAGCTCTCTGTAGAAATCGATTCTACTGATTTCAGTGGGTTTTGACGTTAAGATGTTGTAAGCACTTGAGTCCAAATTAAGTAAAGTATTAAAGCAAATATTTATCTTCAAGAATGCTAATAACAATAGCAAAGTCCATAGGAACACGTCAGTCTAAAACATAGTACTTGAACAAGTATTTTTCAGAATTAGAGCTGGTATGATATTGTGCACCTTGCAGGATGAGGTCCTATATGTTTGTGAAAGTTTAGCAAAACAGTGAAAGATCTAGGAATAGAACTAGATCTCCTTGTTCTCTCACATTTTAACCACAAGTGTACTTCCTCTTTCAGTAGAGTAGATGTTTTATTGTTTAAATAGGAAACTTCTCACTGTTCTCATTAAAGTTTGATTTATTTCCAACAGTATTATTAGGAGTTATGTTGCTGCAATCATCAGAAAAACAATAGTTAAACTAGAAGTTTAGAATTTAAAAAATTGAAACATTGCCCAATCAAAAAGGATGAGTGTTTGAGTCAACATGACATCATTTTGCTGCTGTAGTCAACAATGGATTTTTCAGTGGAGGAATATAAAAACTGTATAATGAAAAAAGTCTTCCCCAATATATTTAAAAAATTACTAGAAGCAAAATTGCCTTAAGAACATTCTTGGCTTCTAAGATGAAGTTTGTGCCTGGGACAGTCATAGGGTTTTTATCCATGGACAAGACAAGGATGTATTTTTATATTTGTCTCTCTTTTTTTTAAACCAGTTTAACAAGTGCCATGTGCAATGAAGTTACATGTTTATCAAAGAAGTTTTCCAATTCCTTAACAGCAGCTGGGGTAAGATAACAGCATTTTCTGTAGCATTTGAGCTTTTTTTAACATAGTTAATTTCTTAAAACAGAAATTATTACCTGAGTCTGGTGGCTTTAGTTGAGGTACTAGCAAAGAGGGCACTTCTTTCCTCAGATCAAGAACACAGAGCATTTTTACAGTAGGTTCCCTGTTGCCAAGAAAGTTTAAAAGCCTTGATAGACTGCACTGTGTCACTTGCCTTCTAAAATCTCTCTTTCTAGACACCATTTCCTGTTTTTCCTGACCACCACTCAGCACTTCTTCTTGTACTGAAAGGGTCCCATATTTGAAGTCCCACAACTTGATGGTACTTTGTTCTCCTACTCAGCCTATCCCTTTTGAATGCATTTGTGTAAAAGTAATTAACAGATAACACTTCTGGTGCATTAAGATGGTTTCACAAGCTGTCTTCTTAGCCTTTGCAAAATCCCCTGGCCTAGGGCCACTGTGTCTGCAAAAGGTTTAAGAGAATAGAAAATCTGTTTGGTTGTCCATCTTAAAAAAATCACTCTGTCTTATATCTCAAGATATTCCATTTAGGAACGTCCATTTATCTGTGAACATGTTTGCTAGAAATAGTACCCTGCCTTTCAAGATGTTTCAAAGATGACTGGCATCTGAATATTCCAGAGGCAAAAATTGTGCTGTTGCTGAAATTGTTCAGTAAATGTCAGAGAAGAACGAACTCAGGCTCTCCTGATTACTCCGTGAAAGCATGAATGTACATCAAAGGAAATTTTCCCAGTTCTGCCATGAACTCTTCCAGCACATCTCTCAGCAAGCTTTTTCAGAGTTATTTGTAGAAAACATTATTTATTGGGTTGCTTTTATTCTGAATAACTTACATTCGTTCCCTTTGCTCTGGGAGAAACTGCTTATTTTGCATTTGGGGTTTGTATTTTAGCATATCTTTGTGTGACACTTGCAATAAATACATGCACAGACGTGTAAAAATAAATTGCACATGAAATATTAAGCTGGCCCAACTTAGAAAATTGGAAACTAAAGCTTTCATAAACATTGCACTAGGTTTTGTTCTTAACAACCCTGTATTCAGTTTTTAGGACCAGATTGCTTTTGTGGACATTTGTGTGGACACATAAGAAATTGAGCACAAAGACACTTCCCACTGTGAAAATACCTCTAGAAGAGAGCTTTAGTAGGGCAGTCTGGTGATATTTATGTGCTGTCCCATCCCTGTAAGCTTTTGAAGGAAGATGTGGGCCTTTTGCTTACCATGATCAGTAGGAGAGTAGGGAGCCCCTGTCACACAGGACTGTAGAAAATCTACATCTTCCTGCATGTCCCAGTGGTTCAACTTCCTCCTCAATCTCCCCAACAGCACCCGGGTTCACAAACACATCCCAGTATCCTGCATTAACTCGTGGGAAACTGAGAAATGGCTTAGAACAGAAAATACTGGGGTTTTTCCAAACATAATACCATCCCTATAGTTATAGCTGTATAATTCAGACATTAGTTGTAGTGCTGGCTGTACACATAGTCTATAATGTTGGTGATGTTTCTGAGCAGTAATGCAGAAGTGAGAAATAACAGCTTTGCTCACTAGGCAAGATTTCTTTAAAACTTTTAACTTATTGATTCATACAATCAATAGTATTTAATTTATACTGCTCTCTATCCGTTTCAGTTTATTGACAATCAACTAAACAGTGCACTTCGTAATGGATTTTCTAGTAACTAACAGCAAAATGGCTCATCTTTTCTCTAACCATCTTCCCTTTGTTCTGCCATCTTTCTCCTAACTAAAATTAAGGTGTTTCATGTTTCTTTAAATCTCTAATATGAAAGCTACAAGATTGTAAGTGGAAATCCTTAGCTAAATTAATCAGTATTGTGTTTCCTTTGTTCTAATAAAGTCCACTCTTTGTTATTGAAAAAAAGGAACTCTTGCAGGAGTTACTGTCATTCTAAAAAACCATAATACAAAGAACAGTGAGAATAAAAAAAGGAAAGAACTTTTGTCATATTAAAAAGCAGAAGAACTGGCAAATCTTGGTTTTCTAGCCTCTAGTAGTGTCACTACTCGTTGTATCTATCTGTATTCTTATCTGGGGGTTGAGAAAAGTGCTGTGCATGCTGAGCTATATTTACTGGCCAGCCTGCATTGTCCAGCTCAACATATACTGCCTCCAGTTTGGGGGTGTGAGTTTCATCTGTTTTTCCTTCTGCAGGGGAGCTCATCTGGGCCTTTCATTTCCTCCTAACCACAGATATTTCTGAAACTTCATTTTCTTCTGACCTGTATTTTTTTTCTTCTTGTTTCCTTGAAAATGAGCAAGGGGTTAACAAATTTTGGAGGAGATGAAAAGGGCACTGACAGACAGATGGACAGATCATGTCATCACATAAATTTCACATCCATAGGAAACCAGGCAATTTGAAAATTGACAAAAAAGTAAAACCCTGGGCCCATCTTAGTTCATTGTACTCAGTGATAGAAATATGTGGGGTCTACTGAAGTGTGTATGCAATGTAGACACGGTTATCAGGAATACTGTGAAAAACAGTCTGAATAAGAATCAAGGTGAAGCAAGACCTTTATAGAATTCATAAAGCCACTTCTCAGATATCAATATATTTCTGTTAAATGTATTTCTTGCCCTGGCATTTCATTCTGTTTTCTGGTTTACAGAGCAGTATGAAGGCAGAGGTTCTTAACCCCATCATCAACAGTGTGCTATTAGAGGTAAGCCTTCACTTTTTTCACATTAGTAAGTGTTCTAGTAAAATGATTTTGAAATGAAACAGTCGCATTTATGTCTGAAGAAAGAACTATATAAAAAGTAATGACAATATCATTCTGGCTGTTCAGTGCCAGCTCATAAACCTCTCATTTTTGTGTTCAGCCTCTCCCAGAAATACTATATTGCATTTACTGAGGATTCTTAAGAACTGTATGACTGAAGTGAGCTCTTAAATTCTACTGGTGTATAGGTCAGAGTACAGGAGACAATTCACAATGTGCTGTTTAATCCTTTTCTAACCTATTCACGAGTTGCCTGGGATAAGTCTATTCTTACTGTTCCATTACCTACTTCAAATATTGCAAAGTGTGTCTGACACACAGGTAGTTTCAGACTCCTCTGTTCTTTAAAATTTGAGTTGCAGGTATGCTACAGTGCTTCCCATCCACGGGCGTTTAGATTTCTACAAAGATTCACAGTGTAGCAAAAGGCTTGGTCAGCACACAGATAACCACATGTCAGACATCACCAAAATGTTCATGAGTGATTTCTCTTATTAGACACTATGATCTGTGAGTGACCTCTTCTATTAGACACCATGAGCTATTTTTCATCAGAAAAGCACAGTGAGTAAAATGCGCCTCAGTTTTACTGAGAAGAGGTCAAGAGGGAGTAATATGCTCATGAAGTACTAAAATGTTTACTATCTGCAGCACAAATTCTTTTAACGCTGTTAATTCAATCCCATTTCTCTTTAAACTTAAATAAACATATAGTAGCGACTACAAATTGTCATTCTATATCTAATAGTTGCATTCCCCTAAAAATGAGAAAAAGATTGTTTTACAATAAGCAATCTTGCACTGGCTTAACAATACCTTTAAGGAAAATCATGGAAAGTTGAATAGAACTGTAGTGAGGATTACTATACAGTTCCTTTTGTTATAGGGTAAATTTGCCATTGCAGCTGACTTACCTTTCTGTGCTCCTGGAATTGCAAAATCCAGGAATGTCCAGAATTATGGAATACAATGTTTTGTACTTCTTAAATCCCATATTTATATACAAATATGCATTAGTACAGCCTAGGTTCATGGAGAATTACAAGCTGCTATACCGTTCAGTATTAAAAATTCCAAACCTGTTAATTTCAGTGACACTTCTTCCACCTACAGCAAATCCAAAATTAGTTCTGTTGATGGAAAGACTAGCTGGTTGTATTTGAAAAGTCAAATCTACTTCTGAACACTGTGGCATTTTATTCTACTCGCATTACAAACAAAACCGTCCAAGAGTTCAAACCCAGGGGAAATCAGATTTCTATATAGTGATTCAGGCTATCCCTGTTAGCTGTAAACTGTTGTGATTTTTCATTTTTCTTACTACAGATTCTAAAGTCTTGTGTGAATACATATGCCAATATAGCACAAGGCAGATCTTAAAAAAAAAAAAAAAAGTTTATTGAAAAAGTACAATGTAATTCCTGAAATACATGACAGCTATACTGATGAACCACGTTTTCTCTCCCCATTAGGGTTGCAACAGTACTACTTATATTCAGGATGCTTTCCAGCTATTGCTTCCAGTTCTGCAAATTTCACATATCCAGACCAGTTGTTTGAAAGCACAAGACTGACAGTTTCCTAGCAGTTGTCACGACGGGGCTTAACAGAAACCACAGACCTAATGTCTTTAATGTATGCGGATCGAAGAGATGGTATGAGAGATGTCTGGCCCCTTAGAGTCCTCTGAAGACACTAAACGCGGTTTTGCACATACAATATTGAACAACATTTTGAAACTCTTTCAGACTTTTAAACTTCAGAAGTAGTTAGTAAAGTGAGTCATTTCTTTTCCATTAGAGTATATGCTTTGCATTAAACTGAAGTTTGTTGATATTAGCATTGACTTAAATACAGAATGTTGACCCTTTCAGTTGTAGACGAAGTATGAAGCAAATTAGAATGTAAAGTTTTTTAAAACATTTCAGCCCAAATGACCATTTCCATTCTTTGCATCCTGTCCGTTAAAAATGTATATTCAAAAGTTGGTTTCAGTATTTAATTTTAGCCAACATGAACAAATTATCATAGTGTTCTGCTTGTTAAATACTTTTTACAGTAGCAAATAATAACATCATAATAATCTGTACCACTTACATAACATGTTGTGTTGAAAGAGTTGTACAGTAATAGCCATTAACGTTACTAAATTAAAATTATGGAGGATATGCATGCAGAATTATACTGAAAAGAAATTTTCTGAGCCAGTTAAGAGTACGGGTAAAGCTCTATATTTGCTGACCCAGAATTTTATATTCATTTATGTCTATGTCTTAATTCCAACAGCTGAATATTCCAGGCCAAAGTAATCTTTTTAATATGCAAGGAACAGAAAATTTTCCTTTTGTTTGGCAATTGAAACACTCCCAAAATAACCTCCTCTTAGATGTGTTACCAGGTTAGCCCATGAGGTTTAATTTGGGCTTTAAACATTATGAAGCTTTTTATCAAATGACAATTCAGAAATGGAGTTTTGGGGCATAGAAAGGAAGTTGTGAAAAGTTATGAGAGAATTGCTTCGTGTGGGGAGGTCATATGTCAGAGCAATCACCTTTTCTCTGAGGCATTAGCTAGACGGAGCATAACTGAGCAGCAGGAATGACATTTTGTAATAACACTAGCAACGGTGATAATTGTCCATATCCTTAGCTTCAAATCCTGAGCTGTGAACCTCAGAAATTGTTTAGGCTAGTTCACCTCATAGACAGGAAGAACCTTCCAATATTTTATGTAGCCTGTTCTTCTGGATTTTCACTGTTTATTACGTTTCTTTCCGCTATTTCGGATTTTTTTCCTCTCGATGCACTCATGAATTGTATTTAAATGCTTTTTAATTGTAGTTAACATCTGAATATCTTTAATCATAGAAGCATAGTTCGTACATCATAAAAATAATGAAACAGAGCATGAAGAAATGCTATTTTTGTTAGGAAAGAGAAACCATCTATCTGCTTTGCACATGGTAACTTTTTTGAGTCCAAATACGAGAGGACAGAAAGGTCTGTTTATGTCTTACACTTTGTGGTCCCTGTTCTGCTGTCACACGCATTGTGACTTTTGCCGTCTTGTTATTTAGAGATGAAATTTTCACTATCCCTGAAATAAGATTTATTACACAAAATCTATTTTCTGCCACCCTGTAATTTAACAGATTTGAGACACCTTTCTGGGTAAGTAGAAGCGGTACAGGCTTCAAATCCACTTGCAGAGAACGTAAAAAAAACTTACAGCAATGTGAACAGAAATAAGAAAAGCCTTGGCAGCTGAAAAGGCAAGCAAAGCTTGACATTCATTGGTATTTATGCCATATTGAACAGCTAACATTACCTCAACATGGGAAAAAGAGGCACATGGGAAAATGCAACTGGTGGGCAGACTCAAACACTGCATCATACCCAGTGCTTCTCTGGCTTCTACACTTTGGGAGGAATAAACGTACTGTTCTCTAGTAGTTCTGGCTGGCTGCTGGAAGAGACTCGCACGTGTACTTACTTGACCAGGGGTCATTCTTGTATACACACTTTGACCCAGAAGAACAGCTCCTCAGTGTGGATTACTGGGGACCATGTACTTGCTCCATACACTCGGTCATGAGTGGTGTTCAGTTTAAAAGCCCTGGACACAGGTGAAAGCATTCAGTAGCTTGTAAAAAAGGCCTGTTTGTTTAAAGCATTTTTTTCTGCTGTTCTGTGCTGGCAAGCAGAATGTAATACCTGGTTAAAAGCTTGTTTATTTTTCAAACAAAGACTGTCAAGAAAAGTCTAGTGTTTTCACCTATCAATCATTACATCCTGGATTTATTTTTACTTTAATTTCATTATTATTTTTCATCAAGAAGCCTTTCTGTCCACATTGGAGTAGAGCTCTGCATCAGGTATCTGTAAATGTCATATTACTGCCAAATGAGTCATAGAACACAGAAATAGCTGTTTCATATTTGTTCCTATGCCAATGTTTTCAGACATAAATGATTTTAGTTACTTTTTTGTATGGATTTTTTTTTTCCTCTGAAATGCAGTGCAGAATATATAGTGTTAAATCTGTCAGAAAAACACGTTGTCTAATAGTGATGCCTTTTAGCAGAGGCTGAACAATATAGTATTAGAAGCCTCAGGGGATAATGTTTGAAATCATTGAGGGGCATTCTCAAGACAAAGACTGCTTTTCTGAGATACTTCTTACTAGAGGTTTCACTGTCTTGCTTAAATTATGTAGGTATTGAATAAAGTACCTTGCCCTAAAGTAAAAGAAGCTATAAAAAATAACATGTGGACCTAAAGTATTTACATCCATACAGTGTAGGAAGGGAACAGCACTGGAACAGGCTGCCCAGAGCGGTGGTGCAGTCTCCTTCTCTGGAGATACTCAAAACCCACCTGGATGCCATCCTGTGCAGCCTGCTCTAGATGTCCCTGCTCTGTCAGGGGGGTTGGACTAGATGATCTTCGAAGGTCCATTCCAACCCCTACCATTCTGTGATTGTGTGTGTGAAATAGGACAGAATATAAGCATAGGGATACTCCATCTGATCTCAGATGCAATCCTCTTGTCCTAGGAAAACTGAATATTATACCTTTAAATCAATTTTAGGTAAATAATATTTCAGTAGAAAAGTACTATGTGGATGTAACCAGAATATTTTGTTTACATTGGTTTGTATTTTTCCATCCGTCAAATAAATCATTTGAGATACCAAACTGAGACAGTATACTAAAAATGAATGTTTTGAAGAATAATGTGATGGGAGGATGTGCTCAGTGAAGTCTTTCACATTCTGATTTTGTGATTTACCTTTGGAATGATAAGCATGATTTTACTGAGAGTCTGACAAAAACAGATACTGCCTTAAACTTTTAAGGGAGAGCGTTCTTTCTTTCATCACCACCTTTTTCCAGGCCAGTACACTGAATGTGCCTTGGCACTTGTCAAACCACTAGGTTTTAAGTACTTATTTAAAAAATAACCTAGATTGTGAAAATTACCTGTTCTCTTGAGCAGATCTGTTTTTCATGGCAGTCCATTCATTTTTGAGCACACCTTTTTATGCAGAGACAAAGGAGGCAGGCTTTTGCACTCACTGAGTTGAGAAATTCATCAAGATGAAACTTAATGTCTGCACACCTACATCTTTGCAGTTGATCCACTATTACAGGTCATGACTGAAGGATGAGCTAGAAATAAACTATTAGACAAGTCATTTGCTGTATTTTTATATTAAAGGTATTTGATTATTATTTTTTTTAAAGCAAACAAAAAAAGCAAGCTGTAAGTTGTTTGCTGCTTTTTAGGATATAGTCAATTCTAGTCTATTCATGTGTAAACACCTCTTCCCCATGATTTGCTCCTACACTCCAGCATCCATTGCTTGAGACAGCTAAACAAAAGAACTGTCTCTTCCACTTTTTTCATGCTGCTTAGATCATCCACTGAAGCAGTTAATATCTTCCTCTAAAATGTGCCTCAATCACGTAATACAAAATCACAATCATTATAATTTGTGATGCTTTTTAATGATATTACCAGTGTCACCCACCAGTCAGGATTCAAAACAACTTTAATGAGTCTGAAATGCCACAGTATTTTGTGTGACAAATACAGATTTTTACCTTTTTTCTGATGCACAGAAGTGGTTTTATCATCCAAGCAGTCACCCCAGCTCATAGGATTATCTTTGAGACATTCCACTTCTATTTCAAATGACAGCCCTGTCCTTTCTGTTAGTCTTAAAAGAATATAAAGAGTGGAAAAGGACCTTCCTGAGTTCTTTTTAAAACCATCCTGGAGCAAGGCTTAACATGACACCATCAGCCAGTGTCACCTACTTTGAAATTCTCACAGTCTGACTGGAAAGCCCTCTGGACTTTAAACACTTTTTTTTCTGTCTTGGGTCAATCTTTGTTGCTGAGGATACAAGGACATAACCAGCTGCTTTTAGTCTGTGACCTGTACATTTTCCATGCTCTGACTCCTATCTCAGCATTCATAATATTGACAATGGTGTGCACTATCAGAATTAAAAAACTGAAAATAAAATGTCAAAAACTGAGCTGCATTAAAAAGATGGAAGAGGGAAAATTATTTTCAAAGGGGAAAAAAAAAGGATGTGCTCTCTGGAAACAGGAACAATTTTCAAGGTTGGATTAGAGAAAAGGCTCTCTAAAAGTATTTTTCAGCATTGTTCAGAATAAACAAGAGATGACATCTGATTAGTTCCAGCAGAACTGGAATAACGGCACTTCTGAAGTAAAATGAAAATCTGCATGAACTTGAAGGAAGTAAGTCAAAGACAAGAACATTCAAAGAGGAAATGCTCAAAGGAAATAAGACAGCTAATTTGATCACTCTGGATCTGCAGTGCTCATTCTCCCTTTATTGCCTGCACCCCAAAAGTCCCTGAGCACACATCTGCCAAGAACTCCTTATTAGTCTCCCCACTTTGATCTCCTTTCCACAGCTTTTCCACTGCCTTTGCAGTCTTTCAAGGAGGTGCTCTGACAGACTCGAAGCAGAGCTCGAGAGCTCTTCATTCTGCCTTTCAAACCTTTTACCCAAGGAGTGAAAGAGTATTTCTTATGCAACACTACAATAATGTGCAAAAGGAGTCTTAAAAAAAATGCAGCAATGACTAATCATAATTCTTAGTGAGCTGAATTTGCTGCTGCTGTAAAGAGGAAGGCATGAAGACATTACTCAAACAAACGTGTGCTATTCTCTTCTGCACTACGGAGTTGAGGCTGAAGGCATTTGACAAAAGGTGCCAATTCTGGAGCCTGACAGTGTCACCTAAATGAAAGCCAGAATGCTGGGTAATTCAAATGAATTTTAAACACCTTCAGAAGCCTCTGGGCCCATTTACTAGACTTGTAAAACTGCAGCCCTACTATTCCTGCCCTTGCTTATCTCAGACGCTGTATCAGGAGCTTACACGATGCTGGTATTTAAGGTGGTCTGTGCCTTTCCTCCAGTTCCCTTACCAGTTCCTTACCCTTACCCCATGGCCATTTTGCATATTTCTGTATGCCTTCAGTTCTGCCTTCCCCACTAGTTTTGTTCACCCCACTCTCCTCCAGCTTCGTGTCTCCTCCCCCGCACTGGTTTCGGAGGTTCTTCTCTCCTGCCCATCACCTTTGTGCTTGAGAAGCTGCACCAGGACAACCCTTCCCTCCTCCTGTTCAGTTTTGAAAAAGCCAGAGATGAAGACAAGGGGTTAAGAGGACATGGGAGGAGAGAAACCCAGAGGGTCTCAGGAGAAAATGGGAAGACACTAAACCGGTTGCTTTTTAGCCCCCTCCTTCCTCCTCCAGTGTAAGGAGGTTGGACTAGAGACTGCCTGAGGTCCCTTTCAACCTGAATTACCTTAGGATCACTTTTTTTCTTACCATTCTTACCAATGTCTCCCCATTCTCCCACTGTTCCCTATCGTTTGGATCATACTTGCAAGACATGGTAAGCTTTAGTCAACAGAGATTAAAATCTTGTAAGAACCTCTTAGGTTTACTTGTTCTTGGTGTTTTGCAAAGGTAGTGTGAAAGATGGAACCTTCCAGGGTAGTAAAAGCAAACACTTAAAGAGCTATGGGATAACTGTGGGTCATACAACAGTAAGTCACAGTTTAGCTATCCAAGGAAAAGAGGGAGTTTATAGGCAGCAAGAATAATGGAATTAAATTGTAGGAGAAAGGAAATTAAATTGGGGTCACAAGGAGCAGGGCTGTCCCTATCAACAAGATCTCTGGATTACTGAAGGGGAAGAGTGACAGATAGTGCCATCATCTGAAGCATTTAAACACTGACTAAAATGGCCTTAGCAATTCTGCAGTGATTTGAGATAGGTATGTCTCTTCATCTGTAAGTTGCTGGTTTATAGTAAGAAGAAAAAAACCCAAACAGAAACAAATTGTGAGAGGTTTATTTTATAGACCACATTAAAAAATCCATTTCTGAAAAGCTTTAAGTTATTACCACAGATAAGCAATAAAACCTCAAAATCCCCCAAATCAAGAAAGTCAGTATTTTTCTCTGATTTTTTTATAACAGTAACAAACAATAGAAACAAATGCTTCAGACTTACCCAACTAAATATAAAAAATTCCATATGGCCTCAAATCATTCAGAAGCTAATATTCACAACTATTCCTATTAAATCTGAACTGCTTGCTGCAGTATAATGACCACAGAAGCAATTTCAGAGAGCTTCAGGAGGGAAAAGCTATATAAATGTAAGGGATGGAGGTTATGAAGTATTAACATGATGCTAAATTGCTGCATATCATATTTGTAATGGACAGTTTACAGTCTGTTCATCCTGATGGATTTAGCACAAGGGAGTCTGAAGTCCTGGCTCTGCAATTTCTGTCTCCGCCTAGTAATTGATGGTTAAGTTGTGCCCACAAATAATGCGTTGGCACTGAATGAGTTTGGGACCCTGCGCAGCCCAAACAGCTCCATTGCACTCAGAGGAGCAGTAATAAATGGAAAGTAAGGAAAAGTTCCAGGAGATAATGAATCTGAATACTAATGACATAAGCAAGTACAAAAGACAGAAATGCAGTTTATCAAAAAGTACGAAACCCATTTGGTGCCTTAATGAGTTATTAAAAAACAGCAACGATTTTGTGGTTTGAAGCCAAATTACTATTTTTCCACTTTTTTTTCTTTATCCACTAAGATGTTGCAGAATTTATGAAGGTCTTCCTGGTTTACTACAGAAACTGAAATGTACTGCAGAATTCTCTCCTCCTGTGATCCTTTGGCCATCTCCTCAACAGCCAGAAATTGTATCTTTTAAGCATCTTAGTCACGTAAAGCATTAAATAGGCCAAAAAATGTGCTCATTTCATGAAAGGAGAGGATCATTTCTATCCTTAAATGGACTTTCTTACCCTATGGAGAATACAAAATAAATTTCTTCTCAGATAGAAAATGAAATTATTGCAAGGATTATCTCACATCCATATGATTAAGTATAAATCCGGAATGAACTGAAAATAGATGTGAAATCTATACTATCCTACTGAAGTTGATTCTCCAGCAAAACATGTTTGTCCATCGTTCTTATTTTCTTAATACCAAATAATTCTGATGATAGATAAAATGGAGCTTCTCTGCTCAAATGCACAGTTGGCATTGTCATGAAAGGACAGGTAACATAGCTCCCCAAACTGGAAATGGAGATGCTTTCTTCTGTGGCGTATGATGTGTCTTCTTTCATCCAATAGTAATCATATTTCATATGGCAACATCTGAAACTAAAGAAAACAATACCAGAAAGAGGAGGTTAAAAAGCAGTCTTTCCTAATTTATCTTAAATGTCATTCTTTTGACTTTTACAGTAATGAATTCTCCTCTTTATTGCAAACAAAAACATTGTAACTAAGAGGCAGACAAAACAGAAGATAGACATCAGATTGGAGGAAAAGACCTAAGAATGGTACCTGCCAGCAGGATGGTGGTTTAGGTACCTACCCCACAAGAGTATGACACAAGAACCTGCATGAGAAGCACTGGACCTTATTCACTTCCAGGGAAGCTTGGCAACTTAAGAGCAGGCAGAGCCTGAAGCTGCCCTAGAGGATTCACCGCAGCCAGCTGGCTGAAGTGCTCCAGTAAGGATGTCCCTCAACTGTCTCAAAACAGGTTTCTGCAGACTGTCTCCATCTACATTGGGTTCAGTCTGGAACTGTCTTTTAAAGGTAGGTGGTGATTGATCTCTTTCCTTCAAATAACTGAGCAGGCTTCACTCTCTTCTTCCCTTCCGGCAGCTAGATCAGGGGAGAAGAGTTTTGTGTGAGATCTGCCTCCACTCCAGAAGCTCTTGCTCTGTGTCAGCTCCTGGGCACCTCTTCATGAACTACTCCACCTGCAGTGGAACGTTGAGAAGTAAGTTTGGGGTATTAACAAGGTCTTACTGCAGCTGAGCCAAAATAAGCTAAATTATCCTAATGGGAAAAAATAAAAATAGACCAACCCAAACCACCAGCTGGACGGAAAAATTGCACCCGTACTATACTCATATACAGTAGGACAAATTCGGAAGTAATGAAATAAGAGCAGCTTTTTCCACGTTCCTAAGTGAAAAAATCTCTGTCATCATCAGTGAGACTTTTGAAATTTGGACTGCAGCTCCCAGTGTAGCATGTGATGAAGAACCCTGAAATATGAAAATGCCCAGGTCCTGATCAAGCTCATCTTAGTTTTTAGGGAACTATACAATGCTGGGATGGGGGGTGGGGGGAAAGCACAGGATTTCTGTACTTCTTATTCTCACACTGAGTGAAAACGCAAATGTAGCTTGTCACCCATTCTGGTAGTTCATGTAGCTGCAGGCCCAATAACAACATCTGTCTCTCTTTTTCTGTACATCATACGAACTGGGATAAGAAGTGTTCCTTGGCTGTGAAATCATACTGGAGGCAGCAGCTGCTGAAGTGAGCTAGAAAATGACAAGTGTAGGCAGGATGCAATGCATCAAAAATTGATGCCGACTAATGGAACAAGGGGTTTAAACAGCCTGCACAGCGCCCATTACAGTCCAGTTCTGCAAGCAAGCAGGAGGTAGTCCCTTCAAAATCCTCCAAGTGTCTGTTTTGGAGAGAAACACATCCTGGCGTGCATTTTATGTGGAGCCCAATAATTGTGCCAAGTACCCTGGAATGTGCTCAGCAGTCTGATTCTGTGAGCTCTTTCGTACTCAGAAGAGTTTTCGTTTTAATGTATGATTAAGACTTGAATCTATTATGGAAGGAGAAACAGAGGAGGAATTATCTTTCATGATATTTAAGAAATAAATATGCGATTGAGTGACTGCATACAGTCCTGAAAACAATTTAAAGCTGCATGTGGGCATAAATCTTTTTTCATAGCTATCTACAGGAATTCATGAAAGCATAAAACATGATGTCTTACAAAAATGGCCAACTGGTAAACCCAATATGTCAGCACTAGTACAAACTTCTGCCTTCAGCAGCATCACACCCAATTTTATGATGACTTTAACCACAGTACTGCTATCACTTCTGAGCACTGAAATGATGCTTTTCAGAAAAAGTGTCAAAAGGATAATTGGAAAGATCGCAGCAATTTAAAATCACACCTACTGTTCTTTACAAATACATGCATGATTTATAAAAACAGCTTAACTGTAATCTTCTTCTGGCTGCTGAGTACACTTGGTATGTGCCTTTGCTAGAATGTTTTGAGCAATGAGTTTCACTGTTTTCCCTGCATAATTTGTATCTTCTGTTGTTTGTGTGGGCGTCTTCCTCAAAGACAGACAAGAGAGGGATTCTTTTAAATATGAAAACATTTTTGTAAAGCCACAATCACATAAGGAAAGAGTATTTTTAGTTGCCCTTTCTGTTTGTGCTTTAAGTTCTGCAATGCAAAGTTCTACATTTAAAGACCTCTTCAGGAAGGCAGCAGGGGCCTGAGCCAAAGCCCGGGTAATACCCTAGATAGACCTGCATTGAATTTTCCTGGTATTAGACTGGGCTCTGCACAATTCAATTTCTAAATTGCTAGCGGAGGGTGTCCTTAGAAAACAATAGCAGTGATGATACTCCGAATGTAGCTGGATAGAAATCAGCCTTAGTTGCTTACTGATCTCTTGTGACAACCACCCCACATGGGAGGTTTCATGTCCACGTGCTTTTAGATTGTAAGAGAGGAAAGGGACCATCAGCTTCTTTTTTTATGTTTTCTGTGAAAGAGGTTTTCACCTTTTTAGCCATACCCATCCTTCCCCTGCGCGTCCTCCCTGTCAGTTACCTGTCATGTACCTTACGGTCCAGTTTTATAATCCATTTCATCTGATAAGATTGTGCCTTAAATTCTGTATTCACTGGGAAACCAACTTGTCTTACCTAACTATACAGCTACACTGTCACTCAGAAAGAAATACAAAGATGTGAAGCACCTTACGTGTTCAAGGATCTCAAAGCTCTTTAGAGAAAGAGATGGAAGTGCTGATGGCAAAAGACAGTGTACTAAAAATCTCTGGCAGTTGCTGATGTGGAACTTTCATTAGCTTTTATGCAGCGTTTGACACATCCACCAGTTTTATTAAGAGAATTAATGGGAGGCAGGACACTAAGATTGTTTCATCTTGTCCTTGGGGCATTGACTGTCAAAGTGATTGATGCCGTAAATAAATTGTTCGGGGTAATAGTGACCAACGTGTGTGAATTCGATCTAACAACAGCTCAGAGCATGACACTCGACACTTTTTAAAAAAAAAAAAAAAAAAAAAAAAGTCCACAACAGTTGACTTCAAGACACTGAATTTTCCTTCTTTGTTTCCTCATAAAATGGCAGCGCTTCATCCAGGAACTGTCAGGTCTGTATCCATCTCTAATCTTCTAATTTCCCCAAATAAAAGAGAACACTCTTCTGTTCCTAGTCATTCATGAAATCCATTAATGGTCCCTTTGATTCAGAGAATACAATGCGGCTTCCCCTTAAAGAGGCAGGGGACAGAAGTACTGCAGGAGAGGGCTCACAATTACTCTTCATGCTATACGCATGTGATTTTTATTCTGCCCTGATCACTGTAAGACTGAAGTGCATCTTTGGTATGGAAGAGGCCAGCAAGACCTGCACAGCCAGCCTGCCCGGACTCCCTGTGGCCTCACCACTGGGGAAAGACAGACTGCTACAAGGGCAGGACACAGACACAGAGTGAAGTCACTCCTTGGGATAGGTTTTCTTAAGCCTCCAAGGGCAAGTTTAGCCAAAACCTTCCCTATCTAACAATGATTTCAGGGATAACCATCAGCAAAATCATCTTGCTGAATGCTCTAATACCTTCAGATAGGCTGTTCACCATATATACAGGTGTTTTAATGGGCATGGTGATTTGACTCTTACTTGCCCACTTTTGTTTCTTACTCTAATAATTATTTGCCCCCACTGTTTTTAGAGAACAGCCATTGAATAAAGTATATTCAGAAACATTAGTCCTCTTACGGTTTCATATGCTGCATTTTTTTAAGTAAAGAGAGCTAGTAGCCTCACTTCAATATATAAATACAGTATTTATCCTTCTGGTCTGCTCTCCCATATTTCTTGCTATCAGTCCAGCTTCTTGTTTCTGTCTTCATCTGTCACAGAAGAGAGTATTCACTTAAAAAAAAAAAAAAACAACAAAAAAAAACCAAGACCCAGATATAAATCCCACAGCATTTGAAAGCTGCTAAAGATAATAGTTGATGCAAGTAGTGCTTTTAAAGTTAAAAGTACCAGTTGATGCAAGTAGTGCTTTGTAAGTTAAAAGCACTACACAACCTCTGTTTTAGCTGAGGATAAACAGTTATTACCATGGTAAAAATCAGTAATGAAGTATCATCGGCAGAGACAGAAGTTGGGTCTCCAGAGCCTTATTCTAGCATACTGTCCCCTGAACAGCATTGCCACCGAATGCAAATATTTGCCCTGAATAAAATGTTCATGCTTCCTATCTAAATAAACAGCAGCCTTGGAATTTACAGTAATTAATGTCACCTTTTGACAGCACTAAGGAAACACATCTACAGCTGTCATATGTAAAGCAAGGACTGTCTTAAAGTACTTGAGAGACTTGGCTCATTTTTTCCATTTTCATGTTTTCCAGGACAGTTGCTAATATGGTGGTCCAATGAAAGATGGCAGAAACAGAGGAGGATTCTTAACTTCAGCACTCAAATGTAATAATAATAGTTACTGTGAAAATACGCAAAGACATTAAGTGACCTATGCTGAAAAGATTCCCCTTCGGCAAAGGTATGAGTGCAGAAGCTGGTACATTTTTTTATTAGCTGAATTAGCTGTCAGTGGGATAGCAACCAATGAACTGCAAGTAATGGAGCATGTGCATGCATCTCTGTGCACACACAAAAATACACATACATATTGATATATAGATACACACACACGGGATATAAGAATGTTGATAAACATGACCACGCACATATGTGTGGTTATACGTTTATCAATATACTTATATTCTATGATCAACAGTATTGTCCTAAATATAAAGACATTAAAAAGACATTTAAAAAAACATAAAAAGAAACGTCTTTTTCTGACATAAAAAGAAAAATTCAGCAGCAAGTAGCAATATGTCATTGATTATTGATCTCTCTCCATCTATTAGCAAGACGAATACTTCCCTGTCACAGATTGGAACGAGGAAATAATACGCCTTATACTTTGCTCTCCTGTCCAATCTGGATTTTAACTTACTGAATTCCTGTGGCTAAAAGCAACATTGTCAAAGCTTTCAGCTTTCAATATGTTGAGTTAAGGGCCATCAGCAGGTTCTCCAGCTCAGCAGCAATAATGACAATAAGAGTCGGCCTTGCTTTTCCATTTCCTCCTCCTTACAGCTGCTGCTACACCTACCGCGTAGCTAGCCTCCTTACACAGAAATCAAATAAACACTCTGTGCTGTGGTTAATTCTTTCTCTGAGTGCAGCTTCAGCTAGCTGGAAATCAGGAAAACCATAACTCAAAAGCGGTTTGTCTGTCCCCGTCTTGCCTGTTTGACCCAGAGCAGGCATTGAGGTAACTCTTACCAACAGGACTGAAGCTAGATTTGAAGCAGAGAAGGGCAGACGTAAGCACTATTCCCAGAGGAGCTCTCACAGTTTCTAGCTCAGGCTAGAACCCTGCCTTGTTTGAGGCTCTTGTATCAGTGGTCTGAAATGCATGTGCTTCAGGGCAGCAACAGGTAGTGTGATACAAAGATGATGCTTTTTGATCAAGAGGCTCCTGGTACAGAATTCTTATCTCCACCCCACATCCTTCTTGGGAAAAAACAGGTTTTATCAAGTTGATGGAGTCTATAACTGTCTTTGTCAGTTCTGGGAATTTAATCATCTTGGCGTTTTTCAGTCTCAGTACTCAGCTGTTTATCTGCAGCACTTCTAATGCAGCCAGCTCCTCCCTGTTGAGCAAACTAGTCTTTAGTAACATTGTAGAGTCTTCGTAGAGACAACCCTAGCACTCATGAGAAAAGTAGACCACAATCTCCTTCCACAGCCTAAGTAAACAAAGGGACTTCTAGCTAGCAAGCTTTCCTGTAACTGCAGCATCGTTAGCCACTGAGTCACCCACAAACACAAGTAGCAATGAGTTGAGTCTGACCTTATCTGATGAAGAGGGAAGTGTTTCTTCGCAGGAAGTGAAGCAAAACTAAAGCAGAAAGTGCTTTTATTATTTTCACAGACTATTTAGCTTTGAGACAGTATTCCTTTGAGAAATGTTATTCAAAACCTGATTTGATGAAAGGCAAGATCTAGATCTAAGTTCTTGCTTCTCCAGCCACACCCTTTAATAATCTTTCCACACAATGTCACGTAGCATTACAATTTCATGTATTTGGCATTAATCCCACATATCACATCCAGATTTGACCTCACTGCCAGCAGTCCTGACAGGAAGACTGCATTATGACCAGGAAAACAAGCCTGCTTCTGTACAGCACAGCACTGGAACAAGGTATTTGGGGTTTCTAAAGATACCTGATCTTTTTCTTTCAGTCACTGACCCAGGGATTAAGGAAAGGGATAACTTCACCCCAAAGTGTCCTGGATCTCATATATTGCCTCACAGACCAATCAAAGATCTGCAAAGTTGTTCCATCTCTTCTTTCTATCCTTTAATACATAACACTTAAGAAAATGAAAGCAAAAGGAGTGCTAGCAGGTCAATCCCAGCGGTTACTCCCACCTCTAAGAACACAAAAGTTAAATTTGCACAGGAATGGGCCATAAGGTTTTTTTCCCTGCTTCTAAAATACGAGTTTTGGTGAACCCAACATCCTGGAAGGACAAAGCATGCTACTGATCAGCCATAATACTGTATAAATGAAGGCACTGAATACTAGTGAGCACCCCCTTAGCAACACATCCCATTAAAACCTTAAAAATGTCTTATTTTTAACCCGAGAGTAAATGCTTTCACAGGAAACAATTAAGGTGGGCAGGTACATGGCAGACAGGGATATGGGAAGATAAACCTTTACCTGAGAGACAGCTGGCAGGTATCAGAAAAAGAAATGGTCTAGTACTGAAGTGGCTGGGAGCAGTCCCTGGAGAAAGGCTGATGGGGCTCTGGGAAAGGGGCTGCTCACTCAGCAAGAGCTCGTGATGTCCAAACAGCAAACAGGTGAACTCAGATGAGAACTGCTCTCATCTATGGCACAGACTTCCCAAGTCATGTTATCTTTCTCTGCCTCCTGATATTCTCATTTTAGAATAGTAATAATGACAACTTTTCATCTTTGTAAGTCCTTGTAAAATCTATGGATGGGGATCACTTAAAAAGTGGTCAGTATTTTTAAGTACTGTAATACGCTGTCCTGGAACTCAGCTAGTCTCTCTCAAAAGCCAAACAATAATCTAGCTCAATTATTAATTTATTATGGCAGTACCTCATCTTTTGTCAGCAATGCTGTTCAAAATTTCTTCTTTAGCTCTGCTCTCAACATACAACTTCATTGTTTATGGTTCCACATGAAGCACAAAAATCAAACTGCTCTTCAGTACATCAATTTTTTCAACACATTAAAAAGATTGCAGAACATGATACTGAGTTTTCAATAAAGCTCCATCCAATTTAAATAGATGTGAAGAAGGACCTTCTTATGCTTTTAACCTAAAAAATTCACCATAAACAGTAATATAATCTGTGCGGGTAGCCATAACCTTGTCTATGCAATTGATACATTCATCTGTATTACTTATTCAAGTAGCATCTGTTCAATTTCTAGGCATTACAAGTATTGCCAGGAAGAGGTAGCTCTTACTGCACATTTCTTTTCAGACTTGTTTCCTTACATCCAGACTTCCTGAAACAATTTACTGGAGTACAAGGGCTGGAGAAAGTTAAAAGTGGGAGACTAGTTTTAGTTCCAAGCTGAAGTCAACTTCTTGTCACTCATTTCTGTCTGCTGTAATAACGAAAGAGTGGTCAATTTCTTTAGTCTGGGGAATTTGATCAGCTAACTATTTCAAACACTTGATTCTCTTCAGAGATCATTTGCAAATTGCTTTTTTGCTCTGCCCTTGTCAGAAACAAATGTCAGCATAATGCTGAAGTCCAGGACACAATTTTCTACACCAGAAAAATAGTGTCAGAATTTGCACTTGGGCCTTCAGGGACACACAGAGTTTAAAAGGCTAACACATTAGTTTATAGATGACTCTAGGTAGCAGAAGGAAAATAGATTTTATTTCCCTGCCACCTAGCTCTCACAAAACACATTTTCCAGTTTGTCATCTCATATATTTGGCTAGAAGAAGTAGTAATTTATTTTGAGCAGATATTGCATGCTATTAATTCTAAAAATATGAGGCAAAACAGAATAATCAGAGTTGTAAGATATTTACTTACCTTCTACAGTTGATGCATCCACATGACAATGCTCATGTTCAGGAATTATGGGCAGTATCTCTGTGGTCTGTGCAGTAAGTGGAATCTGTTGTTTGCTGGTTTTCCCTATTGAAAGTTAAAATCATTTTTATCCATATTATTAAACAGCAAATACATCTGCAGTGTTAAACATTGAATCTGCACATTTGGAAATAACTGAGACCTATCTGAACACAAGGCAGAGGTGGACAGCCAGTTTTTCAGTGGGATTTCAGTGCCTAGAGATGCAGATACATGAAAGTACTAACCATGTCTTGTATTTAACTTCCTCTTGATACTAGTGGGACTACAACATGCTGATCCTAAGCCTCCCTGCGAAGCAGCCTGAAGGTAGGCAACTATATTGCTCTTGGAAATTTTACTAGTAGTGAAAATACAAAAGCATGCAAATTTGGCATTAACTAACAGTCTCCTAAAATTCAAAAACCTACAGTTGGCCAGTTAAGCAGAAACGACTGAAAATCAGGGTGCGAAATTTCTGGCTCATTTTCACATGCGGGCAATGCAGATTGCCACTCAGGAACAAGTGATGTGGCCTCAACTAACTTGTCATACACACAGGGAGAGCTACTGGGTATCATCCAGTTGCTACCAAAGATGACAGCACGCACCTCAGAAGCAGGGAAAGGTATGGTGATGCCTTTAGCACACTGGCAACACAGATACTGATATATCTTACTGGGATACAGATAAAGAAATGCAGCAATAGCATTGTCAGGCTAACGAAGTCACGAGTGGCTGATATAGTGCATTTTTCAAAGAACTACTGTAGTATCAAATAGATACACAAATAGTATCTTAACTCCAGGTCCATCCTGTCCCCGACCATCCATAACTTCTGAAAACCTACACATGAGTTTTCTACTGAGTTCGTAACAAGAAGGTGAACCGTGTCACACATAGCTACATCCCTTCTCCACTAACTATACCATTTGGGCTTCTCTCTTTACAAATTCAATTACAAAGTGGAGTTTTGATCTTGGTAATTAAGCAACTAAATACGAAAAGCAAAGTTAAAATAAAACTGGGGTAGTTTTAAAAATAGCAATTGATCTTGTTTCACCCTTAGGACAAACCTGGAGAGAATGAGAACGTAGGCTGATTATCCCTTCAGAGCCTGTGTGTAACACTGTTCTGTGTGCATGCAAACTGAGCAGAGAAATGGCCCCTTGTGCATCAGTGCTCTACTGCAAACATACAGGGGCTATAAAAAGCTCTCTAAAATTACCTGCATCCTATAGATTTTACCCTCCTATCTGAAAAATAAAAAAAAGACCCAAAGTGGTAATAAGGCTTCACATTTTTCTCTGGAAATGTTGTGTCTCAGAAACATGTAAGTCTGTTTTAATATTGAATACTGTGACAGGCTTTGCTTTTCCCAGCATTATTCATCTAAGTTGCACAGGAAAAGACAACTATTCAGCTATGTCAAGAACTAACTAAGAAGGATCAAAATCAAACAGGTGATGTTTCACTTGGCCAAGACTGAACAAATTTCTCCTTTCTTGGCTTTGCTGATGCTGCAGAGGATGTATCCTGCCTGTTCTCTTTGCTAAAAAGAAAATGTATTGCAGAATACAAGGAGGAGTGAGTCTGAATTCACTGGGACACCAGCCCTGACACTACTGAGCCAGCGTTTTCTTCTATTTTCAACCTGTCAACTAACCTGAAGCTGTAGCAACACATTAGAGAGTTGGCAGAATTTTGCCTATTTCCTCTAATCTTGTAGGAGAGGAACTATTCTTTTAATAGGATAGCACAGAAAACAATACAGGAATTCAAATGACTGAGAGGGAATTTGTCTTGTTGTTTCTTATGTGCAAATTACAGCTGCCAAGCCCACTTATATCAAATACTACGGATGTCACAAAGTCTAAACAGTCCAGAAAACAACTGCAGGCCAGAAACCCTGAGGTTTTATTCTCTGAGTCCTGATTGTCACCGTGATCCTGCAATGTCCTTCCTTCAGGATGAGTTATAAAATTACCATCCACTAGAATTAACTTTGCATTACTGTGAGCCAGGCAAGAGAGTCAAGGAATCCTGTATTTGTATCCTAAAATGTAATGAACCAAGCTGGGACTCTGTGAGCCAATGGAGTACCACTGAAAATGAGAGAAGTATACTGTTTGAGCAATGAAGAACAAGGCATTATATTTGAACTAAGGTTGCCCACACAGACTGTAGAGTAATAACATGATTATATTAATAATGTGATTCCCTGTCTGCATGGTCCCACTCTAGCATAGGAATGGGAGCAGGCCTTTTTTCCAATAGACCTTATGCTTCTTTTAAAATAGGAAAAAAATTAAATCGGAATCTCATTCTTACGCTAGGAAAAGAAAGCCTAAATGGGAATTTATAAACTTCTAGTAATATAAATTGACACTTAAGTATAACCCATATAATTCTATTAATGAAACTTCCAGTATGAAAAGACCCTGCTAGACAGATTCAGTCTAGGTGTTAAAACACCCTGATGGACTGATCTATGCAATCTGTTTCCTGTGCAAAGTCTTTTTTTTTTTTTTTAATGACGTAGTGTACAGTTCACACAGTGGCTCCCAATAAGTAATTGTGCCATAACCCCAGGCTTAATTTTTTAGGAAACAGCCACATGAGAATAGCTATGCTTAATCAGTTGCTAGTAGGGGAAAAGGTACTAAAGTGGTTTAGGGAAAGTAGGCTAAGGGAAAGGTATAAGAGCAGGGTAAGTATAGCTGCCTTCCCTTTCTCTGGAACTGAGGCTAACTTAAGCAGTAAGCTGCGCATGGCAGTTTAACAGTTTCTGTCTGAGTTCTTTTAAAACACTGTGGGGAATACTGTCTAGTCCTTCTAATTGCTATTATTAATTTATTAAGTTGTTCCAAAACCTCTTCTACTGCCTTTTCAATTTGAGAAAGCTCCTCGAAGAAATTCTTCCAATAAAAGTCGTAAGTGGGAATCTCCCTAAGATTCTCTGTCAGGAACACAAAGCACAGAATTGACTTTTCTTCAATGGATTATTTTCCATGTGCTACTACTATCAAGTCCTATTTGATACAAAAATGCTCTGTGTCTGGAAATACAGATCAGCCACTTAAAGAATACTTACATCTTGCACTGAAGAAAAAGTACCCTGTACTGTTTCCCTTCTTTTGTGGCTGCATTTAATGGCAACTGTGTTTTGTCAATTCATACCATTCAAGGGACTGTTTCACATAAATGCAATGGCAGGAACAGATCCAAAGTCTAGAAAACACGCTCTGTACAGCCCACGCTCTAGTGCGTACTTTTTTGGCTTAACAGCACAGACATTTAGTCAACACTTATGACCAGAATGCTTTAAAGCTCCCCTATCCTCACTATATGTGCTTAATCCTTTCTAGTACCATGAATTTGGAAGGTTGTCATTTTAATCCTACTCTAGAGAACATACTATACATTTTCCCTCCTTTTCTCTGGCCACAGTCTTGATGTTAATGATTCATGGATGTAGAACCACTAACAGTTTCACAAAACTAGCATCCATGCTGTAAATAATCATTTTGTAGGACCACAGTGATATTAAGACAGTAATTTCCTGAGCCTACCTAGGAAATCATTCTCATTCTCAAAGTATAGGCTTCCTTCTTTTTCTTTCCTTATCCTTTCTGAGCTTTGAATAACCTTTTAGTAGCGCCTATACATCTTTTCATCTATATGAGATAGCATCACATCCTCTCAGATATATAGGTACTTATTCTCATTACAGTGTTTCCAGGATGGTTGTATTGTCTCAATGTTTTGTTTCAAGATTCCAAGCTATGCAGTAATTATAGTGAAAATATTATCAAGGGCTGTCAAAGAAGTCACCTATAGCTGTTTATAATCCATTATCACAGTAGCAAATCTTAAACTTAGCAACTGTGGAAAAAATAAACTCCTTTCATATAGTCTTGGTTTCACTTTAAATTATATTGGTAAAAATAGGGAAATTGACTGGATTAACTGGAATTATGGTGTGTGAAATCAAGGAATTTCACATTAAAATAACACCTATTATAGCTCTTCATACAACTAAGCATCTTTCTGGGTTAAATGGATAGACTAAAGTGGGAGAAACATAGAAGTAAGACTGACAAACCAATACAGGATTCCCCTTCTCTTCAGTAAAATCTAGTAAAACTAGATTTTAATTTCCATAAAACTCCATCATCAAAAATGCCTTTGGATATACAACACTAGAAGTGCCATTGTGAACACGCTGATTAGCTTCACTAATACCAAACCTGTTTTATCAGCGTCCTGCTACAGCCATCCATTCAATCCATTGGTAGCAGATTTTGTCAAGAGTCATAAACGCATAGAGCACATATACATATGTACATGTCTGTATACTTTTCATGCACACACAAAGCACTCAGCTGCCAAACCTCAAATGTGGCACACAACATGATAAAAAATTAAAAGGAGGTAAAAAACCCAAAGTCATTAATGCAACACATTTGGAGGACTGGGAGAAGCATTCCCACATGATATACATACATGATATAAAAATGTTTCCGTAACATAAGCCAGATCAAATTTGTGTAGGATCAAGGTGACTCTGAAACAAACCTGAAGCATCCTCTGACAGGACAGACTTAAAAGGTGTTTCTTGACCTTCTCATGCCTCAAGATTTGTTAGGTTTTTATTTTACTTATATATTCCTTACCAGAAAAAGGATGAATTTTAGTGGCAGATATAGTTCTTCTTACATGTCTAGAACTCCTTCTTCTCAGAATAGTAGAAACTGCTGCTGCTCTGTGTTTACAATCTGTTTTAAACAAAATGCATTATCCTCAGCTATAGAATTACATATGGCACTGATTAGACAGAAAGCTTATTCTTAAACCGTTAAACACCTTCCATGAAAAAACAGGGAAGTTTTGAAGTAAGTTGCTGAGGAAAACCTAAGGCCAGATATTTTATATTTTCCTGAATGAAATTTTCTGGAAATTCCATTCAGGTTTGCCCCGTTCAAATTATTTCTTCCCTCCTCTATACTGTTTACTTTGAACAAATTTTGGAAGATTATCAGTGAAGTACATGTTCCAGTACAGGTTCAGACTCACACTGCTGACAGTAGTATAGCAAGGATGGAGTGTACTGGCATCCTAGGAAGTTGACAGACTCTTTGCAAATGTGGGGTGTTCATCTTTGGAAGCGCCGTTTGAAAGCAAGCTCTACACCACCCAGAGAGAGAAAGACAGAGCGGGGTTGAACACCTCTGACTGTTCTTCAGCACCCAGTTCATAAACTCCTCAGTCTTTCCATCCTTCTGCTGCTCTCTTAAGACTGTGCTCTTGGTGGGGTTATTGCAGTTGATTGTGCAGCTGTTATGGTTAGCCCTGTTCTACGACAGCAGTTCAGGGCTCAGCCAGCTTCTGATGACAGACTTGCTCCAATTCTATGTAACAGAATTGATTTTTATCTTTTTCTTTCGAGAACACTTCATCTTTAAGGCATTCATTAAATTAGCGTTATTTAGGTCATAATTTTTTTATGAATAGCCAGTGGAGATCTAATGTGCTGAAGCCCTAAGCATGCACTGTAACAGTTAATGTCAAATGAAGCTCTGGAAGTGGTTGTAAGACAAGAGTGAAAGGAACAAGGCAAAAGGACTAATTTCTAATTTAGCTCCTTTGTCATGGATCGGTAGTAGCCTGCACCAAGTTTATTTGGATATTTTATTTTATGCATTCATGGAAATAACTTCATTAATGTTTCAGAGAGTCTCAAAGTCTGCCTAGCAGAATGTCTTGGAAGGTCTCAAGAGGAAATGAATAATTCCGTGTTTCTTAACAGCTTTCAGTAGTGCTCAGAAATTAAAGGAAAAACTGCTAACTGAATTATGACTGTAAAAACTCTTAGCAGCTCTTTTACGCACATAGTAATATTCTGCTGTGCCCTTTGGGCAGCACTGAAAAAAGCAGTATGTAGACTTGCAATTAAAGGTGGCATCATAATATATACATTTAAGGAACACAACCCTTAAATCTGATTTTTATGTGCTTGTCTTTTTGTCAGTAACATATTCATGTTGTTTATAATGTTATATATTGTAAATTTAACTACTAAAAACACTATTGCCTATCAACAGAAAATATATTCTAGAAGCCAATCAGTAATTAGAAGCCTCAAAAGGGCATCTTTTCCTCCCTGCTTGTGTCCATGACAATTCAGAAAAACCTGCATTTAATAGAAAGCTGGTGTTTAACAATAAAGGCAGTAAATCACTAATCATCACTACTAACAGTTCTGCATTAAAAATGGGATGTTATGACTCAAAGCACAGAAAATCATACTCATGACATTTGTAGGTAGCTTTGAAATTACAAATAGAAGTCCTTTAAATTAGACCATTTAATAGCCCTCTTATAAAGACCTAATTTACACTTTGTGTGATTTTTATATAGATAAAATAGGCGTCAGAATTTGGGTCTAGCAATAAGTAAAAAATCATGTATTTTAACCAATATAATCTTGTATAATCTTTTAACCAATCTAATCATTGCAGGGGCAGGGCACAGATTTGCCACTTTAAGCAACTATTTTGCTTATTCATTAAAAATATATGCATAAAATATTTACATTATGCAAAAAAATCATAGAAACATTTTGTGTGTGGGCACTCTTCTTCCTTCTGTTTAGTTATGATTAAAGCTAGACTCCTGTTGCTCTTTAATTACAAAACTGCCTGTGAATACAGTAAGAATGATCAGGGGAATGGATATGGCTTATCATTTTTTTATTACCCCTGTGACCAAAGACTCCATTCGGCAGCTCTGGACTACAAGGGGAATGGACATCTGCCTGGTAATAGCAACTAAATGCTGGTTGTCTGGAGGCATTCTGCCCACTCAGGGCTGACACAGGCAGAAAGTCTCAGGAAATTGCTGTGAAAAGCATCTAAGAGCTATTATCTCAGGTAACAGGTTAAGTAACATTTTTTTCACACTGATGAAAGGGATTGTGCTCCCTGTAACACCTACTTCTGACTTGGGAAGAAAAACAAGGACCAGCACCTGACAAGCGGTCAATTTTCTGCATTGTTTTTGTGCAGAGGACTTTATCTTGATTGCTCAAAAGTCTCAAGCTCAGGGTACTCCTACACTTTTATTCTTGCTTTCTTCACTGTATATTGCTAGAAGAAATACTGTGAATCCCGATTTCAGCCTGTATCCCAAGTGAATTGCACAGGAAGAGCCTGTCTTGGCTGGTAAAGGCATTCTGTAGAAACAACTGTTTCAGTCTCTGAACTATGGACAAGTTCTTTCATACCGAAGTTTTAATCACTTGGGATAGTCAATAGTACTGATTCAGAAATCACAGCAATATTTTCTTTGCTGAAGTAGCAGCAAAGAGAAGAAATGTTATCTGGGCTTAATTCAGCTCTGGGGTTAAGAAGGCACGGCTTGGTTGACCTGTATGGGATTACACCACTGCTGAATTTAGATAACCAGTTTTTAGGACAGACAGCTAAGTGCACATCTCCTCATATCTATCCTGTATTTTTTCTTGACCATGACCTAGATGAATCATCTTCAGGAAGGAAAGGGTATTTCAGTCTGCTTATATTGGTCATTGGTATTTCTGCTTAAGACCTTCAACAAGGTTCAACTGTAATTTTTTTATCTACTGAAATCAGTCTGATATCAGAAGTTCATATCACTAAGAATCATAGGCTACCAACCATCTGTCAAAAAAAATGTATTTCATTCACCACCAACAAGCTTGGATTTGCATCCACAATTCAGAGGTGAGAGGTGATAGTATCAATCATCTGAGTATTTCAGTCCCTGTATTAAGAAGCTTTTAGCATATTACAATTAAAATATTGGAGTCTGAACCACATTAATAATCAACAGCTTTGTTATTGTAAATTAATAATTTTTTCACTGCATAGAAATTTAAATACGTGCAGATTAACTGTTACTTACAGTTTTGTTCATTTTCTTGGACTATTTTGTAGATGACGATTGAAATAGTAAACACAAAAACTACTGGAATCATAGTGAGCCAAATGATCTTCGTCATACACATTGGATCTGTCCAGAAAATGTAGAAGAGAGAAAATGAAGAAGGAAATCACTGGCAGAGAAAAGCAGAGCATTCGATCTTGGTAGGTTTTGGACCGTGCCTATCCCCACAGATGAAAATTTAAAACAAAATAGATTATGCCTTTTTCTTCCAGCCTTCTTTGTTGTTTGGAATTAAGTTTCCTAACTAGAGTTTAGCTCCATTTTCACCTGTATCTATCTGCCCATGTCTGAAATAGTTATATGTAGCTAAGTGAATGAAAACTTCTCCTATTTGTATAAACTGTTATAGGCAAGTCAGCCAGGAAGAAAATGCTTCAAAGATCAACACTTATATTTAAGGTAGAACAAGGGTAATACATATCCTCTCTTTGGATGGAGCACAGAAGGAATTGGTCCACTGTCCAACACTAACCTGTATTGGCATTCTCAGCCTCCTGGTCCATCTTCATATATGGGAGATGATAAGATTCTACATATAAAAACGTTCTTATCAAAAAGTGAGGAAATGCCACCAACAGGACTGCTCTGGGGAGTTTTTAACCAAAGCTGCCTTGGGGGAGAATCAGCATGGGACTGTGTGTAGTAGGTAGGCTCATCTTTCGGACAACAGCTGCTGCAGAAATGCACCCACATTCCGTAGGGAATTAGTTCAGTAACTAGTACAAGCCAGGACTATATACCACAGAGAGAGGATGTGGGGAACTTTCCTCCCTGGTTGTTCAAAAGACCTTTCAAATTTCTTTGGCAGGTACATGTTAACGCATACCTTAGCATTGTCAAACAACTATTTTAAAAAACAACTATGTTACTATGAGTCATACAAAATCAAATTACAGACTACAGCCAAACCACTGTTTTCCTTTCCTTGACTTAGAATAGTATAATTAGACCTACATCAACTTCCCTTCTGTATCTTCTCCATTAAGAAGTCATTAGGTAACTGCCAATGACCCCATGGCTCTTTGAGGTAAGCACAGCTCATCCCTCCTAATTCATAACTAAAATTATCTTTTATACAGTCCTTAAGGCTCCTTTTAAACAGAGTATTCTACCCCATCTTGTAGTGACTTGTAATCAACCTTGCCTAGTCAAAGCCCCAAGCACCTCTCTAGCTTTGTTTTGAAGTAAACAGAAAAAAGATGCATTGTTAATTTTTATTGTTAATTTGAGATAACTACTTCCCAGGCAAATCACCATTAGCAAAGGGTGGTTAGCTCATAGTTTTGACACAAGTTAGCAGGGCAAATTACAAACTATACTCCTCTCATAGCTAGACCTACGTATTTAAAAAAAAAAGTAAGCTGCCCTCTCTTCTCTAGGATTTTACCTGGGCTTATTTAACATAGGTTTAGCCAATTCCAAAACACCTATTTTTTTTCCAGCAAAGGTACAGCATAAAATGCATTTGCCATACAAAACTAAATTAATGTAATAATTCAGCAATTCCCAGATGGCAAGCATTGCATATAGACAGGCTGTAAGCCCTGACCATGGTCAGGCAATCAGCCAAAAAACTCCTGCAGCACAAAGAGAAATTTAAAAAGCTGACAGGCTGCCTTCTGGGAAAACTAAGCCTAGTTCAGCTGAATATTTCTCTTTTAAGTGTACTGTACTAAGGCTGTGTAGTAGGGTATTGCAGTACAACATTAAGTCAAACCTGTCTCCTGGTTCTTCTGCCACTGAAGTTAACAGGAGTTTTTTTATTTACTTCCAAAACAACAGGGTTATGCCATTATCAGGGAGGGAAGAGGAAAAAAGTAATTCCAAGCTTTGTCATGCATGCAATATTTGTCACCACTAAGAAAAAAATATATAGACACTTACTTTGCTGTGTTGCTTCTAGGAAAAAAAAAAAGCCACAGCTAAATCTGCTTTAAATCACTATAAAAACTGTCAGTTGCCTACTAAAGATGGTCTTTTACTAAGGGATGATCAAAACACTGTTCTCTTCTTCTGAAACACTTAAATACTTTCAAATGGTTGCTGAAAGCAAAGAGCTACCTACTGGAGATTTTTTGCAAGACTGATACTGTTTCTGGTTTGATTTCCATTCTGACTCTCCTTTGTAACTTACATTCCACGTAAGACTTCAGTTGCAGTGAAATATTTATACAGTCATTTTGGTCTTCCATCATTGCCACTAGACAGGAATGATTTAGGTATTCTTCAGCTGTATTTCTTCCTCTGACTAGAGAATTGTTGATGTGGATTTCCAGCAGGTAGTAAGTATTATGCTCTACTTCTTCTTTCTCAGAAACCGTAGTAAAATTAAAAGATTTATAAAAATAAATAACATCTTCTGTTTTCACTTCAAGTGAGCCTTTTGCTTTTGGAGCTAAAAATTAAAACAAAACTTTAATATATGTGGTAGACAAAAAGACAAATCTCAGAAAGAATAATGAAATAAGTTCTCTGTCTCATTTGCAAAAACATACAGTAGGCTTTTACATTGCCAACTATGATAAAATGGACAAATGGATACCATGTAAAATTATTCTGAACAGATCTGAAGAGTATTGATTATCGATACAAAATATATTTCCCCTGCAAAATACAACCCCTTTTTTGCTTTACTACCAGCTTCAGAGCTTTTCAGTTTTTTGTTGTTTTGTCATCTGGTGTCAAAGGTAACAGAGACAAAAATCAGGCTATGAAAAAAATAAGAAACAAGTAAAAGCCATATGATGATAGAGATCTGAAGTGTACATCTAGTCTACCTGCTATCAGTTGCAGAAGGTCCTCGTTTCACTTCAAACCACACAAGCTGTGAGACTTGCACAATGTCAACAAGAAACATAGGTAAGTAAGACACTGTCAAAGTGTTAGAGTTGTATAGGTATAACTGAGAACAGAGTTTGTCCATGTATTTTTTGTTTTGTTATTTTCCATACTTGTTCAGACAGCTATTTTGTAATAACAAAATGATGCCGTTGGAAAAGAACTGCGTTTCGTATATTCAGGACTTGGCCTGAATATATAACATATAACATATAACACATAACACATAACACATAACACATAACACACAATATATATCAGCCCCTGTTGCTGATGATGTTAGGAAAGCAAAATTGAGAAGCACCCTCTTCCCCAAAAGTTTCCAGATACTTTGCAAGTGTATATGGCACATCTGAAAAGATGTGGATCTCGCTGAACTCTTCTCTGTATTGCTGGGCCAGTGCTGCCTTCTATGAAACATTCTGGGCATTTCTGATACTACACAGTTGTGGATATCACAGACAAATCATATCAAATCAAATTAGTTCTTCAGGTACTTGCTCAGAACTTATCATATAATATCATCACTCAACATGCAGAGTTCCACAATAAAATTTCAAAGCAAATTCAGCATGAACACTGATCAGAAACTACAACTCCTTACAAAGAAATGAAATATTTTAGAAAATTTAGCAAGATTAAAGGAATAAAGATGGAGATATAAGAGCATTCATAAAAGCCAGATGGCAGCGGTCAAATTTGCAACAGAAATATTCCAGGTGGCTGCTGGATAAGGCACTCTTTTATCACAGCACCCTCCTTGCAGACCAATACAAAGCCCCCTGAAGATAATGACACCACCCCACCTCACACCCCCCAATTTTATACAAGATCCTCAAAGAAAAGAAATCAGCATTTTGCTACCAACACATTTCACTGACAGCCAGGAATGAATGCCATTGGGAATCTGGCATAAACACTGCATTTTCTAGCCATGCAAAGACAAGCTAAAAAAAACGTTCATAGATTTGCAAAGACCATAGATATTATAATCATATTATAATTTTCTTTTAACTACCAAAAAACCCCATGTCTTTTATGTCGTAACTAATTACCTCAAAATTAAGTATTTCTCTTTTCCTACTTACTTTTTTTAACTAGTGACCCTGATCCTTGATGATCAACATTCACATCTCTCTTGGATTCACACTCTGTGTGTTTAGTATGGGACTGTTGATCCTTCCTGAAGGACTGGCAAATACATGGAATATTTTGGAAACTGGAATGGTTTACAATGGCCTTCAGTAAAATATTCTGGTTTTCTCTTCTTTGTTGCACTGATCTTTTGCAAGAATTGTTAAAAGTACAAAGTGGAAAAGTGGTGTTGTTAGATGAACAGGTGTCCACACATGACACAATTACGGTGTTAACTGTAAAAAAAAGAGTACTATATTAGCAAGACAGTCATATCGGACACATGGACAAATAAGTGCATGGAAGTATCACAGATCCTTTACCCATCTTACAATGAAACCGACTTTCTTTCTTGAGAGCTATGGCAGCACATTGAATGCATCAACAAGTGAGAGAAAGCAAGCAGAGAGTCTTCCCACAACCTCAATGCTGGATTTTATTGCTGAATTGTACGAAATCTCTTGTAATGCTAACTTGAATTTATGGTGGTATCTAGTCACATTCATGTTTCAAAGCTGCTCCGATTTGATTGTACTTGAAAAGAAGATGAAAGCACTCATGTTTGGAAGGGGAACTTAGCCCTGGAACTGTGCAGTTGCAACGCACCAGTGCAATTACGCTGTAAAACAGCTATAATCAGAACAAAAACTTTCTTTGCACTGACATTGAAACCACACAGTGAAAATAAACAGAAACACTGCTGAATCCTCCTACCACACCCTTTACATTCTCTTATATTCAGTCAACAAACACGAATCTTAATTATGACCACTGGTTTTGGTATTCATAGTCAAATTTCAGTATCAAATTGCTGTAGCTAGAGTACATTAATGTAGTTCTGGCAAGTAGCAAAAAGCACATAGAATTAATTATTAATGAGTGTTATTTTAGCTGTCTTCCACATTGAAGTAGGGCTTTATTGTACAAATCATGCATTTTTACTTCAGTTAACTTTTAACTATTTTTTCAATATTAAAAAAAAATAGACTAAAAAACTTCTGGGACCCCAACATGAAATATGTATTTATGCATACAAATAACCACTTTCCAGAGTTGATGCAGCACTAACCTATAGTTTTGTAGCTGTGCTTCAAATTCTAGTAGTACCCTTGCATCTCTATGAAGAGGAAATTTTGCATCTAACTCCCATTATGAGTAATTGGAGCAATATGTTCATAAATCCTTATGTATATAGAGAAAAATATAGCCTTTAATTGCTCCAGTGCTCAGCTGCAATGTGACAGCTTCAACAGGCCACCTGTCTGTGCATTGTAGCAGGCTGGCCTCAGAAACGATTCAGTGAAGGATTTCAGACAGGGTACAGAAATAAAATCCAAAATCCAATGTCAAAGTCAATTATCTTCACTTCACTAACACTACATTAGAGAGTCATAAACTCCTTATAAAACATAATAAACTGAAATGTAAAATACACATCCTGTGCAGGTAAGAAAGTAATCCATTTTAATACAAAAAGGAAAAATGTCAGACAAAATTTAGGGCTTGATCTTTCCCTGAGGCAAGACAAAACATTTTCCTCAAAATGCTTACTATTTGACCCACGCAGCCTGGAGTCAAGCAGGCTCTTGAGGTCAAATTTTTTCTAGCTGAAGGAGGCATTTTGTGCAGAGCTTCTCTGTGGAGATGTGCCAGGAGCAAAAATTGAATGCTTACTCTGCTCTCATGGCAAGGCATGTGTGAATCTGGGCAACCAATCTAAAACCACTGCCCCAGCACTCAAGGTCAACTAATGGTAATTCCCTACCATACCCCTTTCACCAAGAAATTTGTATGCAGACTTGGAAATCTGCTGACTGTGCTGCAGCAGCAGTCTACGTACAGCACTATGAAGTCCATTTTGGACTTCACACATGGCTGAACAGTCTCCAGAGCTGCCTGTGAGCCATGTTGTAGATACGTAAAAGGCATGTTATCTGAGTGGGAAAAGTTTGAATGCTGTCCTGTTAGGGAGGGCGCTTACCATCCTCTTGAAAGATCTCTGCTGAGAAAGCCATTCAAGTTACGATCTAACATCAGTAAACCTTGTTTTCTTCCAACTCACAAAACAGTGGACTTTGTAGGGAGGGAAATGTATTGTTGAACACCATAAGCAGGGCTGTAAAAAGACCAGACTTTCCCAGTGGATTACATGGCAGACAGAGAGCCATACCCACAAGAGGCTTGCTCCTTACTGCAGGACTGGGAAGAAGCCTCCCAAATGTAAACATCACTAGAAACATGGAAAGGGTTTTGTGAAATCTGAACGCAGACAGCCTGGAGAGTTAAGAGGATCACTGAGATGAAACCATACAAAGTATCTCTAGGAAACTGCTTTATATTCAAACATTTGTCACCCGCATGCTTAATGTTAGGAAGTTCTGTGATTAGGAAATGCCTTTATTAAGCCTCTATTTACGGGGTGGTTTTCCACAGAAAATCCAATTCCATTAAAATGAAATTACTCACAGGGAAGATCTGAAATTGTAAAAAACTTGCTTCCCATTAAGAAAATCATGAATATTTCATTTTGGATTGGATTGACTTTTTTTCATTTGATCTGTGGTATTCTGTTTTGAATCAATTCAGCAGTATATAAAATTGCAATTTTTATCACTCCTTATAGAAATGATAGTCATCACATAATATTGCAGAGATACAGGGCCTCCAGTACAAGTTGGGGAATACACAACTGACAGATTAAAGGAGATACACTCCATCAAGTAGCTGGACCCAGAGGACAGGACTGGGACTGAGAGCATCAGACTCAAAACAACAACCTCCTGCTCTAAAGCAATGTAGTTTAAAGGTTCAATGACTCGTAACCAAACAAGTGTGTTGCTTTACAGATATAAAGGAAACATTTCACTTTTGGCAATGCTGAACTGTATTCTTTTGATAAATTTTTAAAGGCTTGCTTTCTTGCAATTCGATTTCCCCCTGAATTTCTGTTTAATGAGAAATTTCCATTTTTATTCCCTCTCCGGAATGAAAATAAACGCTGAAACTTCCCTGGGATAAAACATCCAACTTATTCTATCTGTATACTTTGCTTGCCTGCCATTTCAGAGGTTATATTAAAAACCTGAAGTACCCACAACATTAATATGATCTTAGAAAAGCCTGTGGAATTAGGAGGTCTCTGCCACTCTCTTAGGAACCCCTCACAGAGGAAGATACAGTGACTATGTTTCACACCGCAAAGATTTCCAACAACAACTCTGTGTGGGGAAGCCTCATGGGGTAACCAGCAATTTGAAACATCTACAGCAAATTCTATACATTTTGGGTTTGCCACAAAATCTGAAATAAAGCCAGTTTCCAACAGGTTTTCAAGGAACCAGACACCCAAATCCCTTGGAATTTTCAAAATAAGTACTTCAACATAGTGACTTTGTTGTGTAATTTGGACATTGTTATACAGTCTGTTATGTAGTCATATAGTTTTTAGAACATCCAAAATATGACAATGATTCTCATTTTCCAAATACAATTCTGTGCTGTATTCTGCTCATATACTTCACAATCTTATTTTAGACACATCGTGATTAAGATCGTATGTAGATATCAGAATTGCAGTGATCATGGTACTGCAGCATAAAGCACCTCCAGTAAGAGCAATCCAGGAAAGTTATCATGGAAAAATGCATTTATTCTTTGATGCTTGACAGTAAGGTCAGTGTTTTCTTCTGGTAATAGTCATGTCATTGTTTATTTGCATAGTCTGTGCTAGCAAATACTTTGATTACTTCTGCATGGAGATAAAACATTAATTATTCCAACATCTTAAAATGACTCATCAATTTTATGATATTCAAAACTTATGACAGCTTACCAAGTCTGTTCATTTATAAACTAAAAAAATCTACAGACTAGTTACTGTCATGTTTATTCATGACAATGAAAATAGAAATGTAAATATCAGTAACCTAATCTGGATATATTTTGATATTAATTAATTTTTTTTCCAGAAAATTATGCTTCATAAATAATTTATTTCATGATGCCTGGGAACACACACCATTTGTCAAAGGGATGCTTTTTATTATAATGGTTATCTATTCCAAAGCTTACTTAGGAATGGATGTGACAAAACTTATTTTAATATTAATTTATTAATGGATTTTAAGAAAGCACAGAATGCATAACTTACATATATTTTGCATATATTCATATGATATTCATTATTCATTCATTCATTATATATCATTATTCATATTCACATATATTCAACCTAAATCCAGTATTGACCTTTAGGATCACCAAGATGTATTTAGGATTTATGTTAAAAGATTTGCTTCACCCAGTTACACCTATTCTGCTCTACTTTTTGTCAGGTCACCACTACATCTCTTTCACAGGCAGCATCTCATACCAGATAGTAATTGTACAAAGTTTTATAGGCGTATAAGTATAGAAACTTTAAAAAAGTTATTTTTTAAGACATGAGTGCCTGCTATAAAAGAACATACGTAGTTTAACTACTCTCTTCATGATGAACATAGTAAAAATGCAGTTGCATGGAAATAGTTACCAAAATTCTGCAGTGTACGTAAATGAATGACAAACTCCTTTCAAATTACCACATATAATTAACTCTGTTGGTTAAAAAGCTAACAAAAAAAAAAATCTATATGCTTTGCAAAGTCCATATGAGTACAGCATCCTAACCATCACTTTTAGGCAAGTATATGCCAACTTTTCAATTGTAATCAGACTTTAGAATAAATAAAAGGCTGTTTTAAAAGCTGATCACTCACCTTCACGGATTTTGAAAAATTCAGGTAAACATAAAATAAACATGGTAATTATTCCTAGTACTAATCTGAAGAGTTCTGATTTTCTCAAAAGCAAGCACATGTCACTGAAGCACTCCCACCTAGCATAGTGGTGGTAACTTCCTTCCTGGTTTAGCTTCTAACTTAGTGCAGACTTTACGCAAAATAACGTCTATTCATTTCCTTTCTCTAATATGACTTTTCTTTTCACTTCTCGTTACGTTAAGTTGTAGAGAGCCAAGTTCTGTTCTTACATTGGCATAGATGAGGATGATTCAAATGAATATGCTGAAGATAAAACTATGTACCACAATGAAAATAAGAGAAAAATGATGCATAGAAGCTATTTCATTCATTTGGGGTAGTTTTGTTTTAGGAACATCACCCCCTAATGGCCATTTTCATATACCTTCTAAAGAGTAAATGAATCATCTTTCTGAAGGAATTTTATTCTCATTTGCCCAAGAAGATTTTTAAAAAATGAGTCAGACCCTCATTATAAAAATGAGTCAGAACCACATAAGTCAGATATGGAGATTTTATTGTTTTATTTATACACATATGCATTTGGGCTAGGGGCAAGATAATTTTATGTAATACAGAATCTTTAAGACTTTAATAGACTATAGAATAGAATCATTTATGTTGGAAGAGTCCAACCATCAACCTAACACTGCCAAAACCACCACTAAACCATGTCCCTCAGCACCACATCTACCTGTCTCTCAAATGCCTCCAGGGATGGCGATTCCACCGCTTCCCTGGGCAGCCTGTTCCAATGTTTTATAACCCTTTTGGTGAAGAAATTTTCTCTAATATCCAATCTATACCTCCCCTGGTGCAACTTGAGGCCATTTCCTTTCATCCTATCACTTGTTACTTGGGTAAAGAGATCAGCCCCCACATCTCTGCAGCCTCCTTTGATGTCCTTGTAGAGAGCGATAAGGTCTCCCCTCAGCCTCCTTTTCTCCATGCTAAAATTTGATCATTACAACCTAAAGTTTTACAACCTATTAATTTGATCATTACAACCTAAAGTTTCTGATCTGGCAAATAAGTGATGTACTAAGTACAATAAACTGAGTGAGAGATGTTCACATTATCATTGCTGCAGTATTCTTAAAAGACAACAGATGTGTTGAGTCAATCTGTAGAGTGTCTTCAGTGTGTATGTTACTATCCTTTACACCACAAAAAGACTGGATAGAGCCATTACTATTTCTACACATTGTAGTCACATTTTTTCAGCTAAACTTTCCAGTTTAAACAGTGAAGTCTTTCATTGCATGATATTCCATAAATTCTTCTTACAGATGAGACTGCAAAGAACATTTCTGAAATGTTCTGAATAAAAGTACTCTGAATAATGCATATGTTAAAACAAACAATTTGACTCAAATATAGAGTATATACAGTGTAAAGGATTTAATTAATTCAGAAAGCTCTCTTCTGATGTAGTACTTTTCCCACAACCCATTAAATATTGAGTACTACCAAAATGAAGCAATGCTGTTGAAGTTAAAATAAGAAATGTCCTACAAACCTGAAATGCCCTTGTTGTCATCTAGTTATCTCAGAAGATGAGTAAGCCAGGTGGAACCAAATACAGTATTCATTCTATAGAAAGACTCTTGATGGAGCTGCAGTGAATATAAATTTAATATGATATTTTAAATGTAGCACTTCTGTGCAATGAAACCAAAGCAAAATGAACTGATTTTGACAGTATGGTACAACAGAAGCAACAGGATACAAAAAATCATAGGTATGAATTTAAAAAGTAAAATACACCCACTGCGCAATTTATATTTGTCATTGGTTAGCAAATTAGCCCTACTTTGTGAGACTGCATTGCTCCTGAAGTATCTTCCATGTCAGTTATTTCTATTTGCCTGTTTTCAAGGTTGCATGCTGTTCACCCATCCTTTCTGCCCAGAAGGAATAGAGAGAATACTGGAAAATCATAGGAGGACATTGTCAAGTAATATATGTATCTATCCCATTCTGAGACATTCAGACTTTCACCGTTGTTGGTAGTGCCCAAGGTCAGAACAGAAATTGCCCCACAGGATCACACCCAAGTTCAGCATGATATAATAATAGCCTGTGGAATATGTTGAGTTCCAGAGTTTACAGAAGAAGGTTTCCAAGAACTCTGCACTAAGCTGATGGGAAATATCTATTTTGGGGCTATTGCGATGGCACGTTTTAGTTTAGTTTCTGAGTTCAGGAGGCCCACGGATGATCTGTCCACACATCCCCCAGGGACACCCTAAGCTTTAGATGCCATTACTCTTAGGTAGTTGTGCGTGTGTAAACTAGCTGAATCACATGCGTGTGTGCGGCCTGACCCACCAACCAATGTGAAAAACATGAGTTTTCCTTCTTGGGGACACGCTTCCCGCCACCTAACAATTTTTACACAGCTGGAAAAACTAGTACCTTTGAAAACCCTATCCTTCTGTCAAATTTAGTTAAAAATTGGCTAAATTGTTTAGTCAGCCGGGATGAGAATTGGCAGACAAAGCACACAGCCACGTAGGCCACATTTTCTTACAGAATTACGCAAAGAAAGCACTCTGTACCTCATTATTGCATCAAACTCATACCGCCACGCCTCAGCAATGATCTCGCGCACCTTTAAATCAGTTTTATCAGTCAGAGGCACATCTGTCACACAGTTAATTAATTTGGAAAATTATTCTGCCTTTGGATGGCAGAGGTCACCAGTAAGGCATTGCCTAACAAGGCTGGCAACGGCTGGAGCGTGTTTGCCCATTAGACGGCGAGCACGGGCCGCCTCAGCGCCACACGGTGCCAGGGTCCTGACAGGAGGTTAACGGTTGCCTTGTGTGTCACTGCAGATTGCTTTCACTCAAATGGAGGAGCGGGAAGTTACGGAAACGCTTAGCTTTGCGGTTTTAGAAGACAGGCAAGGGCACTCAGGGACAGGATGAGGCTTCTTATGGGGTTAATCAAGAGAAACCCCACAAAAGGGGGAGCCCCCTGCCCCGCCGTGAGGGGTACTGCCGCCCGGGCGGCGCCGCGGCCTGAGGGGACCGGCCACGCGCTCCCCCGGCCCTCGGGCACGCGGAAGCCGGCGGTTGGCTGGCGACCGCCGCGCGCCTCTCGGCTTGGGGGCAAGAGGCGGAGCCGGCGGGGATGGGGCGTGACGACGCCCCGCCCCGCCCCCGAGCCCGCCGGCCCCGCCCCCCGCCTGCGCGGCCGGCCCCGGGGCCGGCGCCGCCCGAGCGCGGCGGGGAGGGGCCGGGAGCGGGGCCCGTGGGGACCCGTTAGCGGCGGGGAGGGCTCGCCCGCTGCCTCCCCCGGCAAAGCGGGGAGCGCTGGCTGCCGCCGGGGCGGAGCGGCAGGGGAGGGGGGTGCCGGGGCTTCCCTGTGCGGTTGTTTTCTTTCCCCGCCCCCTTCCC
>VFFE01008529.1:1080418-1200505 GCA_008921705.1 Burhinus oedicnemus | reverse complement strand
GGTCGGGGGGGTGCACGGAGCCCGGGGAGGGGGTGGGGGTGCTGCGTCCCGCCGGCGGGGTAGCCCCCGTGGCCGGCTCGATTCAAAGCATGCAGAGTGAAGAGCCGGTAAAAGTGCGCTTAACACACTAGGCTTTCAGGTATTTGCCCATTTGTTTGTCTCTTAACCTTCACGATCATAGTATGAAATAGTGAAAACCTAGTTGTTTTTTTGTTTTGTTTGGAGTTTTTTTTGAGACTGGTCGAACAGAGTAGAGGAGCGACTACCGAGTCGCCGAAATGGGGAGTGGTGTTATTACACGGGGGAAAAAGAAACCCCAAAGTATAAGCGTTGAACATCAAACAACTGCTGTTTATATATATTATTGGTTCATGTTTTTCCTTAAAGCCTTTTTGTGGCTTTGGGCTTTGAACTCGCACTCGTTTAGCTGTGTGAACAATGATGGAGCTTAGCAGTCCCGCTGAAGTCAAACCATCTATGGCTCATTACCAGGGTGTTTCAGCAGTAATGTCAGTTTTTAGCTAGTAACGTCAGAACAGTAAAAAGGGGAGGCTTGGGTCTGTTGGTTTCTTTTTCTTAAAAGTTAGTTGTGATATTATATAAGCTAAACTCCAAATGCAGTCGTATTTTCAAGTAAAAATTATTACCCAGGTCTTCTTACTAACATAAGTACGAATAAAAATTTGAACTCATGGTTATGTCGGTGTAGCTTTTGTATCTAGACAAACTCTATGTACTGTGGGGATGGATCCTTTTTGAAAACAGATCACAAGATGTGTTTTCATGAGCAGTTCATTAATTTTGCCAGAAAAGAACTCAATCATTTCTCATTAAGGTATTTTTGCATGAGAACTTCCAGAGGCATATGTGGATGAATAGTTTAAAAAAAAAGCACCTTGTTCTTGAACTTTATCATTCCTGATAGAGGAGATTGTGTTCCTATCTTATGTTTTTCCTGTTTTCCACTTGCTGAACAATGCTAAGGAGCATAAAGCAGGATAGAACCAAAATAATAATAACCTTAATCTGAGTCAGATAGCGTTTTCCTCTGCCATGTGTCAGCTTCATTGAACTGTCCCTTAAGCACGTCCTCTGGATGGGCAGGTCCACTACCAAAGCCCACATGTTTACTCTGTGGCAGCAGATTTTAACACATTGTGTTTCATAGAAACGCAATGACTGCAAATTTAACATAGGAAAGAATTTGAGTGAAGATGACAACATCTTCCATTATGGTTAAACAGTAATTGCAAACTGTCGTTAACAGTGACAATTCATATTGATGAATTTGTTCCAACTCTCTGGACTTTTGTATCACCTGTGCTTTTAAAAAAGATTGTTCTTTGGTTGTGTTGATGTTTTGGGTTTTTTGGTGATGTAATTCAGTGTTTCATGATGTGGTAAAGAAGATTACTTAATCAGACATAACATGACCTAATATTGAAAGTTTCTACAACTCTTAAGAAGTTACAGTGTGATTTTACATTTCACTTACACAACTCTTACAGTGGGGAAATTTGCCTCCTCCCCTATTAATTAAATTGTTATAGCAACATTACCAAGTAGAAAAATGCATTAATTACAAATCTAACTATCCACCGCTTGCTTTTTTTTGTAAGAACTAAATAATTGTTAAACTTCCCATTCAAAATTACCAACAAAGCAACTGCTGACCATAAATACATGTATTGATTGGCTGTATGGCCTTGAACCAATTATATAGGAGGGATGAGGTTATGTGCTCCAGATGGAAGAATGAGGTGATATTACTATTGAGGCAGCTAGAATAGCAGATTCTTGCAGCTAGTAGAAAAGATGAGACCATGAGAGGTCAAGTATTAGGTGTCACATTAGGTATGCAGGTGTCCTATGGGGCTACGTTTTCTTTCACTTTAAAGTACCTATAGTCAGTTTGGTGCCGAGCCAAAAGTAGATACATACTATTTCAGCAGGCTAGGTTTTCTGAGTAGAGGTCTTACTTTGGCTGGAATTTTTTTAGTGGCCTGTAAACTGGAGAGGGTTGAGAACCACTGTAACAGTAAGTGTGAATTTTTACAGAGCTGCTCCATTTATTGAAATGTGCAGTGGTGGTCCTTGGCTTTATTCACCAATACAGTCAATGTTACTCTTTGGCAACAGTATTCAGTTTAAGTGTTTTATGCAGCAGAGCAATTCTTCACTGCTTTCCTTCATGGAATTATGGCTAGCCAATGATAGAAGTGAAAATGCACTGAGGTTATTTTTTAAAAAAAAAAAAAAAAGGTAGTCTTGTAACCCAATGTTTCTTGAGAGTTTATGTATTCAAATTTCATATTCATGTCCCCTCTTTCTTTGGAGTCTTTGATGTGTACATAACTTGAAGTTGTGGAAGGAACTAAGGTGACAGTTGTGCAGTGACATGCTTCTATCGCCTTCCTCTCGGAAAGTTTGGGAATCGCAGGACGAATGGAAGGAAGTTCTATTTGAATAGAGTAGGCAGTCTGCTTTCAAGATTTTTATTTTTTTTCCCCCCCCAATATCTGGTTCTTACTTGTTTGCACTGTTATTTTTCTACACCTAGATTTTTGCTGCTACCTCACATTTTTGGAAAGAGGAAGACAAATGGAACTACATGATTATTTGAAAACCTAGAGATCATTTCCTGTGTTATAGGTAATTATTGTATTTTCTCAATTCTAACAGTAAGTTATGCTACAAAGAACGTGATTTTAGCCCACAAAGGTATTGGATCTTGCTTACACCTGAAATTTCATATTTTTGTGTTACACATCTTGTGAGGGGTTCTTTCGGGTGAGCATACACAAGCAGGAGTTGACTTTGCTTTTGTGGACTTCACATCCTAGTATTTTGAACATTTTTACGTGATTTAATCACTTCTGCTCTTTATCAAAGCATGCTCTATAGAAGACTGTCAGTATTACTATAAAGTTCAATTTTAATCTTTTCAAAATGCATGAGAAACCTCTAACTTTGAATCTTTCAATAGCTGTAGGAAAAACTGAAAAAGTTTATACTGAATCTGTAGGAGAAAATACTGCTTTAGAGAAATGCTTATGAATAGAGGCCCACCAACTGCACAGTCAAATCTCCTTACTCCAGTAATACTGACTGGCTTTCACTTTCCTTCATTTATTTTTTTTTTTAAGCAGGAAAGTAGTAAAACTGTTCAAAGCTAAAGTAATTTTCAAAGGGAGTAGCTTTGACGTTTACACAAAGCAAAAGGATAAAAGTAAGTTGAAAACATGAATACATGCAAGAATCTAGCTTTATCTGAACTCTCTGTGAAGTAAAATACTGCTGAAAAATAGTGGTGAAGGTGAGAAAAGCGGTCCAGTTAATTTAGGAATACTAGGTTTGACTAAAATGAAAAAATCTGCTTTCTTGACTGAGATACTGGGAATGTTGATAAAGAAACATCCTCCTTTATTGTCTAGAATTTATTCATGTCATGATACAAATACAGAAGAGAGATGGTCTTTCTGTTCATGTCATCATCTGCCACATAACTGGCAATTTACCATATACCTAACATTTTTAACAGTAGATGCTTTAATTTGTTCTGTTGTGTTGGTTTTTTTTTACCTCTCCGGTTCTTGATAAAATTTTTGGCATAGTATATTGTATTATTAATTGTATTTTTGTGGGCTGTAACCTTTGACTAGCTTTCCAGGAGCAAGAACTCTAGAGGAATGTTGCATTTCTACATGCTGGAATAACAGGAAGTCTGTTTCAAATAAATTTAGCTCAGAGTGATAGCTGAGCACCAGATGCAGTGTCCTTCGTGGCTGTCTGCTGAGACAGTTCTAGCCTACAAGTACACAATTCTTGAGATATAATTTTCATTAATGGTGGTGACAAAGTTCTTAATAATTTTGGGTGTAGTTATTACAAGGTCTTGCTTTTCTTTGGGCATTTTCTGCCCGTGGCCATCACACTTACGAGCTGAGAACCATCAGTTTGGGAAGTTTAGAGTTTGAGTCCATGCTGTCCTCTCATTTCTTTGTATTGCTCCTTATTAAACTGTTGGGAGACGTGAGTATTCTTATTTTCTTTTGTATAGATTAATTATAAATTTCTTTCATATTTCAAATATTCACTTTTCCCCTGTTGGTGCACCAAAAAAAGCTAATGTGTTTTTAGTTAGTATAGTGAGTATTCGGGCTAAATTAAATTCATCCTTATAAGCTTCTTTTACTTAGAAGCATATATCAAAATAGCACTTTAGTATCCTATTTCTCTGGTCCTAAAGAAGAAAATGCTTGTAAGACACCTAAGGAGCTTGTTCCAAGTTTATAGTTGCCAAAGTAGTACAGACTTCAGTAATTAACTGGCAGTCACACCACTGGCACTAGCTATGGTAATCATCAGTACCAACAACAGCAGAGTGTTTGGTGTTGTATTACTCTACTGTGCGTTTTCCTTCAACACAGGCTTCTATAACACCAAAACAAGAACCCTTTTCTCACTCTGTGTTGATCTCATCGCTACCAAATATTTCAGTATTACAAAGCAGAATGATGCTGTAGGTACCTGATGCTGCAAACTGAGTGCCCAGATGGAGGTTGAGAGGCACCTCCTTAAGCTTGATGCCTTCCTCTGTCTTTACTCAGGTATAGGGTTATAAAGAACATGAGAATGAAACTCAAAACAAATGTCGGTCGGTCTTACTTCAGCTGCCTTGAGATTCAGCTCTGTCTGCAAAGATATTGATGCCATTTTATTTATCCTCTCCCTTATCTGTTTAGAACTCTTTCCCAAACAACCCGTTAACCCAACAGCAGTGATAATCAGAAAATTATTCTCATTGAGACACATATGTATGGAATCAAGCATTGGGGAAACCGATCCTTCTTGACTGCCATATTTTCTGGGAAATAATAGACTTTATTTAATTTCTGGTCATAGAGGATTGACCTCCAGTCAGGCTTTTTTCCCTTTTCCTTTCTTTCACTTTTTCCATTTCTTTCCTTCCTTGGTCAGTCTATATCCTTGTTGGTATCTTCCACCATAGATTACATCAACACTTTTCTGAGCTTTAAAAATTACTAGAACTGCTGAGGTTTCCCAGAAATTACTTTGAGAACAGCCTTTTTGTTTTCACTATTTTGCAGTAGTTCAAAATATGGTAGCTTCGCTTACCAAAATAGCTGATCTCCTCCAGATTATCAGAATTTTTAGACTTGACCTGCACCTTTTCTCTAGTAGTTGTGGAAGTTAAAAAGAATTTGAAACAAATACCAAAATGTACTCAGAAGAGAAGGAGCTGAAAAGGTGGATCACTATGGGAGAAATCCTTATTCCTGTCTTACTGCAAGGTAGAATGACTAATTATCAAGCAGGGCTGCTGATTAATAATTATGTCTTATGGACTATGCTGGCATTTTTCCAGAGGACAAATTTCTGTAAAGTTGAGAGAGGTATTGATTTCAATCTGTTCAGAGGAATACTTTGCCAATTAATTACCTCTTCTGGCAACTCTAAGTGCAACTGATGTTAAAAATCCTAATGCCTTACATAACAACAGGATATACTTTGAGAAAGAATTTTTGATTAGTAACTTGGATTCTTCCAAGGGCATCAGTCAGATTTTCAGAATTAATGGAAAACTGTTTATAAAATTGTACAAGATGTTTTTGTAAAACAGTGACATTTAAGGTAGAGCACTGGCTTTGTCTCTTCTCAAATGTGTCTGGATAGACTTGGCCCACTGCCTTAGCGAATAACTTTTGTCAAAAGAGTCAATATATGTTGTATTGACTCTATTGAAAAGAATTTAACTTAATTTAAAACTAACAAAAATTTAACCAACTTGCTTAAAATTTGCAATGTTTTCCAATTCAAGAAATTGCCACTTAAATCAACATTCTACTTCTATTTTGTGAAAACTCCTATGGCCCTGTGTTATACATTCAGTGGTGATGTGGTTGGGTATATCAATTGTTCTGGACATCTTTTTAGATCTATTCTAAGTGCTTTCCTTAAGGGATAAATACCTTTTTAATTTTGATAAATGTCACCCCTTACAGTTTAACAAGCCCAAGTGTTTTGCGTAATTACAGCCTTTTAAGCCTTTGAAAAACATCTTGAAAATGTAAGGTGTTTCTCATTGCTACACTTACTGGGTTTTGTATGGGGGAGAGGAGGAGCAAAATGTCTTACCTATAAAAAAAAAAAAAAAAAAAAAAAAAAAAGCCTAAGTAACTAAGAAGAGTGCTGTGGGTAACTTCATGTTTTCAGACCTGTTTCTGATAGTCTTTCCTTAATTATTTCCTGAGAGTTGCAATTGAAGACTTTTTGTTGAGCTAGATAGGCTTTCTGTCTCCAACAATAAAGCAATTCTTACCTTGGCAAAGCATTACATCAGTAGCATTGGAAAGGACAACATTAAATGAAAAATTAATTCCCTTTGTGGAACACTGGGTATTATGAGGCCAGAACAATAATTATTTCCTTCATTACCCTTTGTTTTGTGGTTGTAGTAGTGTGGTTGAAAAGAAATCCCTCCCCTCCAATCTCAGTTCTGATTAGAATTTAAACTAAGAATTGGAATTTAAAAGAAGAGAGGCTCTGCAGGAAACACTTTCGTTACTAACTAGTATCTGAGGTACAACTTTCTTCTGAAATGCCATATTAATAGCAATTACTGAAAAAGAAAAGAAAAAAAGTCTTTTGAAAAGCTAAATACAAAACATCAAAAATAATTCTTTGCAATTGTAAGTTTTCAGGTGATTGAAATGTTTCTATTTTTAAACTATTTTTGCTCTATCTGCTTTCTACTAGTTTCCCTGAAGTTCTCTTTTCATCTTTTTTAATCAGTTTAATTAATAGGCAGTATATTTTAAAAGCTGGACTTGGATGGATCAGAATGTATTTCCTGTTCTTCCTTCCATGTTTCACACAATTTTTTCAGAATAAGTGAGAGGGTGTGGTAGTATGATCTGCTTATGTTTTGTAACCCGTTCATGCTCAGTGGTGCTTATTGGCAGCCATATTCTCAACTGTAGGAGCTTTTTACACATAACACTTTTAATATTGACTTTGAATAGGAAGATCTTGCAGCCTATCAGACTATAAGCAGTTTCACTTTTGAAGTACTCTTTTTTTTTTTTTTTTCTGGCACTTTGGAATCAATTCTCTGTATACGTTGTTCATAAAAGGGAAAAAGCAATGAAGGAAGAAAAAGAGAGAAAAGAAAAACCTGTGGTCAGATCTTCATACCCTCCTGCTTTCAAAAATTTCTTTCAAAGCACGCTAAGCTGTCATGCAATCATAGCTATTCAGAACCAGAAAAAGGAGAGAACTACGTTATCTCAAACCTCTTCTAGATTATTTTTTTAAATTCTGGTGGTTTTTTCTGATGTGTCTTCCATCTCTTCCACCTCCCCTCCTTTCTCCAGTATGTTATAAAGCTGTAAGAGGAAACACTGATAACATTTTGATATGGGCTGTATAGGCAAGATAATGATACAATCTGTCTAGTACAGATTTGAGATGATTTGGGTGAAAATATTATTCATTATAAAAAAAATAAAAAGTACACCCCATTCTTGTGTTTCCTGTAGCCTCAGAACTTGTCAAAATCAGGCTAAATTATAGTTGTAGAAGAGATTAAATATTCACAGCACCCGGCTATGTACTATGGTACATATTCATAGCGTACAAGAAGACAGGAATCAAGTCCAGAGATGTTTACTAACCTGAGCTGTGAAGAACGAATACAAATAGTAATATGGCTGAATTACCAAATTAATTAAATGTTTACAAGTAGTGTGTATGTGGTGAGGAGACATAGGAGAAGCTCACAGGAAGATGAGGTTTTTGTCAGTGGTTTTGGTGATTGGACTGTTTGCAAGCAAGTTCTTACTTGTTACAAGAGTAGGCCTTTTGTGTTGACTTTTGCACAAATAAGCTATTAGCCTGACAGTTGCCTTCCAGATAAGTAAGGCATTCTACATTGATTATTCATTATATCCATATGCATTTCTTTGGTAGATATTCTAGAATATATTCTAATATTCTTAAAAGAAGTACTTTTGACTAGTAAATGATCACTTGGTCCTTGCCAAAGATTAAATCAAAGTTTAAATCTTGCTCTTTTACATGCAGTAAGAGAAATAGTATTTTGGATGTAAATGTAATCACAAGCTTGTGCATTCAAACTATAATTAAAGCATTAAGAAAGTAGGGCATTTAATGATGTTATCGTAACTTGATAAGGCTTGGCAAGCAGTTCATCAAGAACCATAGCATTTAAACTTGGAAGTATTTTTCAAGGAAACAAATGTAATTAACTAGAATTAATCTATGAGTTTATAAACATGTGGGCAGATCAAGTGATAAGTAATAGAACCTCACTCTTTTGTACCTCATCTCACTTCTTGATAGATTTTTTTTTCAGTTATAAATACAAATTTAAATTGCACCTTTACATAAGAAATTGACTATTTTGACCAAAGAACAATTGTACTTAAAAGAGATTAAGTGATGGTTTCAGTAAATATTCAAACATTATTGTTTGAAAACTTAGAAGCTCAGTGAATAAGAGTACTTTTTATAAATACTGGAAGCTAAATTAGGAATTCTTAGAGCTTTGAGCTAGTGGGGAGGATAGATGAGCAAATGATTGTGGACCATGTAAATCTCAAGAGATATACATGCAGTAGTACAATATATTAGTTTTGTATTTCCATTAAGATTTAGCCCGAGTTGATAGGAGAAAAAGAAAAAAAACGCTTAGTAAGTGAATAATGAAAGGTTTTTTCTCCTTCTGACAGTTTAGCCATCTGAGTTCTACAGTTTTTTCTTTTTTGAGCATGCTACTTTGGTACCTCATGCACCTGGGAGTGCCAGCAGTTTGGATTAGTATCCTGTATTCCTTCTGGCAGTTTATTTTTATTGCTGTTGTCTACTTCTCAGTTTCTGTGCAGAACGGGAAACACTTTAGGATTCCTGTAAAAACGGGCAAGGCAGCTAAGATGGGCATCACTATGCCTCTTAGGATAACTGTACAGTTATCCCTGCAAGTACTTTAATGATTTAAAGGTTTAATAGGTGGCCTAGATTTCTACCATTGCTGCCTTCTTTCTCAAGGTCATTGCAGTTTTACACAATTGTGAAAGGGTAGGAGCTCATAGTTGTGTCTGAACAATCTGTCAGTCAGATAGTGTGATGACTTCTGTTCGATTTTGTTTCTAAATCCTAGGTGTGGGTAATATGTCGTCACACAGGCTAAGGCAGTTGTGCATACTCAGAAGCAAAAGATATGCAGCTTATGAGTCTGTACGTTCCCCAGACGAGTTGGATTTATGGCTTCTGGTTTTATCAGTTCTTCCCTAATAACATTTCTGTCTACTTGCCAATTTCAGTCAGACTCTGACAGAATGGAGCTCTTATTGTGTTTAAATTCCTGAAAGGCTTTGAAAATATATGGATAGGTAGGGAAGGCCAAATAAGTAATACTACTTAACCTGCCAGGTGATGAGCCCATCTGCTTCTGGGTCTGAATATGACAAACGATTTCCTTATCCTGCCTGTGCTGGTACTTAGTAGGGAGGGATATGGATGCACGTGGGTGAGGAAGACTATGTGAGATAAAGCATGCAGGAGAACTGGAGTTATTGTTAGAAGAGCTTGTAAAATAAATGATAGTCGGGAACCTGAGATTACTTCTGCATGAAACTGCAGCGACAGAATGGAGAACATAAGAAATCAGTTTTCTGATTATATTTAGGAATACATGGTGACTTGATACATAGTTTAATCTAAGACTTAATAGTATCCAAATACAGAATTAAAGGATACTTTTTTCCTTATGTGCCTCAGATACATATTATTTTAAGCAACATTGACTCAAGGCAGAGGACTAGTTTTGGTTTAGAGTGAAGGCGATAATTAAATATACTGTGATTTGTTCTACATGGGGGTTTTTTCCGAATAATACTTCCTTGAGCCAAATCACTGGTAAAATCAATGAAAAGCTTTAATTAACATCTCTAATTTAATCATGTTGCTTTTATGACCTTGTGAAGCTTATTATAACATGAAAAACCTATTGTCAAGATACAGTGCTTGTAATTTAAGCAAGTAATATAAGGCATTTTATTGTGTATTTATAAACAAATATATGTATTATCCAATTTAAACGGCTCTTGGACTATTTGATATGAATACTGCTCTCTGGTATTGATCTCTCATTTCAGTGCTTAATTTCAGATTTACAATTACTGCTGTAAATGTCACTTGTTACAGAGAAAGAAGATGAAAGAGTTGGGTTTTCTACTCTACAAGATAATACTTTCTAGTAATGTATATCTGTCAGCTACTAGTGTGTCTAATTATAAACAGGATTTTTAGTAGTGATTGGTGATGATTCATCTCACAAGTCCTTAATCAGAATATGAACACTTAAATGCTCTTTTAAAAATCTTTACAATAATACATATATTTCATTAAGAAATAGAGATAATTTCTTTGTGTGGCATTTCTTGCGTAGTCATTGCTTCATCTGTGTTCAGTGAATTGTATAAGGAGCAATCATCACTGGCAAGCTGAATTGGAAAAAATGGTATTCTGTACCTTACTGTTGTATTTAAGTAAATCATATATATTTAGAGTTCACATAGAAAATCTTAATACTGGAGGGGGGGAGAACATGTCCATGTACAGTATCCTTTTGATAGTTTTCTAACAAAACGCTTCCAAAGTATTTCTTTAAAAAGTAGGGCACTTACTACTTTTGTTTATATGTATAAAAGATGAAAGAAATATTTCATTTAGTAGTGGGATGAGAATAACCTGTTAAGGAGGAATATTTCCATTCAGTAGCGTGGAACTGATGTGTTGAATTTCTCTCCTCCTGTACATCTAGTTACCATGCTTGGCAGTCATTTTCTGTACTTGTAAGGATCATAACCACAAACAGGCAGTAGGTAAAATTGTTTTCTTTTTTATCTGTCTAACCTTGAGCTTACCAAAATGGTGTATTTCTATCCAGCTGTTACTTTTAAGCCTCTGATAGCATAAAGGCACATAATCGATGTGAGTGCACAGATAGAATTAGGATGCTCATTTGATAGGTTATGTTGCTTTCGTATTACTTGTATGATAAATGTGGATTGTTATAAATTAAAAGAAGTCTTTACTTGTCACAGCATCCATTCCTGTAAAATCAGTTTAAGTAAGGGGCATAAGTCTATGGAATAAGTAGATGACGATCAACTAGATACTTGATTTCTCTTTTGCCACCTTACAAACACATCAACGTTTCACAGAATGGTTGAGTTTGGAAGGGACCTCTGGAGGTCATCTGATCCTGCCTTCCCTGCTCACGTAGGGCCACCAAAAGCAGGTTGCCCAGGACCTGAAAAGAGAGAGATGCTCCAGGCCCTTCATGTTAGTGGCCCTTTGCTGGACTCTCTCCAATGTGTCCTTCTCTCCCTTGTACTGAGGAGCCCAGAACTGGACAAAACGCTCCAGGTGTGGCCTCACACTCCCTACTGGAGTAGAGGGGAACCATCACTTGCTTCGACTTGCTGGCAACACTCCTGCTAATGCAGCCCAGGATACCAATATCCTTCTTTGCTGCAAGGGCAGACTGCTGACTCGTGTTCAACTTGGTGACCACCAGGTCCTTTTCTGAAAAACTGCTTTCCAGCTGGGTGTCCCCCAGCATGTACTGGCACATGGGGTTGTTCCTTCCTGGGTGCAGGATTCTGCACATCCCTTTGTTGAACTTCATGAGGTTCTGAAGGCCGATCTTGCCAGTAATGCCTGACTCAGAGGGCATTCAGTACCTCAGCCTTTTCCATGTCCTGTGTCACCAGGTCCCTGCCCCATTCAGCAGCAGGCCCACATTTTCCTTAGTCTTCCTTTTGTCACCTGTATACCTATAGACACCCTTTTTGTTGCCTTTGATGTCCCTTGTGAGGTTCAACTCCAGGTGGGCATACAGTGGTAGGATTCTTTATACTGCAAGGATTTTGATGAGAAGTTCTGTTTCACATCTGTGATGTTATGCACAGCTGGGTTCCAAAGATGTCATAAATGCATGTCTTGTGTAGATGTAACATTAATTCCTAAAACTAAATAAAGTTCTGTTTTTCATATTAATGATACATTAATATAGTTCTCATAAACATTAATTTGTTACTTGTAAACATTGATATGATTCTTACAAGCATTCTGCCTTTTAGTGTGATGATTGTTGTTTTTATACTTTGATCATTTGTGTTGTCTTTCTGTGGGGCCTGTATTCTGCAACACTATTTTTGAGTTGCAATGGTCAGTTGCACACAAGGAATTCCAGATGAGGTCACACCATTTGTTTTATAAATAAGAATAAAATATGATATCCTTGTATATTATCCCTTATGCAGCTGAAGGTCTCAATTGGGGGGCGGGGGGGTGTGTTTACTGAACCTGCTAATTAAACAGAGGCCCTCATTGAGGTAGAAATAATGAGTCTCTTGAGGTGTTTTTTGGTGTTAAATCATTCGTTTAGAATGCTCGTGTCTATTTTAAAATACCTTGCTTCAGTAGCTGTGGTATTGCATAATTTGACATTTAAATGCAGTGTAAACTCTTTGCCCACAGACCTCTGTGTATTTCTCTATGTGTCATCTGGCATGGAGCACTATCTTGTATTACCAAATCACTTGCAAATCTACTTCTTCACTGGTTTTTTTACTGTATCATAATCTGGTAGTTTTCTATACAGGGCCTAATGTAGAACTGTGAATACCTGTAATTTTTTTCAAAAAAGTATCCACTCTGCTGTTGATAATGTTGGTATTGTTGGGGTTTTTTACCCATTTTTCTGTGGGTTTCTGAGGAAAACTGAATGCCTTGTGGTGAAATAAAGCTGCTGCTGTCTTGGAAAATGTAAAAATATCTTCTTCAGTTTGCCTGCAAATCTGCCTACAAAGGTGACCTTGGCTATGCTTATATTATCTTGATAAAAGGAAACTACCTCCTTGTTATTTTGTTTGGATTTTCCGCAGTCCTTCAATCTGCGGTATACGGCCTTTTGTAGCTTTATTAGGCGATACCTTCCTAAACTGGTTCTAAAGAATGGCTTTACTTTCTTTAAGTATCTACAGAACAGTTTTTTTTGTTACCACTCCTCCTTAACAGTGACAGTTCTAGAGGAGATGATTTGCACTGGAGTATTACTGTCTCTAGGTCGATGACTTGACTTGTTTTCATTAGAATTGGTGGTACCAGTATTCCTGGAGTGTATGAACTGGGAACCTTTTTCTTGTCTTAATCTTTGTGTGGCTACTTGACCCTTTTGGTGCAGAAAACTGGTTTTGTGATTTGGGGGACTGGCCTTTCACAGTGTTGTTCATTTTGTATTATAAATGAGTCTTAACTGAAAAACCACAGCTGACCTGACAGACTTGGAGTGCAAACCTTTTGAGGCTGAGTAAGCTTCAGGGAACTTGCTGCGCTGTTTACTCTGCATTAGTTTTACTTGTAGATGGTGCAGTTCCTGATAATGCCTGGGTATTACCTGGATAGACAGAAATCAATGTTAATGTTTTAATGTAAAAGTTATTAATTATTATTAATGTAAATGTCTTGGATCACAACTATTGTTCTGTGTGAGCCTATATGATGCTTGAGCTAAAAAAATCTAGGATCTGACAGTGTAGTCTTCTATTACATATGGAAATCTTCCCCCCCCCCATCTGAATAAAATAAACAGCAAACCAGGCTGTTGCTCCGTACAGGTCTTTTCATGCTACTGTTAAGCTGAGTGCTCTAAAGTCAGTGTTTTTAAACATATGGCTTGCACCTCTCAAGGGAAATGTGCAATGCAAAGTGGCAGAAAGTTACGATGTCGTGCCAGTAATTTGGCTGCAGCTCACTTCTGCCAGTCAGAACAATGAATTTAAGTACATACAGTCAGTAACTGTAGGGCTTTTTCCTCTTTTTTTTCTCCTGGATGAACTATGCTGTTGCTGCTGTAAGGGACTTTTCACATAACCATGAACCAGAAGTGTCTGCACTCCTAAAAAACTTTGGGATAGGAACTGATTATTGTTTTATAGAATCACAGAGCATGAACATAGCTATTTTCCTGAAGTCTTTGTTGAGCTATTTCTGGAATTTTGGGGCTGGAACACAGGAATAGGGAGGAAAAAAGAAAGTAAACATTTAACATATCTTTTAATATAAGCATAGTTATAAGCAGAATTGCCATTTGGGGTTTGTCTATAGCAGTTCTCTTTGAACAGTTATTTTAATGCCTCAAATTAATATTTTAAAGTTTAAAAATCCCTTTTTAAAAAAATGATGAATTTTAAATACCTTTTAATGCTGTAAGTATGCATTTCATTAATTGATGAACGCCTTACAATCAGCAAACCTTTCTTATGCTTTAGAATAGATATCTAGGATCTCTAAACATTGGCAATAATATATTACTTCATCACATCTTAATGAGTCTAGTTGTGTCTAAAATAGATTTTTTTTTTATATTTAATGCTTTTGTTAAGCAGTGAAGTATTTTTGAGGAGAGAAACAACTCTTGCAGTCAAAACAAAGACTTTAATTATTTTGACACTTTCATTCTTAATTGGCACTTAAAGGGATCATTAGTATCTTCTAAGGACTAGCTGAGCCTTTATACCCCTAGATCGTAAGTTGAAAAATGGGTAAGTTTAAATCCATTTGACAGACTAAATACCTTGAAAATATATCTGAGTTACCCTGAAGTTGGGTGACGATAGGTTTTTTTGAAGCCAAAACATAATAGTGACAGTTACCATGAAAAGTGGTGTGGAGACTCAAACGTGCCTGAAAAAAGTATACTATAAACAGATTTTGTTTATTTGAAAATTTAACGGACTTCCTAGTAAAAAAGGAAAAGTCATAATGAATAAAACTGCTTAGACCTGATTATTTAAATAATTTTTTTCCATCTTTCCCAGTGATGTACTTAATAGTATTTAGAGTTTATCTTCCCTCAAAATACACAGTAAAAATATCTTAGGAGTAAAAATATTGTCTAAATTTTAACTGTTATGCTGTATTGCAGTCTTCCTTTAACAGTTGTATGAATAAACATATTGTATGTAAGATCAAAGAATGTCAGTGTAGTAAAGTTTTTGGCTAGTAAAAAAGATTTTTTTGTATCTCTGTGGATACAAACTGTTCTGAAGATCTTGAAAAGAGCAATTTATAAAGCTGTCATGCTATGTTCTTGGTGTTACCTATTTGCACAATTGCAGATTTAACATACGATACACATTTAAATGTTTTCCTTTTGTTCACAAGGCAGAATCTGGGAAACTGCCCCCCACTGCTAACTGCAGGAATTTATTACTTTGTGGAGCTGCTCATATGAGAGAAGTTAAATGCTCATGTGCTCCACTCCGATTTTGACTGATCAGGCTGATATTCCTAGGAGTTCTCGAAATTGTCTTCACAGTAAGCTTACACAGCCTCATTAATGTGAACACAATTATGTTCCCAAAGAAGACAGTGTACCTGTCTTGAAAATTTAATGATTCACCACAGAATAGAAAATGGTTATTCAGGTGCAACAGTGACAAAGGTCAGAAAAAATGGGTATAAGCACCCTTGTTTTTTCATTAATTGAAAACTTTTGCCTTAGTAAATGAAAAAATATTTCAGAATCCTTGCAAAGTCTGCATGTACCTTGTTTGACTAGGATGCTACCGTTCAGCTTACCTTTTTAGCAGGTTTCTCAGAAATGTGTTAGTGCGTTAGAAAGACATATGATGGTAGGCCGTAGACTAGGGGTGGGCATTTGGATTTGTGAGCACAAATCATTAGATGAGATGTCAAAGATGAGGTTTGTTGGGTGGTCCTAGTAAGTGGAATTCCTAACAGTTCATCATTTGAGATCTCCTCAAAAGTCTGTTAACTCCCTGCAGGGGACCTGATAAAAGCTATCACATTATTCATAGCAATAAAGATTGTCCAGAGCAAGAGGCCCTCAATTATTTCTGAGCTATGTTGTCAATTTAAACTGAAGAATTAAGTGGCATTTGTCTCATCTTGTAATTTGTAATACAAACTTGTATCTGATTTATATGAGACAGAAATATTTTAGATATTTATGCAGTCTGTCATAGAACTGTAATTTGGGAGAGTGTATAGAGGAGCAAGAGTTTGTATGATCTAGAAATATGAAATAAAATAGAAAAGTTTTGTGTTTTGGTCTCTTAAAACTACAGCACATTTTGTTTTCTAATCTCTGTTTGAGCCCATAGCTTCACAGCTGAAGAAAAGCAGTAATTAGGCTGTATTTCCCGGTAAGTCATGAGAAAGTGCTGAAAAAGCACTAGAATCGGCAAATCTGCCATTGTTGTAGTAGACTTGTACTAGGACAGTTTGAATTTTAAATGAGTCTGTTATACAAGAAAGAGAATCCAGGTCAGTCCTTATGTATAATGGATTTACCATACCAGCAGAAATAAAGGTATTAAAAGCTTACTTTTCATAGTTAAATGGGTAATTAAAATACTGCTGCTGTGCTGAATGTTAACAAAACACCAGTTGCTTGTCCTGCTTCTCTAGCCTTGATGAACACCTGACATCAACACAAAACATAAAGAGGATAAATAAAAAGATGCTGTTTTGTTACTACTTCTTATGCAGTACTGTAGTGTCACCCAACTTGCAGTTACACAAATGATGGTGTTTGAACACTGCAGTTAAGCATTTAATAATTAGCTGTATGTGTACAAGACGAGTAGGGTCTGCATGTCATACCATTTGGTTAAATGTCCGTACAATTTTTATGCTGATATATTAAATCATTATCTTTCTTAAATATTTCCCTGTTTATGTTTAAATGAAATCCCCAGCAAAGATGGTAACAACTTTGTATATTTACCTACTTAATCATCTCACCTTCCAAGTATCTTCAACTGTTTCATGGACATGCTGCAAAGGCCTTGGTGTATAGCTTCTGGTGGGCCAGGACGCTGGCAAGGTACACATTCTGAAATGCAGCATCTCTTTGTAGAGAACAGCTGGAATGCTGTTTCTATAGAAATGAGCTTTGCTAGCATCTGTGAGAAGCACTTTCATAAATGAGTTCTGAGCAATGACGGGTGAGCTTTCCAGGTTAAAACCAGCCCGTTCAGCATTGTGGTTCCCAAGAAAAGAGTATGATTTACTCCTGGTATTGAGTATGAAACGGAGCATTTGTTTTTGGGGTGGACTTCCACTTTTGATGAAAACTGTAGGTAGAAAAGGAGCACTTCTTACGAATTTGTTGCATGCGTATCCTGAAAGCTGAACAGACTGACTGAACTGTGAAGATTGGAAACATACATCTGTTTATCAAGGACTGATAAAATCCAGTGCTGCTTTGTTGTTCTAAAATTGTTATTACTATTTGCATGCGATTGGAATGAGTCTCAGCATTTTATGCCTAACTAGCTCCATATGTCATAGAGGAAATAGGCTGCTTTTCACAGGAAATGTAAATTGGTCATTGTGTGCATTGTCCTTTTGGCTTTCTCTTCCTTATTCAAGTAAAAACTTTTGTTAGGTAATGTAATGTATTAAAATATCTATCTACAGGGAATTCTGTCTCAAAAGTGCGCATCTCTCTCTTTCACTGTTCCATCACAGTACTTTTAACCTGATCTGGAACAGCTGATGGTATATGATTATAAAGAAGCCTTTTGAGAAGTCATCTTTTGTCTATTTTGCAGAGGGTGTTTCTGGTGTCCTGGATAGTGACCAGTTAGCTTTTTCTTGCTTTCACTTTTAGTGGTGTGTAAGTGAACAGAAACCATTAGCTCATTTCAGATAGAAAATTTCAGTTACTGCAGACCTAGATTTGAATCAAAGCACATCAAGATGAAAGGCTTTATAACCCAGTACTAGTCCCTTGAGCCTTCCAGGCTGTTCTTGTCCTTTTTAAGTTAGTGCATGTCCTGTAATGGGAAAAAGAATTATTTACAGTTCAGTTTCTCCCCAGCATAATCAGTTGTCTTTGGATTGGTTTTAAATCTTTCCTGTATATTTATTCTGTACCGGTGCAGGAGGAATTTAATTTGCTTTTTGCGGGTTTTCTTCCCCTCTGTAGTCGCAAGAGTTAACAGAATAAGAAGCATAGATTCTAAGATGCAGTACAGGAATTACGTTCTCTGTCATTTGTGGTTTTAAGAAAAGGGGGTGGTATTCAGCTCTTGAAAGGGCTTTAATGAATACTGTTTGGTGTTTTTTGAAAGCTAATGGTCGGAGGAGAGCAACAGAAACAGCCTTGGAGCTTTTAGGGTAAACTGATTAGCATTTTTCCTGATTGAAGTGATTGTTTCACCTCCTCTTTTTGTCTCGGGATTTTTCACCGTCTATTGCCTTTTGTTTATATTCAAATGACATACCGTTAAAGAAGCCTTTTTTATGTGAATGCAATGCTGTCTCCCCTCCTTCTGTAGAAAATCTGCTTGCCACAGACAGGCAGAGCATGTGTCTCTCTTGTCTTGGTTGGGTGCACAAATCTTCTTTTATGTGTGCTGCTTCTTACCCTGTTGCCTAGACGATCACTGGCTTTCACTAAGGATGTCTGGTTCTCGTAAAGAGTTTGACGTGAAGCAGATTTTAAAAATCCGATGGAGGTGGTTTGGTCATCAGGCGTCAGCCCCTAATTCTGCAATTGAAAACCACCAGGGAGACTTCTGGAATAGGGGACAAAATGTAACAACTGGTGGCACAAAGTTTTTAGATTCAGGTAACCTACCTTTAACATCAGTTGGTTACAGAAGGTCCAGCCAACAGGATTTCCAGAATTCACCTCTTTGGCCAATGGCATCCACCTCAGAAATCTCTACATTTGAATTCTCAGCAGAAGATTGTGGAGGTGCACGTTGGCTTGACAGACAAGAAACAGATGATAGAGCAAGTGAAGAAGAAAATGAATCGGACAGCAGTTCATACAGGTTAATTATTACTTTCCTATTGTGAGCAATTTCATGTTTACGGTTAGTAGGCATATATAGGCTAGCCTTTATTCTAGATTAAAATGCTTCAGAAACCTTGCAGCTGCTGTGCGTCAGAAACAGAAAATTATTTATAAACTGGGTTCTGTGTGTTTCCTAGGACCTTTTTAAAAGGCAACTTTAGTCAATGTGGATAAATAAAGCACAAATGTGGATGCACTCACTTGTGTTTTAAATAGTATACCGAGTATGTGCTGCTGTGAACAAGGTAATGTACATTACATGATAATGTTACAGGATGCTTTCTAAATTATTTTGAAGTGACACTGATTGTTCAGTTATGCTGAGAATTAGTCCCATGCCAGTTAGGAGAAAACTATGAAAATATAAGCTTCTTGTGACTCTTATCTGATGTTTCCACATGTTTCTATAGATGAGGGAGATGAAACTGTAAAAAAAATACTTAGACTGTAAAACAATTTTTTTTTCTTGTGCATATGCAACTTCGGGGGGGGGGGGATTAATCTATTGAAAGTCAACCAATTCGTGATTGCAGTTGTCCGTCCAGGTGTCTTAAACTGTATCTAGCTTAAAGAAAAATGGTTTTATTGTGCATATAAAGGTGCTTTGGCGTTCTTCTCTTATGTATCGGTACTAAAGATGAAACTGTAAAATTTGTTCTTAAATGAAAGGTGTTTACCAATTGTTGAAAATTAGGCAAGTTAATCTTTCTTATTAAGTTTCAGTTTAATTCTTTTATTTCCTTTCACTGCATAAGTCAGCCATTCTTCACTAAAAGTATTTTTCCTGTTTTGTAGTGCACGTAGTGCATAATAGTTAGCTTACCTTTTCAAGTAAATTTTATGATGTTTGCTTTCTCGCTTTTAAGATAACTTTGCGATGATATGGCATTTCAGAAAGTAGGACTATTTATAAAGGGCACACCATTTAATAAACCCTGTTAAGGACAGATCAATCTAGTTATAGCAGTTTGTGTTTTGCATTCCCTGGGAGAAGAATTCATGAGTGCAAGGGTAAAGTAGTCCATAATATAAACACTAACTATTTACGGTTTTTATAACATTTAAAGGTTAAAGGAAAGGAGGGAGGGTAAAAATGCTCAGGAGTCGACAGACTATATTTGCTTTTAGCACTGAATGGCAAAAGTACTAGAATTACAGGGAAAAGAAATCCTGCATACTGATGCTTCATAACAGCAGTCTTACTGTGCTGCAACAACTAGATAGCTATAAATAACATATCTCTGAAGAGGTCCTATTTTAAGTGATATTCAGGTATGAATTTTTAAATAACTGCATCACTGGCTAATATACATGATATAGGTGTAACATCACCTTCTGTTTCAGCAACATCTACTTGTCATGTGAAATTTTTATGTACAGCATTACCCCAATTAGGACATTCTCACCGTAGCAAGACAATCAGTGTAGAAAAAACATGTAATTTTAAGAGAGAAATGTGTAGATTGAAATTACTACAAATTTGTTCTTAATTGTAGGAGAGCAACTTACACATAACAAAACTAATTTGTTACTTCGAAGAATTGGAGAACTGCAGATACTTATTTAGGGGGTGTGAGAAATCTGTATAGCATTGGGGGGGGGGTGGTTTTGTTTTTTTCAGGCAGAGTTGTATACTATGGGAAATGCACGTAGGATTTGAACACCGTAAATCTGAAGTATCTTTTTAATTATGTGCTTAATCATCTGTAGTATCTAGAGTTATTTGTAATTCCTTTATTGTCTTGTAATTCTTGCTAGTGTTTTACTTCCGTGCTTCAAAATAAATACTTCAAAATTTGAGTTCAGTGTTGGTACAATTTAATATGTAACAAATGGTAATATAAGAACTTGCTTCGTATTGTTATCTGTATCTCTGTTCTCATGGAGACACTATACTTAAACCATGGTTTGCTCACTCCCTTTATTAAGAATGTATAAGCTGGTAGGCAGACTATGTAAGTCTGCCTAACAGCTGGAATTTTTCTGATGTTAAGAACTTAATTAAATGATCTTTTTTTATTAGTCTAAAATATAGCTTATCTATTGACTTGAGGGGAAAAAAAACCCCACCAAAACACCTTCATCTATGTCATTTTCAAAGGGCTTTTTTCCCATGTGAAAACTTTTACTTCTATTAGAAACAATTTCTGTATATGAAAAAATCCTTTTTTAAAACTTTTTGTGGAAGCTATGGAGTTATCTTACTATTTTGGTCCTCTGTAACTTACTGCTCAGTTACAAGCCCTAAAAGCATGAAGTGACAGAAGCAGCCTTACTGCTTTGTGTGTATCAACCATCCTTCCTCTTTGCCATGTTATATAGCACAGGGTAGAAAAGCATTTAGATCAGGTCTTTGTCATGATGAAAGCTTGAGATGATTACATGATTTGTTTAGAGGAGAACCGCTGTAGAATTCATTTGTTATTAGTATAGGGCTTGGTGGCATAGGGGATAAGCAAATCCCAAGTTTAGTACCAGATCTTTGACAAAGGCTGCGTCTGAGATGTAAACAGATCATTTGGATTCAGGGATCAGAGCTAGATGGCTATAACGCTGTTCACATCATACTCCGATGTGTTGTCTGTAACCAGCATTACTGTGAATGATTGTTTACTGGCACAGTGAGGTTTGAATTCTTCCGTGGGTCTTCGTCTCCTGTATTTCCTCTATTGCTGCTGTTTAACTCTCCTACATTCCTGAGGTGATGGTCATCATTTTGCATTTGTACGCTTCATAAAATTTTCCAACAGCTGTGCAGAGTCTTGTCTAGCGAATTTAAGCCTGTTAGGAATAGATTTGTTTTTAACTTTTTGTGGGTGCTTTAGCAGCAGTCCACAGATCTTGAAGGCACAGTGGGTATCAAGCTAAAAATACCTAGAGTGTACCTAGTGTGTAGAGAATTGTATCTGGTTCATTTCACCCCAGCATGCATTAAAATATTGGAATTACTTTACTGTAGATTTAAGTATGGAAATGTATTCAAATATAATATGAAATGTGTATTTATATTTGAACATTAAATACAAGCAGTATTTCAGAATTCTTCAGTTGTGTCCTAACCTTGAACAGTTTGTCTGTAATTGATCTTTAAGACAAAGTCTGAATGTACCAGATGGTAGCTGCTCTGCAGTATTGCTCTGTCTTGGAGTTAGTACGTCGTAACTTCCAGTCCAAGTCTGCCCCCCTCAACAGTTTTCAATCTACAGAAACCTTGGGTACGTCTTTTCTCTCACCTCAGTCTTACTGGCCTTTTAAGGCTGTAAGTTCTTTAGGACCCCTGGTTGTGCTGTGTATTTCTGTATATCTCCTATCACAAAATAATGCAAACTGTCAAATAAGGACAGTTGGTAGATTCCCTACTTGTGGCATGGTAGTATAGTATGATACTTGAAATTAACTGAAAAACTATGAAAAGAGCTGCTTTTTGCTACATATATGGATGAATTAGACAAACATAAGAAACTCTGTTGTTGAAGGACAAGTTGTTTTACAGGGGAAAATCTCTAGCCTTCTCGTTTCTTTTCTTCCATGGTACTGCTAAAATTCTTTCATTGTCCTCTATGCCTGTTACATCTTCACTTGCATTATGTCTGTGTACATTTGAAAAGAGTTAGTGCCGCACAATTATGTAGCATATATAAGGCAGATTTAATCTACTAATCTTGAACAGTATGTATCGTAATGAAGATAAGGTAACAAGAGGCTTCAGCATGGGCATTGCAAAGCCACAGGGGATTCCAGCTATTTATTTGGATGGAATGGACTTCCGTGTAAGATGATCATATTTTTGCAGATTGTCACATGCTTTGACTACATCAAGTATGTTTTTGTACTATTGCACTTCTTGATCATACCGCAATGTAGATGTATCATGAGGTAGTCTAAGTAGTTACGTTTTCCAGACAGAATACATGTTATTGGTGACATTTGTGTGTGTATACAAATCCATTGCCCTAAATGCAAGACATCTCTTAGAAGTAAGATGGGAAACATCATGGCTATAATCAAAGGTCTAGCTGCAATGGAATGTCTACATTATTTCTTTTCAAAATTAGAAACAAGTAAAGATGCAGTAGTGTTGGCTTAGCAGGCTGCATATACACATCTTTGTTGGGCTAGCATAGGTAGCACTGGAGTCTGCACTCCAGCTTCCCATGTCTCTTGTTACTCATGCCAGTTAGATTAAGGTTAATGCAGATATATCTGTGTTTGCTTGAGCCCATGTCTTTTGATTGGAAGATTATACTTCTGGCTATTGTTACAATTCTTTTCTCTAGCACAGAGTAAATCACTAGCCCTCAAGTTCACATGCATATATAGCCCTATGTGCTCTTTAGTCTCTCCAGAGTCACTTTTGTCCTCTTTCCGTGGTCTTTTCTTATGTTAAATTATGATACATTATGATTTTCTAGCAGTCTTTATTGTTACCATCTATGGCTTCCTCTTTTTATGTATGCTCTTCCCAGCCTTTGGAAGAGTGTCCTGATTTTTGCCATTGCTTGCTTTTTCCAAGAATCCTTTCAGCATCCTTCTTTTCAACAAACTCCATTCTCTGCAGCTGAGGTTCTTGTCATATAACTTTGAAGAAGGAAATATTTTGCTGCTTGCAAAGTGTAATATAAAAACATGGAAGCTGGCATATTATTATTTTAGTAAATTGTGTTCTGGTCTCTGTATACAATAAAACGTCAGCTAGCTTGGAGATAGTGTAAACAATCAAATTGTTGAAAAAATATTTTTAAAACTTTTTTGAGACGTGTGTAAAAACTGCAATGCAGGAAGCCATCTTAATGCAGCAAGAAAGCTGCAAAATTTGTTTAAAAATGCAAAAGATGTATGTTAATATGTATCTGAATTTGTCTAACAGGAGAGACAATGTGTACAACCTAAACGATTGACTGCCTTAGTCTAAAGATGACTTGAAATTGCAACAGAGCTTCTAATTATATTATTACCAAAAAAATATCTTGAGATTATGGGTTTGTTATGCAGTATAGCAAATCTGGTGTCCTGTCTCAAAGTAGACAATTAGCTTACCTTTTGGCTGCATTTTACTCTTCTTTTTTAAGTCAGAAAGTCTGGCTGCTGGAGATTTGTCTGTTCTAGTAACACAATAAATGCCTTCGCTGGTTTGAACAATAGTGAAACTTACAGCTTATTGGTGATTCACTAGAGTAAATTCCATACACTTCATTTATGATTGCAGAGTTCTGCTTTGATCAAACACTGGCTTTTGATTTCATTGACATTGTTCTTGGGTTAATGTATTTTATAATGATTTATAGTCAGAGGTGTTATGCATTATTTTTCTTCCTTTTATAGTCTTCTCTAAACATGAGGCAGTCGCACCCATTTTTCTGCACACACTTAATGTTTTCATAACTTCTCTCTAAACCTCTTTTATTATTTTGAACCTTTTTGAGGTGTAAAACTAATATTTTTACTATTTCTCTTTGAAATGTCATGCTTTTTTTAAATATCTTTATGTTGAGATGTCTATATTGGTTTGTTGATTTTCTGTTTATTTATATGTCATATTTATAAAGGCAATATTCTTTATGCGTGAATTCAGATTTAAAATGTTGATGGCAGTTACTTCATTTTCTGAGAAACAAAGTGGTGTTCCCTGGAAACATAGTAGTGAGGAGAAAAACATGTATTTTTTTCCTATCTCTACAGTTTTGCCAGTGTTTATTTACTACTTCTAATGCTTTCATCTACACCCAGTTTGTGTTAGATAAACATACGTAACAGGTTATTCTTGCTCCAGTTCCCATTTTGCACCATTTTCAGTGTATCTACAAAAGCCATTTGGGTTGGTATATAGTGCTGCCTGCAAATTTCAGTAGCATAGATGGAGTGTTTGCTTTTGGTTTGGTTTCCTAAAGGGACCAAGTGTATGCAGTTGTGTTCTGCATCACCTCTGCTGCTTCCCTCGTAGCTTTAAAACCCATGGGCCATTTTCATCTTAATGCAAGGGTAGGCAGAAGTCTCAAAGATAACCTCACTCCTCGCAAATGGCAGCTAGTTAATGGAGAGAAACCCAGCTTATTGCCTTCACTGAAAAAGGGCAGAATTCATCTGCTGCAAAGCTGGCTGTGCAGCACAGCTTCCCGTTAGTGACATTATTTGCTGTCTCTTGTCTAGTGCCTGATGGAATTGAGAGGAAAGGAGAAGAGCTAGACTGGTGGTGGTGGATGGAGTGGGAAAAGGAGACAGCAGAGCAATCTCATGAAAAACAGACTTCATTTGTTGATTCTGTGAACCAGCCAGTTGGGTAGACATAGTAGCAGTATGTTTGGGGTACTTTCTCTATCAAGATTTTTCAGATAGAAATCCCGTTGTAATGCTGCCTGACTCCTTTGTCCAGTAAAGGCTCTAGTAACCAGCTGCACTTCAGCATGCTGGTCCTTTCAAAAGAAATGTGACTTTTTAATGCAAGTAAATAAACTGTTACTTGCTGCAAAAAGTTAGAAAAGACAAGGTGGTGTATACATGTATATGTGTGTGTGTATATGTGTGTGTATATATATATGTATGTATATATATATGTATATGGTCAGCATCTGTACTATATACCCTTGATCTAACCATGTCATTCTTATCTTGCAGTAAAACTGCATCTTTGCAGATTTGTAGAATTTCATGTTATCTTGCGAAGTTGACCTTTTTTAGAAATACAGATGAGGTTACTGCTAAATTAGCTGAACTGACTGTGACAATGGAACAGTTTTAAATAAGAGTCAATTTATGCATAATTTTCAGAGATAATTTTTCAGACAATTTTACACAATTTTTCAGAAAAAATATTTTAAAAATAACTTTCAAATTTCAGGTTTTGTTCCTCTGTGTTCCAAAATGAATAGTTTGAAATGTGTATTTGATTTTTTTCTTAGTCATAATAAAGTCTTTATTGCTTCATTTTTATTTCAAAGACAAACATGGAGACATTTAACCTAAAAGATGCCTCCTAAAAATAATTTAAAATGCATAAAATGCTTGAAAAAAGTTTTGCAAACTTTGTTATAGCCATGGTTAATACTTACTGGAATTTGTAGGTTGTTAACTAATATGTGTGATTGCTGTAAAATAACCATTGTAACTCCTGCTTTAAAATGAATCTCAATGCTTTAAAAGAATTAAAATAACAAATCCTGTTAATAGGAACAGATTGTGCTTCTCCCCTGTAAAGTTTGAAAAACACTGATGCCTCTCTTTTGAGAGAGTGAGTTTAGTAAAAGTAGAAGGAAAGAAGGCTTGAATGTGCTATGGTTTGGTTTTATATTGAAAACTGTGCTGTGGCTTTGTTTAAATTACAACAATGAAGCCCAAAACAACAGCAGGAGGAGAGGTGCGAATTCAGCTCTCCAGTCATCGTCATCATATATGCTTTTACTTTTGAAACTCGTTTATCACTTTACTAGTCCAGTTAATTGCTTTGCCATGAACTGTTGTATTGGGCAGAGCTCCTTATTCCAAACATCCTACTTCAAGAAATAAAATCCTTTAAAAATAAATGGGTTTATAGCCTGGCTTATACATAATTTTGATTTCAAAAGGCATGTTCTTACATAAATTCTTTATTAGACAGAAGTGGAAGAAAGCTAGTATCTTTAGTATATGAATGTTTGTAACTGGGGTAGTAAAATGTGTAGCTAGCATGGGAAATACCTTGTCTTTAGATAACTTCTGTTTTTACCATCGTCCTGAAATTGTGCCATACTTAAAAATTGGTCAGTGCTAGATAGGATCTTTTTGACATAAATAGGGAAAGAAAAGAAAGACCAAGAAAAGTGTGTTTGAAGTGTAAGGATACAAAAAGAAAACCCTACCAACTAATGTTCTAAGATACTCATAATAATATTTTCACTTAATGTGTTAAAAATACTATCTTAAATCTTAATCTTAAAGGAATATGCAGAAAGGGTTCTTTGACACACTCGTCTCGTGTGCTGACAGCCTCAGTCTCTAATGTAATTTTCTTAGTAGTATGTGTGATGTGCAGAAGTAGCAAAACCTCTAGCCTGTGGGAGGGGAAATTAGTACTATAATTAAAGATGTATTTGAGTCGAGAGCCAAATCCAAAAGGAGCAGAGCTGCCTTGATACTCAGAGCTGCAGGACCTTGCAGCTGGGTGTTTGCTCTGAGCACGGCATTCACAGGTCAGCGTTTCCTCTCTCTAGGTGGAAGGGATGTAGGCCAAGAATTTTGGAAGATGTTTCAGTACTACTGATGGGAGAGAGAAAAGCAGGTCCTTCCCTTCCTCTGTTCTTTCCTTGTTTGTGCATTCTCCCAAGCTGTCATGGCTGTGGCAAACTGAACTGGGAAACAGATTTGTACAACACTTTGGGGAAGGAGGGAGATTTGAATTTTTCATAACCGCTCATTGGGCATAAATGCCCCTTGAAGCTATAGCTTTCTTTTTTGTAAGTACCTCAACTATTAGAGTGTCTCTTTCATGTTCTCTTTATGGACTGCTGAAGCTTAATCTTTCTTTCCTTGTCCTTTTCCTTCCTTATGGAAAATGATTTGTAAGTTACTGGCTAGAGGACAGGTATAGGGCTGAACTCCTTCAGGTGAGGGGAAGAACAAAGCTTGGCTCTGTTGTGTCCTGAATAAGGGCTTTATCGTGGCTAGTGGAAAACAGACACCACTGCAATTATTTTTCCTTATTGAACAAGAGCAGTGACTGCCACTGAGTTCTGTGCGGAATGTACACGTGTGCACTCTAGGGGCTGGCAATAGCTCTAGTTGAGGGTGTGGTCCAGCAAAGTGCTGCCTTAGAAAGTTGTTTTTTCTCCATACAAGTTAGTTGCTTCTTCCGTTTTATCTGCACAGCTCTGTGAGGTTGTAATGTAAATCAAATCCCTGATATCATGTAATTATTTTTTTAAAATCATTATTAATGAGGTTAATTTGAGGAATCTGGGTTACACTATGATTCAACCAAAAAACCTAACCTGTATCAACACAACTGAGGATGTGATAAATTGTGATAGGGAACAAGAATTTCCTAAGCATTTTCTTGTTGACCAGCACTCTGTCCTTTCCACTTCTGTTTCTTTTGCAGGGTTGCTGGTTTGAGTTGCTTTCCCTGAGTACTTCTTGCTCATTCACTGTGAGAATGCCACCCAGTTTTGACAACATAATATGGTTTTTCTTGTGGTTACATGGTTACATTTTTCACATATGTGAGTTTCTTGATTCAGTTTCCCACATGACCAATATTTGTTCCAGCTTGTCAGAGGGCCAGTGTTGGAGCAAAACAAGTGACTCTCGGAGGAGTGAGAAGAAGCTGACACAGCTTAAAGAAATGGCTAACCCCAGCTTCAGAGAGCACATTTAAAATAAAGTCCTCTAAGGGAAGTAGGTAGGAAGGTATCTCATTTCTGATCCATTACTAGATTTAGGTTTGAATTAACTGCCAAATTGCTTGATCTTTTTAGCTATCTGGACACATGCAAAAAAACCCCTAAAAAACAAACAAAAATCAACAAAAAGCCTTTACCGAACATTTTCTGCTGAAAATTTAGACTTTGATTTTGAGAAGCTCTGTCTTGAAATGAATATCCTAGGGTGGGGACTGAGCTAAGCCTCTTGGTGGATTTAGCCCTGAGCATGCTGCTTGAGTTACAGAATCACCAGTCACAGTTCAAGACGTCTTTGTAAAAGCAGGGGTCTGGGTGCAGATCTTGTTCAGAGTATTTCATAAGTTGCCTGCACTGTGGAAAAGTAAGTAGTTGTGAGTTAAAGAACTGTGAGCAAGAAAAGGTGCTTCCCTCAGTGCACATAATTAGGATTCATTTCCTTTATGTCCTAGGCCCATACATTCCTTTTATGTTTTCTCTGTTCCTCTTTTCTCCCAAGCTGCTGTGTGTATGGACAGGCATAATTTTTCTCCCCATCCACCCTTGCTTTCCCCGTGTTGGCTTCTACTGTGCTAGATCTCATTTCAGACACATAAGGTTTCATGCAGTAGGAGTGGTGGTATATTGGCGTGTTTCTTGATGGGTTTTTTTCCCCCTGCATGCCCACGCTCCTACTAGCTCCATGTATGCTGAGTTTTGTTCTAGCCACCTTAGGCTAAGTGTAAAGCATGACTTTAATGTACGTGTGAAGTAAGACTTTAACATATGTGGCACGGAGAGGTTTGATTCCTTATTGCATCCTTCCATTGTTTTTTCAGTTTGCAAGGTCTTGACAGATGTCCATTCTTCCTTAACCATCTGACAACACTATAGATACGATTACTGGACTGATCTTTGTGTGTCTGTTAGTTGAAGAATACAACGTTAAATGATCATACCTTTTTCACAAAGGTTTAGATTAGGTTTGGAGGAAGAGAGGAAATATGAATATGAAGAGAAATAAAATAGCAGGGGAATATATATTAAAACAAATCACGTATGTCAGTTTTAAAATCACGTGTGACTTTTATCATCTGTACATAAAATTGCTGTACCTCAATATTGTGTGAACTAAGATTTCTCTTATTGTCTTCAGCAGAACCTCCAACAGCAGTCATACCTTATCATCTTGTCAAACTATGGAGCCTTGTACCTCAGATGAATTTTTTCAGGCTCTCAACCATGCTGAACAAACTTTTAAAAAGATGGAGAATTATCTTAGACACAAACAGCTATGCGATGTGGTGTTAGTTGCTGGTGATCGTAGAATTCCAGCTCACAGGTAAGTTTATTATAATTTGAAGTAACTTCATATTTGTTTACAAATGCACCTTCAAAGTGTGTCCTGTGTTTTGTTTACAAAAGGTCAGAATATCCTGAACAATTTAGGGTACTCTAGACATGCTTATGTTTTTTTAACATTTATTTGACAACTAAAAGTTAATTTCTGTCTGTTGTATGCGATACAGCATCAAAAATAATTGTGATGTTTTCACATTCTACTTTTTGTCTTCAAGCATATAGTAAGATATTTGCATAACAAAATAAGAACCCCAAAAGTCCCAAATGCACCCTCAGAATATTGTAAGTAGTAGTGGTTTCCGTACCATAGAATGACATAAAATTTTTTCTTAGATTTAATTTTTTCTTTGGACTAACAATTAAGTTGTTGGAGTCATAATTAGCAGTAAGGACAGTCTCCTGTCCATATAAAGGTTTTTTGCTCCCATAGTAAGAGTTGTCTTTGATAGTAATCTGCTTTGATAGAAGTCTGCTTTGATAGTAGACTACTGAACACTGACAGTAGGCGTTAGAGGGCTAAATTAGATCAAACATTACCCTACCTGTCATCTGTGTAATTAACAGATCATATAGCATGCCACTTAAAAGCTAGCAAAGTAGCAAAGATTGTGAAACAAAAGTATGAATAACTGAAGCACGTTACAGTATTTAATGCACAATATTAATAGTTCAAATAGGAACCTAGGTATAATTGAGATGTGGTTTCATAAGGTTAGGTCTACAACAGAAATACCAGCCTGAAACATTCCTATTTTCCATTGCTCATTCCTGTCCCCCCAATGAAACTACAGTTTAATACTGTAATAGTAATAAAAAGATATGGAGAGCTTGGTGGTTTGGGTTTGGTATTTTTCTTAAGAAGCCAGATCTCTGCTTTTATTCAGATATCATCCACACTGTTGTGCTGATACAACTGAGGGAATGATAGCATGGGGATGGGAACCGACTTGAGGAGCAGGGAGGCACCGTAACTTTCTATTGCTCTCAGAGACGTCATTTTATGAAACTTCATTTTTAAGCAGTCAAGACTATCCCTGATTTTTCCAAGTTGATAGAAGCAAATCTTACTGCAGTTACTGCTAAAATTGGGTGGTCCTGCTCTCCACCCAACCCCTGACCTGAATACCTTTGGAAACCCTTATAGCCATGTAGCTGTGGACAATGATGAATCCTTTTTGGAGAGACAGTCAAGAGCAAGGTGATTTGGCTTTCCCTGTGGCTACAGAGTTGCTTAAGATTGGTCTTCAGTTTGTTCAAATTAGTTGCAAAACTGCATTGTCTCTATGGAAAGAGTGAATCAGATGAGAACAGGGAGCGCACACACCGCTAGTGGATTTGCACCCGCTGAAGTAATTTAGAAGTCAAAGAGCTTTGGAGTGCTGTAAATAGTGATTATAATAAGGAAATAATTTTACTTCCATATGTGGCCAAGGTAGCACCTTTGCAGTATACAGTTCTGGAGTATGGTTTATGTAATAGTTAAAAAGTGTAGGAAGGGCGCAGAGGACAGCTGCAAATATCTTCTAAGGACTGGAAGATTTTTTTTTTTTTGCAACAAGATAAACAGAAAGACAACATGCTAAAAAGTTCTTTGATGTGGTTTGTAACTGTTTCTCATTTATTTAGAGAACAGACTTTGCTCCTCCAGTTTCTGCTACTGTGTCTATTTCTGTAGTGCATTAGGTATATGCTACCACCTGTTATGTGCTCTGCCCTTCTCTTCTTAGGAGGAGAAACATCTTGGTGTAGTTGGTATATTGTGTTTTAAATATCCATTAAAGTTGGGACCAAAGAAGCACACCTTGTGCTTCTAGCACGAGGTGGGAGGCTTATGGTTGTCCTTAGTTCACTTTATGATGTTGGAGCAACTTAGAAAGAAGCTTTGCCTTTTGCACAGTAAGTTGTCTTACTGTTTTGTTTTCACAGAGAGGCATAGCAATAACTACAGTCTTCATCTCAGTACATCCAGAGTACCTCACTGAAAATTTAACTTTTCCATTGTAGGAAAGATAAAGATGGGAACCTTAAATTTGGTTCAGAATTTTATAGAAATTCAGTAAGAAGACTGGCTTTATGTACTTGTACTAGCCTATGTTATAAGACAAAAATTCTGTAGGATTTTTTTACTGACTGCGTCCAAGTTCTGACTTCTTTAGCACTGACTGCAGGCTGGAGCAGTCAGTGTTTTTCAGAACACTAGTGGTTATTTTATCTTAAGACTTAATAAGCGACAAAAGATGTATTAAATAGATATTAGCTTAATGGCTTGGCATTCTAAGATGTGTAAGAAAAATAGAAAGTTCACTTACACTGGACAGCTTTTTTTTTTCCTTAAGAAAGATACAAGGATTTTTCTTAATATGTGGTCACATAGAATTGGTAAGAAAGAACACTTTTCATGATTATTATTAATCATGCTTATATACAGAGAGGAGTTTTCAGATGTCCTGTTTTGAACCTGGTATTTTTTAATTGTTCCTGTATTTTTTTTCTTAATTCTCAGTTTCTACTTCTGATGGTACTTGAATGTTCTGAGGTGTATGATGTATGTTTTTAGAGAAAAGAGCAGTGAGTTTGGTGTCTGCAATAGTAATCAGCACAGGTAATACATTACTGTAAAATTCTGAAGGGTTTTGGTTTGTATCTGTTCTAAGAATTCAGGCTATGAGTCTACTACAAATAAGTGTCACATGTAGTCGTGACTTTTCTGAATATGGCATTCTCTGTTATTCTAAGACTGTTTTATCTTCTCATTCTGTGCTGAAATTATCGCTAAGAACTTATATAGGAGATCAGGAAGCAAGTAGGAAAGGGGAAGTTCTCCACAAGGAAAAAATGCATTATATTCCCACTCCCTTAGCCTGCAGTTCCATAAAGAAATTTTGCCAGACTTTTTATTAAATGTAATTAATTTGTTATTCGTATCAGGTGCTTTTTCTGTGTCCACTGCAATTTCAGGTGTCTAAGTTATTACATTCCTATTAATTACATTCAGCTAACTGCTATATACATTGTAAAAGTTTGTTTTGTAATAACCTGCTGATCAGAACATTCACAAAAGAAAAAGAGATCTGTGTAAATTGCTGGCCAGACGGGATTTAAAGCCTGCTCTGCATCCTTTAACCAGCAATCTGAAAATCCGTGCAGAGCCATTTTCCTTCTTCCTGTCGATACTGAAAGATGGAAATACAAAAGACATGGGACTGAAGGAAGAAGGCAAATGGAAGCTTATGTACTCCAGGGGTTAGGAAGCTTGTTTGGAAGAGCACAAATCCTGGTTTGCAGACATTTTTTTTATCTTGAAGCTTATTTATCTTTGTACTACTTTTCCATACAGGTTAATGATATTCCCTTTCTTTTACAGTGTATTGCCTTAGTTTTGTAAATCTTTACTCTAGCCTTTTTTTTGTTTTAGCTATATGTTTATAAAAGTTTAACACAAAATGTCTTTCTAAAAAGTCAAAGTACATAAAAAAGCAGTTCTGTGATAGCTTTATGTTAAAAAGGTACTATTGGTTGTTCTGAAAAATTTTACTAAAAGGTCTATTGTAATTATCATTTCATTGTGAGAAGCAACAAACAAATTTTGAAAGGTTTGATTTCCCTGGAAGAGAGCTATATTTGGAAATAATTTTGACATAAACATACTGCATGTATTTTTAGGTATTGCTTGCTTTTAAATAAATTTAATTTAAATAAATACAGATCTATTAGTAGTGTGGGATAGTATCACTTTCTTACATTCTTTTTATGACTGACATGCTTTGTTATCAAGACTAGAAACTAGCTGAAAGCCACCACTATATGAGGTGCTTCATACTAGGATGCATGAACTATTCTGTATCACCTTACAACTTCAGTGGGTGCTATTAGTGAGCTCCCTCAGACTATTTTTGGCCGTTACACAGCCACAAACAAAGAGATGCCTAGGAAGTGTCTCTTTTATCTTTAAGATGTTAAGAAGCTTCACTTCATTCTGTCAGGTGAATCAGGTTGGGAGATACTAAACCTGTAAATTGCCAGGTTTGACAGCTATCATCATTTTATGTAATAATTGCTTTGAAGACCTAGAAAACTGTCTAGATGATGCAGCTTGTGGCAATTCCAACAAGAAATACAATTTAATTCAGGCGTGCCAGCCTGCTTACACATATTTTACAGGCTGTCAGTAAATAACAGTGAAATGAGAAAACTCTTCAAAATAAGTTAAGCCGTCATGGTGGATCTTTCTATTTTTGGATCAGTATAAACCACAGAAATTAAAGACATTGGTAGCCTTGGAACCTCCTGTAAGAACAGGGAAACATACTGAAACACCCAGATTTTGTCAGTATTCAGCCCATAGCTGTTGAGTATTTTTTCAAGAGCGTTTAATTGTTCCAGATGTTTTATGATCTCCCACATGAAAAATTCTGGTATTCATGTGTTCCTTTTTCTCTACATTTTTCCTGTGCACTGAAAAAGAGCAGCCAACCTACTACATATAATTCAGTAGCCAAATTCTTGTAATCTTATTTATGCAGAATTGAGTATTTGGTAGTAGCTGGTAATTGGGTAGGAAGGAGAGTAAAGGTAAAGGTTTGACATCCACAGTCAAACAATACAATGCCAACTGTATTAAGGCTTTTTTTTTTGTACTGTTAAGAGGCCTCTCTGATGTCAATATATACTGATTTCATAGGCATTTTAATTGGGCCAATTATGAAAGAAACATTACTCTTAGGGGGGAAAAAAAGACTACCAACTCAGAATACAAAAACCATAGCTTTCTTCAGTTTCTAAACTTAGGAAAGACAGTATTTTGTAGCATCAGTAGTTCCCAGTGAACTCTTCATATGGATGAATATGTTAAATTTAATGATTAATAAATAATACAAAGACATTTTCTTTATGTTAAATATTAACAGAGCCATGATGGCTCTATTTAACAAGGAGATTGGGAATATAAGTATAGTTTTTGTAGTCGTTGCACAGATTTTTCTTTTGAGAAATCATACTTGTCACTTAGCTCTTCTAGAGCAAAAAGGTCAAATATGGATGGGGAAAGTCTTCCATGGATTCTTCAGTTATATAAAGGTATCAGCTGCTTCACATTGTTTAATCTGTATGTAGGAATGCAGTTTAATTTCGGACAATCAAAAAACTAGCTACGAGATTAAAAGATCAATGAACAAGTGGGTGTCAAATGGCATGAGTAAAGTAGTAATTGATTTTTATTGACTAGTGAGAAAAACATAGGACAAGAAAAGGCCAGTTAGCTGAAAGTCTGCCTTTGTTTTCTTTTGCGCTAGCTCAGTGTCACTTTGATGCATTGTCACTGTATCTTTTAATCCCCTTTCTTTCTTTGAAAGAACTTTTTTCTAAATTAGTTGAATTAAGAGAAAAGTATGGATACCTGTTCTAAGGCTTTTCATTGTGAGCTTGCTTCTTGGCTAAAATTATTACAAAATTGTTATCAGTATAACTTATGCTTTGGCATATTACTTGTAGTAACCTACTCCTGGGCTGCACATCCTGTTTCAGCATATGCAAGTCACTCTCTGAGAAGCACTTAACACTGTGAAGCATGTATACCTTCCCGTGAATCCAAACACAAGTCTGCAAAAATAGTATATGGATTGAATTTTAAATTTTTAATAATGTCTTTTCATAGAATGGTTAGAGTTGGAAGGGACCTCAAAGATCATCTAGTTCCAACTGCCCTGCTATGGGCAGGGACACCTTCCACTAGACCAGGTTACTCAAAGCCCCATCCAGCCTGGCCTTGAACACTTCCAGGGATGGGGCATCCACCACTTCCCTGGGCAACCTGTTCCAGTGCCTCACCACCCTCAGAGGAAAGAACCTCTTCCTAACATCTAATCTAAATCTACCCTCTTTCAGTTTAAAACCGTTACCCCTCATCCTGTCACTACACTCCCTGATAAAGAGTCCCTCCCCATCTTTCCTGTAGGCCAAAAAGTCATTGGGTACCCCAGTCTTGTCCATATCCCGGGTGACCGCATCTCCTGCTTCCTTATGGAGAGGGGTCCTTTTGGAGGACTTTGAGACTGGAAATTACAGGGAGAAATTTGCTAATATCAAACACCTGGTAGAAGGTGTTTGTCTGGAGCCTCAGGTTATTATTTGGCATTTTTTCAACAGTTCTTGCTAAGATATGTACAGTCCAGCCATTTATTAAACAATAGTGCAGCTAACTAAACCAGTTGCCCTGTTAGGAGGAAGAAGAAAAACAAACAAAAGACCACCAAAAAAACCACCCCAGACTCTGTTAAGATTAGATTTTAGGTTCTGTTTCCCATAGCAGAGACCTTTCTTTTTCAAACTCAATTCTATGTAGAAGTTCAAGTCAGTTTTGCCAGAGGTGAGTATCTTCACTTGTTTGCTTTGGTTTTTTTATTTTTTTAATTCTGAATTAGACCTGCAGATACTTGGGTTATTCAAATCTGTTCATCTACACACTTGAACCCCTATTTCGTACATACAAATTGGATCTTGTCATCTCACTATAGCATCAAAAGCAGTTGCAGAAACTCTCCCTTGGTGCTTATATGAATGTACTCTCTAATTTGACTAAACTTCTACAGATCTCTAGGAGACAGTATTTTTATTTAACTGCAGGTGTCATTAAACCTGAGGTTTATGAAGTGATGCCTGGGCACTACCTTGGCAGAATGTTATTTTTCTCAGCAAGTCAGACACAGAATAAATCTCATATTTCAAGAACAGTATGTTCTTTAAAAGAACAGAACTTTATTTCTCATTACAAAACTTCAATCATATGAGATGCTAAAATAAAATTAATCTTTTCCCCATGTGCTCTTAACACAACTCCGCTGCCTCAGCAACTAGAAAAAAAGATTACCCTTCTGTAGGCCTGACCAAATGGTCACTGATCAGAAAATCAGCAAGAAAAATGGAGCTGAAATTGGTCAACAACTTATTACTTTACAGTTAATTAACTAAGAGACAGTTCTTTGTAGTCCATGACTTTGTGTATGTACCTGCTAATCCTTCCCAGGTTTAGACTTGCAGGTTTAATATAGGTTTAGACTTACTTCTAAGCACTGCTGCTCACCTTTTCAATTAATTTTACTGTTTTGTGGTTCCTGACCTCTGTCATCTTAACAAGTCAATATAATGTTACTTCACGAAATGTCAGTTTATTCTGTGCTGAATTAGATTCCTTGAATATATGTAGATAGACTGTGTAGTGTATTTGCAGTAGGCCTGGTTTTTGAGCTTGCTGTTTGTGTAGCTCAGTACGTATGGAAGTGTATTTGTATTTGAATTCCCTGTGAGCAAGGCAACAGTGAACTGCTGTAGCATAAAAATTGATCCAATCCACAAGGCTGTTCCTGGAGGTCTCTTAGGGAAGAGACCAGCAGACCTCATGAATAGTTATGGTAGGTTTCATACAACAGAGCTATGGGTTGAATATTCCTTTCTCTTTCACTCTAGTCCTGTGAACACGTACTGAGACATTAAATTCTTGCAAATTTTGTGGAATGGCATTGTTATAGGTACTCCAGTGTTTGACTCAGTATTTCAAAGAAATGTCTGTTGATCAGTAACGTGTTTACTTACTCAGTATCTTAAAATACTCAGAATTGTTAACAAAAGGCTAAATACATACCCACAAAAGAGATTACTTTGTACCATCTCCATGTTTACTGTGCTTAGTTCTGTCATCAGTATTAGTAAATGAATGTGTATGTGTGCACAAGTAAAAGCATTTTAAAGCACTTTGAAAAGGACTAGTAAGTCATTCTTTCACATTTTAAAAAAGTAACTGACATAATATAAATGGAAGTAAATTCTTTTTTTTATTTCCATAATGTATATTTATATTCCATTTCCAATTTATGTGTTTTTGTGGGTTATTTCTGTGTTGGCTATTAAAAGTCATTGAGCTTTGAAAGGGTAATCCATTTCCTTCCGCAGCAAATGTAGATTCAGTAACAGTACTTCATTATTCATAGAGGGGAACTAGAGCATGGAGCAGTTTGTCAATTTTAAAATGTTTTTCTCAGTACAGTGTTTCTTCAAAGGGCAAAGTAATGAATCATAAATTAACAAACATCAGGTTGACTAAGGTTGTTTTTTTTTTTTTTCTTTTCCTCTCTCTGTCTCTTTCCTTTTCTCCTGCACGATGTACCCAGATTGGTTCTCTCCTCTGTTTCGGACTACTTTGCAGCAATGTTCACTAATGACGTAAGGGAAGCAAGACAGGAAGAAATCAAGATGGAAGGTGTGGAGCCAAATGCATTGTGGGCTCTGGTTCAATATGCGTATACAGGTAATTAGAATGAAAATGGGAATTTCATCTAATGAATTGTCCTCCTGTGAGCATTATATATTCCATTACCAGATTTCAAATGCTCTTTAGAAATTATTACTCACATTATTTAATTCCTTATAAATAAATAAAAAGAAATCATTGCTGTTACCTGAGGCAACCTGGTAGGATATAGTTTCTCTGATAATACCATATTCTGTATTCTATATTCTAGCAAATTACATGAATATTTTAAATGTAACATGACTGACAAAACAGGAATCTTAGTAGGATTCACTTTCCTTACATCATTGTAGGTACTAATTTTGAAAAGCTGGTTATCTGTTGCTGAGGATGGCGTTTGCTAAGCCTTATATTCTGTCATCATATTATCTGTAAATAATGCTGTTGCCTCTGAGTTTTAGGGAACTTAACAAATGATAAGAGCAAAATTATGTGATCTACTTTTCAATGTTACTAGGTCGCCTTGAATTAAAAGAAGATAACATTGAGTGCCTGTTGTCTACAGCTTGCCTTCTTCAGCTCTCTCAAGTTGTAGAAGCATGCTGTAAATTCCTCATGAAGCAGCTTCACCCATCCAATTGCCTTGGAATCCGATCTTTCGCTGATGCGCAGGGTTGCACTGACTTGCACAAGGTGGCTCACAATTACACTATGGTATGTTATTATTTTAAGTCTCATCCACTTTATTTAGTAAGGAAAATACAGAATGTTTGCCTGAATAAAATACTAATGTTTTTCCCCCCCAGAAAGCCTTGGTTTTTTTCCAAACAAGAATGCACATATGTTCCCATGATGAGAAATGACAAAATACTTATAAAGTTGCTGGTTCAGAGTTGGAAGGAAATAGGCATGCATTAATGGTTCCCTGTAAGAGTAATGGGATTGTGCGATATGCATTCAATAAAATCATTGAAAAGCTTGTTCTTATTTCTGTCACTCAAAAACTACAAACTTAACAGTGGGCAAGCTGCCATCATCTAGTCCAAAATAACACATTACTAAATGAAACTGTAGAATTCTTGTTTTGTAATGAGCTGGAGTAATCGGGTTCTAAGTTATACCTGGGGTATGAATGTGGGCATTCATCAATATGGATTCTGCATTATCCTTAATTTCTTAGTAATGGGATGTCAGGATGACATCAAAAATTTGATCTTAGGCTAGGCAATATCTGGCGAAATACAAATTTGCCATTGAGGTTTTCAGAGTTAATTTATAGAAAGACTGACCTGCCAACATAATTAAACTTCATCATCTTAATAGTCATCTTATTATTTTAATGTAAAATGTTTTTCTTTTCCTTCTTACAAGCATATTTTGGTAGTGTTATCAGCAGAAGAAGGCAGGAGAATTATCTCTGAGGCAAGTCAGTTCATCTGTTCTTTGCAGTTTTGTGATGCAGTTATCTCTCTTCTTGATGAAATTTTGCCTATGTAAGCTCTTAGGACCTGAATGTAGATACTGCATAAGAGATGTGGGAATGAAGATAGTACTTAATTTGCTTGGGTGACATGACATTGCATTGCTGTTAAGCTATTGGCTTAGACCCAAGAGGAGTAATTTCTCTCTTGTAATTAGTATTAGAAATCCATGGCTTTTCTTCTTGCCTCCTAAGTTTTTGCTGGTTTAAAAACTTTTTTTAATTATTTCTTCTTGGCTTAAAATAACTTAGTTTAGTATGTATAACCGTTTAAAATAGCTCTTTTTTTTTTATATATCATCCAAAGTTCTTCCTCAGTGAGTGGATCTCTGATGTATTTAAAATCATGTACACACTGAAATTTACTGAAACTGGTCAATAAATAGTGTGCAGATTGTAACTTACATGTTTCTAATCTTGATCCTCATTATTGCTCAAACAAAAATAAGGAGACTGCAATTAGGTAGATGGTCAGATGAAACAGTAAAGATAAATGTTGCTCATGCCTTTGAGGAATATTAGAATTAATGTTGAGCAAGACAGCAATACAAAAAGTGTGCAAAAAGACAACCTCCCTCCTCTGACCCATTTTGTTCTTTTTCAGAATAAGTGCATATTTTGGTCTGTGCTATTGTCATGTCCCTTATAAGTGGACTGCCAAGATCAGAACGCTAATAAATGTTAGACTAATGCATCTTTAAAGATGAATGTTAGGGGTTATAGTCTTACTATTTTGACTGGCAGTTCATGACTTGTGGTGGAAAGAGGCTGTGAACTTTCTAAAAGCCATTCTTTTACAGCACCTATCTATCTTTTGTTCAGACCACAGGAAAATAGTTGTATGCCTTTTGGCCATTGTTTACTTCAGTGGCAAAATTGTTGCTTTTAAGGCTTCGACGTGGACGAAATTTAAATTAGGTGGATTTTAAAAAGCCATTTTCAAAACTAATTAGTTGTGCTAGATGGATTCTTCCCAAGGCCTCTTTTAATGTTGTTTAGTTCCAACAGAGACATGAAATTGAATTTTAGTAATAATGAGTAATAGAGAAGCAGCTTCTTTAGTTTGAAATGAATGTTGCTATGGAAACTGCATAGAAATGTATAGTCAAATTGAATCTTCAATTAAAATAAATCCCCAAGTAATTTCATTTGTTTAAAAGCTGTTTGAAAAAAGAAAATGTTCAACAGTAGTAAGTACTAGCCACCTGATGCTCTTTCCATTAAGAAGTATTAGAACATAAGGGTTAAGCGCACCTGTAGTACCTGGAAATTCTGTTTGTTAAACCAATTAATTATTTTTATGCTGCAGTGGGCAGCATAGAACAGTGGGGGATTGAGTATGCTGAGTATAGTATATACTTTTGGCTCTTCCAGGTAATTTTAGTTCTTTTAAAGCACTTGAGGTAGGAGGTAATGAATAACATGAAATACTTAACATTTTAATTTATATACCTTATTTTCTATGAGTTTTTCTTCTTTAACAGAAAAAAAAATCCAATTGCCATATAACTGTTCTTCTGCAAGTAAAACAAATTCTCAGTTTTAAAGGTTTTTCTGACGCATGCTATAATTTGATAAGCATCTTACCTTCTTCATTAAAATAGTTCTTTACATGAAGACTAGAAATTCAGATGAAATGAGCATTTTGTTAAACTGAAGGACGAATCAGTGAGTTATCCCAGTAGGCCTACCTCTGTTAATAGACCTGCTTTGCTGAATAATGTTCATTAGTGTCATTGGAAAGCATTGGCATGATTTTATGGCATGATTTTAATCACATAATACGGTGCGATTAAAAAAAGTAAACTAATAAGGGTTTGAATGCTGCACTTCATATTAAAGATGTAGATGTATGGTATGCTAAAAGGACTTAGGTGTTGCATTACTTTATTGCTTACTGTGTTGACAGTCAATAAGTTGTTTTTTCAGAGGAGAATAATTTTTAAGGTTATCATCAAAACAGGTCCATTTTTTGACACTGCAAACTAAAGCTTGAAAAGTCCTCAGAGTGCATTAAGTGAAACATAAAATAAACTAAAGTGATCAGTTGTGGATTTAATGCTGTATAAAGAGCAACTCTGATTTTTGTGCGTTAGGGATTTAAAATAAGTTGACAGAATCATGGGATGTATCTGGGTAAAGCTATCTTTTGTACAAAGGTTACCCTGTTTTGCTGTAGTTTATATATATTATTGGAGTCATACAGTTATAAATTTAGGAACTTTATTAGACTGGCCTGCAGTCTATCTGTTCATTTCAATTTATAAAGCTTTTTCGCACAAAGTGCCTTCTGTGCATTTTTCTTGCTGTCTTCACAAAGTCAAAAGAAATGTCCTTTTTGTCACCTTGTTTGTTTGAAGTAGTTGATAGTATACCTTGAATTAAACCAATAGCTCCTCTTTCACAGAAAAGTAAACCAAAGGGAAGCTGAGGAAAAGCTAGCCTGTGTTATTTACAGAACATGAGGTATCTATGGTGAGTAGCACGGTGTTCTTAAGTAAGTCTCAGTAGCTTCTTCAGTAGCCAGATTTTAACTTAATTACAAAAAAAAAAAGGTAGACGTTCTAACCGTTATACGTGATAGTGCCTGAGTTGGTCCCTGTGTAGATAGCTTTGTAACCTTTGTTGCTCAGCTTTCCACACTTAAAGCAGAGTGAAAGGTCATGCTGATTTTTGTCAGAAGTATGTGGACAGTTACCAAATGTTACAAGATCCAGATAAAGTTGATTTTGGAGTTTGCATGATTTCTGAGCACAGCTGGTGGCTCTTTGTAAGAATTAAAACTTGGAGAAGATAGAGTAACAGACTGAGGCCAAGCATAGAAGCTAGGAATTTTGCAGAAGAATAGATGTGGGACACTTAGACTCGCTTTCGCTTGGAAGGCAGGAGTTGGGTAACAAAAAATCATTGCAATATGGATTTAATGATTTGGGAGGAGGAAGCAGAGGGGTATAATTTGTCTTTTTTTTCTTGCAACAGCCAGGACAGTTTGTTCTTTCAGTAGGGGGGAGCATGAAAAGGGGAGAAATTTCAGGGTTTTTTTGTCCACAAGGGGTCAGAACCTTTGCACCTGAAATTGCAGTCCAAAATATCCTGCTCAGTAATCATCTGACTTTGAAGATGCTCGTTCACTTCTTTTCACCTGTGAAAACCCAAGACATTTCTGTCTTTCAAGTTCCCTAATTTCAGCCTAGCACAATAGATCAGCACTGCCTTGGCAAGACTAAATAGGTTTCTCCATGCTGCCCAGCCTGTTTTGGAATCCAGAAACTATGCAGAGAGGAGTCAAGCTACAATAGTTGTACTCTAAACAAACTCTGGGCACACTGAAAGCATTAGGTTGGTTTATCACTTAAAACAGTCAAAGCAGACTGAAAGGCAAGTAGCTGCTATCTGACATCTATCTGACTATTAATAGTTTACCAGGAGGTCAGATAGCTCAGCTCTTGTGAATTCATACCTCAGTCCACCAGATGACTGAAGCAGCCGGTAGACAAAATTATATTCCCTGTTTGTTCTTATTCAGATCCTCCAAGTCGAGCACCTCTTGCTTTTCGGATGCCCAGGGTCAGAGTTTAAACAGACCCCTGTGGTTGGAGCTGCCTGTTGGGCCACCTCAGTGTACATCCTTCTGAGCCTGCAGGTGTTCTCATGCTCTGCAAGGTTCTAATCCTTCTGACATGGTGTAGAGGGAGCCTAACCATCTCACTGGATCCCACTGTGGGGATTAAGTACCACTTAGCAATAAGTATCATGACCTCTTACCTTTTATGTGCTCCTAATATTTTTATGCTCTGTACCAAGAGAGACCTGAGGTTAAGGGTATCAGTATTATTCACTCTGTTTGCTGAAGGGTGAATTTAAGGTTATGATGTGAATGAGCAATGCACAGCATTGAGCACGGGGACTGTGTGTCCCTGCTTTAGCTGATACATAAACCTCAGGCTATTCATTTGATAAAGTTTCCAAGCTCTTTGAGGAGCTAATTTTGGGGGTGGGAAACTTTTTTTTTTTTTACTTCCAGGACCAGAAAGCAAGGGACTGAAACTGCAGACCGTTTGTTCTCTGAAATATCCTGTTCTTCCACAGAGAGTTCCCATAAGAAGAAAGAAAGAAAAGGCTAATGAGGAGGTTAAGAATGCTAGGAGATACACTGGCTCCTCCTTTTTGTCTTCAGAATCTGTGTCTGTAGAGGAAGAGGAATTGTCAGATTCAGATCATAAAAAACCCCAGACGTAGGCCAGAGTGGCTGTATTCCCAGTGGAATGCTTTGATACTATGCTCGAAAGGAGTCTCTGCTTTAAAAATAGAATGGGAGCAAGAGGAAGTTGAGTCTGTTCCCATCAGAAGGCAATTGTCTGCAAGCAACAAGAAGGAAAATCAGGCTTTTTACACGACAGCTGTTGAAGTTATAAAATCCAGTTGGGAAAAAGCTTTCCAAAGAAGATCCTTGACTGACTTACGCAAGATCAGCTTGTCATTGCCTTCAGAGACAAAGGAAACTTTCCATGCAGGTGTTTTCCTGTGATCCGGATAGACAATATGGAAAGTTTAAGGTAGTAAGTGTTGGCTTTTCTCTTTGTCAGTGCTCACTGCCTGTTTATTCAGCAAAACTTAAAAGCACACCTCCAGCTTGCATACTCTCTAGGACAGAGAATCAACCAAAAAACAGCAGCGGAAAAAAAATGAACTCAGTGGAACGTAAATTTCTGTGAACTGCATGTTTAAACTCTGGAAATAATTTTGATGGGTTTTCAGCTTCAATTTTACTCCCAAGCATTCAATATCAGTACAAAATAAATATAAGCGCATGTGTAGTACTACTGAATATTGGTACGGTCCTTTCACTGTTTTTAATTCCTGTATTTGCTAATTTTCTTAACTTTCATTTTGTAATACAGAGAGCTAAACTAATTAAAGAGGAAAAGACGGTTCTATCTCCCTTCTAATCTATTACAGTTTTCACTTGGAAGCGCTACTTTTGTGTAGCCAATTGGGTCTCTCTAGTAGGAAAGCTTTTCAGATATTAAATGTAAAATTTTCTTTTCCAAATTCTATCCGGGAATACACAGTTGTTATGTGCACAGATAACACTTTCAATTCTTTTCCTAATTTCAACTCAAGAGTTACCTGTAGAGTGGAGTCACTTTGATCTTTCCCCTTAGACATCTTGTAGCCATCTTATGTATGTGTGGCTTTCATGTAAGGTGGACTGGTTTACTCCTTATTAGTTTTTTCCTCTTTGCTCAGCATTCTTTAATTAGTTAATATTTTCAGAGTACCTGAGGTACAGCTTTGAAATGATTAGACTAAGCCATAAAAGGGAGAAGTGTTACCTTTTTCGCTTTGTTGTCATGATGTCCTTTGCATATGCAATGCTGAATGTACTGTATGTTTTTGTTGCCATTTTATATGCTAAATTTGTACCTGTTTTGCAGTGCGGGTTCTGCTTCCAAGCTTCTGCGTAGTTTTGGACATACAAATGCTTTTTTTTTTCCCCCCAACATGTATGTGCTTCTAATCTGGAGTTTCTTCATTAGTGTGCAATTCTTTTTAAATCATTAAACAAGATACTAAGTAAGGCTAATTCTGATATTAGACCCAGTTAGAATCCCCTGACTGGATGTAATGCACTTTGTCCTCCAGGTGTTTTGGAGGTATATGCTGGTTTTGCTCTGCTATCACATCCCATTGGCTGGCTACCTATCAATCAACAGCGCGTTTACTAAACTGATTTTAGTACTACTTTATTGTCATGAAGTTACTCTCAGTTTGGAGCGTGAGGTTAACTGGGTTTTGAGCTACCAAAACATAAGTAAAAGCAGTCTATGAATCATGTGTTCTTTTCTTTCCTTTGCTGCCTTGTATGGGTGCCTGGGGAAAGAGGATAGACATGATCTCACCCTTTTCTGTTACATTCAGGTTTCTTGCTGTAAGTTCATAGTGCTGACTGTGTTTCTACATACTTTTCTGCTATTTCTGCCTAAGTTCATGAGAATCCTTACAGAACGTTCTGCAAGTCCCAGTATTCTGAAGTAACAGCATATCAATGTCAGAAATGATACATATTGTGACTTTCCCATTTTGAAGTAAGGATTTGTTGCTGGAAATGACAGAATTAAAGTTAGAAAATGGAATCCTATCAAAGTAAATGCTGTTAATAAAGCAAGACGTGTACAATATTGTGGATTCTTTGTGTGTTTTGCTCCCCATTCAATCAGATCAGCTGTATAAAAACTACAAAATAGTAAAATAAACTTAAAATAATCCTTTTAAAATCAACAATAAAATTGTTAGTGGTGTTTATTTCCTCTGAAAACACCATAGTTTAATCTAGCGGTAATGAACAGTTACAGACGTGCCCAGTAGTTGTAGCATGTTGTGCTCTTTGACAAAGCATCTCACATTGTATTCTATGTTGTCAACAGGAACAAACTGCACCTTTTATTTTTTTTTAAACTATACTTTAGAAAGTATTTCTTCAGTTGGCAGTGCCAAGATAGTAACCCCCACAACCCATTGCTCAGTTCTGTCCTTGCACTTCCCCCTCAGTTGTTTCAGCACATCCGTCTGTGGGACTGAATAATAGAGTTAGCAAAATGATCAGGGATCAAAATCTCAGTATGGTTTTTTTTTTTTCCTCCCAGGTCAGTTCTCCAGTGGTATTTACTGGCACAACTAAGAGATGGTGTGAAGGGAGGGGAAAAGGGGGGAAGATATAGTAGGAGTTCCATAAAAAAAAAGTCTTCAAAGAAAGATGTCACCTGTATTAAAAAAACTTTTCTTCTTCTCTTTCAGGAAAACTTCATGGAAGTAATTAGAAACCAGGAATTTCTATTATTGCCAGCCACTGAAATTGCAAAGCTTTTAGCAAGTGATGACATGAATATTCCTAATGAAGAAACTATACTGAATGCACTACTTACGTGGGTTCGACATGACTTGGAACAGAGAAGAAAAGATCTCAGTAAACTCCTGGCTTACATTAGACTGCCTCTGCTTGCTCCACAAGTAAATTGTTCAATTCCGCTCTAGTTTATACCATGGTTATCATGGGCATAATGTCTACAGCATGTATATATTGATAGTGACAAATCATAAAAGCTTCAGGATTCTTAACAATTTGGATTCTTAAGGCTGCATGTAAGGACTTAGCTTGTTGTATAAGCATGATAGTTTGTGTCTGTTTGTGAACGGCAGCATATTCTGATCCTAATCTGTGATCAGTCAGGACACGAGGGGTGGAGCTGCTAGGAAAAAAACACTTCTGTTGCCTAGAAAAATGCTTATCAAGGATATGTTTGTCACCAGGTGTGTCCTTTTTAAATTTCTTTATGGAACTTGCACAGTTTATCTGGATCATTACATTTCCTTCATATAATTATAGCTATCCTTGAGATTTAGGAAATACAATTTGAATAGATTATTAGGAGTTATTTTTCTTCCATTAACTCTTGATAAACCATCTTTGGGTACTTTTTGTTCTTCCCAATCAATACTTTTTCTCCTTCTTGGACATTTACACACAAAGTTGAAGAAGACTTGAGCTCAGTTTGTTGAAATAGTTGTGAATTACAGTTTTCCTAGTCCTGTAGGAATAACTACTCTTGTTAGTGTTGTGTGTAGCTTTGTATTTGTTATCTCATAGCATGCACGTAAACTAGATTATTGGGTTTTTTCCCCTTCTTTCTTCTCTTGTGCTAACCTTTCTTGCTGGACCTTCATTAGTAATACTTAACACTTACAATATAGTCGAAGAATTTTGCTTTACAGTTTTGAGTTTGTTTAGTGAGAATTATCTCCATTAAATGAAGAAAACAGGATTTTTACGGAAACTGAATAATACGTAAAATTCATTAACACAACAAAAACTGTGTTCGATTCATTCATAATGTAAATCACATACAAAACATTCTGTGTATTATCTCTAATCTGGTATCCTCTTGCTCGATAGTAAGATTCACTAGCAAGCATTTTAGTATTAATATTTTCATAGTGATTATTATATATGCAATGGGAGGATTTTCTCCGTTATGGCCTTGATTCTGTAATTCACTTTTTCTAGAAACACGATACAATGTAAGCCAGTTGACCTGGAGGAAATCATTCTTTTCTTGAGCATTTAATTAATTGATAGTTAAGTAACCACTGCTGTATTCCTTTTACTTAATTCACTGTAACTGAAACTGAAAGTACAGAATTTATCCCAGAAATGTGTACTAAAATCAAATTATGTCCACTCAGTAACTGATTAGAAAAATAGCAGAATGAAACACAAAAGCATTATCATTTCATTTATTATTTTATCTTTAATTTTTCATGTCTTCTCCAAATATATACTTATTTCTACTACAATAACTTTCTGTTGCCTTTTTATTTATTACTTTCTTTAACAAATTAAAGTGTTAAAGCTGTGATTTTTAATATGGCAACAATTAGTGCCTTGAGTAAATTGGTTTAAAGTGCCCAAAACAGTCTTAACATTTTCAGAATAATGTTTTGCTTCATGATCACATGACATTAGGCAGTCTGACAGCAAACATAACATAATGAAAAGTTTTACAATTTTATGGTTGAAGGGTTAAAGCTATTGAAAGAAATGAAATTAGAAAATTGAACAACTTGCTGAAATCAATAACGTTGGAAACAGATGCAAAGAATATTAGACTCATACACTTCAAAAAAACAACTTGGGGAAATACTGTGAAACTGTAGTACTGGAAGCAAAGTATCGTAATGAATTGTCAGGTTTTTTGGTTGGTTGTGTTTTTTATGCATCTCTTTGTACACAGCATTCTGTCATCCCTTTGGTTAATGCAATCAGTGTCCTAAATATTTGTCTCTTTTTGCTCTTACAAAAGCTAAAGATGAGTATTTGTCAGCTTCTTAAGCTGAAAGGTGTCAAGTATTCCATCTCTGATAAATTAATGAAAAATATGATTAAGCAATTTCTGAGTTACAAGATGGATTCAGCTTCCTTTTAGACAGAAACTCTTAGTACTTCAGTATCTGCACTACCTTTCTCTTCATCGAATTTCCAATGACTATAATTTCATGCTAACACATAATTTGTAACTGCTTAGTTATGCTTTTAGTACAAGGAGCTATGTAAATAATAAAACTTGGAAAAAATTTGCTTTCATTTAAGTAAGGCCATTCCAAGTTCTTTGAGTGAAGAATATTTACAGAAAATTGTAATACAGTAGGCTTAGTTTCAAGAGCATGCAGTTTTTTGGGGTACCAAAACAATCTTAGGTTGCAGTTCTTTTTAACTGAGATGAAGTTGCTTTCAGAGATTGAGACTCTTCTATGAGAACTTCTTTATAGGTTGGGGGGGGTGAGAAACTGGAGAAAATGTAGGTTGCATCTTGTTGCAAAGCTCATGTATACACACATGGTGTTGCTCTAAATATTAAATGCTGCTTGTCTATCAGAAAAAATATATTGGACATCTGAATTGGTCATGTTGTCCACAAGCCTTAGTTACCATGCTTGCAACTATGACAGTGTCCGATTGAGGATAGTAGTAATTCATTGGGGTTTTTATATATATTTTTTTTGAACCATGTGCAATTTTATAGCACTGCATGGTGGCAGTTAAAAGATGGCTTTTAGTTTACTATTTTATAATTACAAAGTGTTCCTGTGAAGCAACAGAAGTCATAAATGGTGCTTTGGTGGAGAGAAGAAACAATGGGAAGTATTGAAAGTTAAAGAATGAAAATTAAGGTCCCTCTGCTAATTTACATGAGAACATTTTAATTTGCTATTTTAAATGGAACCAGAACATTAGCCAATTAGAGAAATACTGCAAAAGTCAGGCTCAGTTTTCTGAAAAGTTGCTGGTGAAGGGCTTTGAAATTTTGAGGTTTTTTTTATTCTCTGCATACGTTAATGATGTATTCTGTCCTAGTTTCTGTTGATTTGCCTGATACAGAGATATTCAGGTTTAGCAGTCTGTACTTAACCTGTTATCTCTTCTGCAACCATGGATGTCGTATTTGCCACTTTGTACTCCTAAGGCAGCTTTAAGCCAGGGATATGCACACCTATTTCATAATGAGTCCCTTTAGTATTCCTGTTTACTAATTTCACAGCAATTTTGTACCTGTTATCAGTTGGCTGTCAACAGCTCAACAATGACATCTCATTCTGGTTTGTGGACTTACATTTTTAATAGTCATAAAGTGTTTGGATTTTGTGATGGCAGTTCAGAGGCATCTGCCTTTTTCTCATTGTTCTGACAACTGTCCGAGTCTCAGTGGGGCACTTTACTTGCATTTTTCTCTGTTACCCAGGCCATGTCTTGCAGCTCTGAAAAATGCCAGCTGTCTCGACTTCTAATAACTACAGTTAAGACACTCAACCTACTAATACATTTTTCCTGCCGTCTGACAAACATGGAGTACAAAAGACTCCAGAATCTTTAAACTTAATAACTTTTATTAGTAGTCTTTATTTAACTTGAATTTTAAGTCAGATTTAAAATTTAACACTTGCCAAATTTGGCTGCATCCTTGATTTTGAAATTTTTAACAAAGGCTTGAATTAATTGATATCCTGTGATCTGCGTCACTGTCAGAGTGAGTAGTAGAATAGATATTAAAATATTCAGCCTGTGCCTGAAGCAGCTTTTACAGACGTCTGGATTGGGTGGATTCAGGAGTAAGAGCATGAAGTTAAACTGACTTACATACCCAAAGTCTGATTCCATTTCCTCGAATATACCTGTAGTGGCACTAGAACAGGAAGAGATTTTTTTCTTCCTGGGGACCATTAAGCTTAAATCTTCCATTAAGATCATATGGCCTTCCTTTTTTTTGTACTTAATGGCTTAGCTTAAAATGTGAATATTTTGTTTATTACAAGTTTATCTTTACCCTAGTCTATTTTATATGACCATTCTGAAAATACATAGATTTTAAATCAGGCGGTGGAAGTCTTCGGATCAAGTATTTTCTTGTAATCTTTTTTTTATTCTTCATGTGGTTTATAGCAATACAGCTTGTTTAATTTTCTTTCTTTTTCACAGTTTCTGGCAGATATGGAAAATAATGCACTCTTTAGGGATGACATTGAATGTCAAAAACTCATTATGGAAGCAATGAAGTACCATCTGTTGCCAGAGAGACGACCTATGTTGCAAAGTCCTCGCACTAAACCTAGAAAATCTACAGTGGGCGTGTTGTTTGCAGTTGGAGGAATGGATGCAACAAAAGGTATTGGCTTATATAATGATTAGTTGATGAGCTGTTTTGGTTCTTTTTAAAAGACATGTTTGATACATGTTTTTACAACGTTAATTCTAAAATTCAAAGAGTCTGCAGTATAGAATGTGAAATGTCTTAAATGTAGACTTTATTAGGTTAAAAAAAAACTGTAGCTTTGATACTGTAAACATTCTGAAAGCTACAGTTATGATTGATTTGAAATTATCAAGGGAATACCTGATTTCTGAGTAGTGAGATGTTGAAATGAGTGAAAATTAATCCTTATTTACTTGAGTGGGAATTAATTTGGAAAAGGAAGAAAATGACAGAAAGGGCACAAAGGTTACCTGCGCATGCATAAAAACCAAGAAATATGCTTTTTGACTAACTTTTAAAAGGTTCTGTCACAGCTACTTGGATTTTCTTTTTTGTAGACACTTCCATACTGTTTAATGGTAGTTAGAAGTAATCTGGCAAGTCAGAAAAGTACAGCAAAGAAAGTGTTTTCTTTCAACCATCATTTTAAAGTTAGCACTTTCAGTACTTCATGTCACATAGCTTCAGGTTTTTTCTAATATTACAAAACACTTGATTTCAATATATAATTGCATTTTGCAAGGGTTGCTTTATATTCCTAATGTTTGTATTTCTAAAGGCTTGATTCCACAAACCAGTTAGAAATCCTGCTTTTTGTCTTGAAAAGCACTGAGAAAGTCCTTCTTTATAATGGTGCAGTTCATTCCTGAGGAAGTAAAAAAAGACTATTTGTATACATAGAATTAAGAACATGCTGCAGGATGTCATGCTGTCTTGTAGGATTAGCATAAAATAAAAACTATCCTAATAAATCAGACTTTTTAAAATAATTTGCATATGTTGTCATTTAGGAGCTACAAGCATTGAAAAGTATGAACTTCGTACCAACATGTGGACTCCTGTTGCAAACATGAATGGACGAAGATTACAGTTTGGAGTGGCAGTCTTAGATGATAAATTGTATGTTGTTGGTGGCAGAGATGGACTGAAAACATTGAATACTGTGGAGTGCTACAACCCTAGAACGAAAACTTGGAGTGTAATGCCACCTATGTCCACTCATCGTCATGGTCTTGGTATGTGGAGTTCTGTAAAGGCTAAATGCATCTTTTTAAAAGGTTATCTGTTTTAGGATTGGTCAAAAAACATTCAGAAATTAAGTTTAGGGGGGTGGAAACTTTGTTTTAATGCCCAACTGCTTATTGAAGATCTTTTTTCCTTCAGATTATATCCAGCATTGGCTACCAAAAGGAAATTACTTTTATTTGGTTTTAACTATTTTTGGTGCATGCTGGACTGTCACTAGGAAAATGTGATCTTTTTTTCCCCTTATCCAGAAGCGATTGTTTTTATATCTGTTTTTTTAGGAGTAGCTGTATTGGAAGGTCCCATGTATGCTGTAGGAGGACATGATGGCTGGAGCTACCTGAATACAGTAGAAAGATGGGATCCACAGGCTCGTCAGTGGAACTTTGTAGCTAGTATGTCAACTCCAAGGAGCACTGTTGGTGTAGCAATATTAAATGGAAAGTATGTGAAGGCAACTTCCGTTTTCTATCTCATTATTTTAATGTAATTAGACGACCATCCTAAATGACTATTATTTCTCTTGATGGATACCTGTTGATAGCATTGAGAACCGAGTTTCTTCATTCACAGAAAAGATACGTATTGGGACAAGCAAGCTTCCCAACAGCATCGCAGTGCCCCATAGTATTGCTTATGAGACATCATCTCTATGGGCAAATAAGTAGTTACCATCTCCTTAATACTGAAAGGAGCAAAGGGTTTTTCTCTTTCACTGAGACTCCAGTGATTTCCTCTTACTGTGATAGCTTGAACAATCAACTTCCAAAATTACTGTGAAGTCATAGAGGAGTACTCATGGGATATTGCATTAACTCAGAACGTAAGCTCTGGCAGAATGAATCTAATCTAGAGTGGTATCTGAAATTTCTAAAGCTGTTTTTCAGTGAAAATATGCCGAATTCCTAATACAACACATATTCAGACAACTAGGTAATTTTATGTTGCAGTCACAGGAAATGGTTGGAAATTACCTGAAGGAGCTCCCTAATCCATTCTGCTACGCCAAATCTGAATCAATTCTCTCTAAAACACTCATAGCCAGAGTGATCTTGTTCTTAACCTCCAGTGGTAAAGTTTCCGTAACTTCCCAAAGTGATTTGCTTAACTACTAATACATCTGTGAAGTTCTCCTTGTGTCAAGTCTTAAATACCTTTTGCTGATTTATATTATTATTGTTTGTACTATCCAAAGTGAACATGGAAAATGCACTTTTTTCTTTCTTATTTGCAACAGCCTTTTGCATTTAAAGTCACATGTCCTTTCAGTATTCTGTCATGAGGACTGAATAACTCCAGCTCCTTTGGTCTTTATTTGTAGGCCATGATTTGTAGACTTTGAGTGATTTTCACTATTTTCCTTTGGACTAAGTGTAATTGTTATGTAGCATCCCAAAATACAAGTGGTACTTGAATCAAGCTGTTACGAAAATAAAGATCAGTTGGTATCACAGAATCATAGAATAATTTGGATTGGAAGGGACCTCTGGAGTCATCTGATCCAGTGCCAACTCAAAGCAGGGCCAACCTAAAGTTTGATCTAGTTTCAAAGTTAACTGAGGTAGCTCAGGTCATATCTGAGTTTTGAGTATCTCCAAGGATGGAGATTCAACAGGCTCTCTGGGCAGCCTGTTCAATGTTTGACCACTGTTGTACTGAGTGGGTTTTTTTCTAATATCCAATTGAAATCTCCCATGTTCCAACTTGCCTCTTGTTCTTCCTCCTTTCACTGCATACCTCTGAGAATAATGTCTCCTATGTAACTTCCCATTAAGTGGTTGAGGACAGCAGTAAAATGCCTCCTTAACTGTCTCAAGAATTCTAAAGACTGCACAAAGGCAGCTCTTGGCCTCTCCTCATATGTCACATATTCTACCTCCCTCATCATCTTATTGACCATAAGCTGAACTTGCTCCAGTATGGCAAAATCTTTCTTGTACTGAGAGCCCAAAGCTGGACACAGTATCCAGAAGCAGTCTTGTATGTACTGAATAAAGGAGCTTAGCTGTCGTTACTTCAAGGGCATGCTGCTGACTTGTCTGCCAGGATTTCCAAGTCTTTTTTTGGTAGGCTGCCTCCTCTCCTGTCAGCTCCCAGCCTGTACTATTGCATGGGAATATGCCATCCCAGGTACAGAACTTTGCATTTGCCTTTGCTGAACTTCATGAGACTACAGTCAGCCCATTTTTCCAGCCTGTCTAGGCCTCTCTTGAGTAGTAACCAAGCCCTCCAGCATATCAGCAACTCCCCTTAATTTGATATTATCAGTAAACTTGCTAAGGCTGATTTCCATTACACCTTTCAGATAACTAATGAAGATATTGAGCAGTATCAGCCACAGTATCAGGCTGGTAGAAACAGCAGTAGTAAGCAGCTGCCAGCTGGACTTCATACTACTGACAGCCCTTTGAGCCCAGGAGTCCTTCCAGTTTTCCACCTGCCTTGTAGTGGGCTTATCCAAATAATATTTTGCCAGGGTGGCTACAGGAGTACCATAGGAGACAAAGCTAACCTGATTTGCTGGGCAGTATTATGGTTGTGGCAGAATATTTACACTCTCTTGACCACAAACTTTTGCTTCCTGCTTATGTACCATCTGACGTATCTCCCTTGAGCAGTTTGAGTATTGTAAGGTAGCAGAAAGCTTGTCACACTTTTTTTTTTTGGGGGTGGGGGGGGGGGGGGTGGGGGGGGGTGGAGGTTAATCTCCTGCTAAATTAGTACAGCTGAAGTGCACCTGCAAAGGGTCCTGTCAGATCTGGAACAAGTCCAGGAAAGAGTGGAAATAAATGCTGTCTGGGTGCAGGAAGGAGGGAACAACTTCAACAATCAGCGAGCGCAGTGCCTTGGGCTGCCTTGGAGCTGCAGTCTCACATGCCTAAGTTAAGTCTGAAGCTTCCTATATATTCAGCAGAGACTCTCAGGTGTGGTGGAAAGCATCAGAATTAGAGCCTTACATTTCCCTATTGTTATAGAACGTTGCCTAGACTCTTAACGTAGGCAGCAATGCTAGATGCCTGTAGCTGAAAAGCTTAAAAGTACATGCAGATTTATTGCATTTCAGCTGAGGGAGCAGTAACTTCTGCACTTTCTAGTAGTATCTGTCTGTAACTTGATATATTTCAGATTATTTGCTCAAAACCTTTGTATAGAGAAATGAATATATCTTTCTCCATGTCCTAAATGTGAAATCGCTGCATAAGTGATCAAAACTCCCTGATGTTTTGTGGTGAGGTAAGGTGGGAGGCTTTGTTTAAATGCTGTGTTCCATAAAGGACTGATTTTTAGTCATGAACTTTTTGGAACTGCAAATTGATTTTTCAGTATCCTTCAGTATATTCCTTACCTTAAACAAGTTTCGTTACTAAACATGGGAACTTTCAAGGAAATGTATTTTTTTAAAACGGATTAAAATTATTGCTGAGAACTACTAGGTCAACCATATTCACAAGATGTTTGTATTTAAGTTTATTGGCCAGTATATTTTAAAAATGATCGATGGTGTATCCCAAACTGAGGACATCTTGAATAGTGCTTTATAGTAACTGTTGTAAATTGTTCACACTGTCATCATATACAGTATTTAATGTTTATTTGATTATTTAACCATACTATAATGTGCATTAGGCTATGAAAGGATTTCAATCATGATATTTCAGGTGATCTCTCAAACTGGACTTTACTTCTGATGCATTGCTTCCTCTTCAGAACGGCTTCTGAGTTCCTACCTTTCCAAATAATAGTACTGGGCATTTCTGTTTCTAAGCATAGATTGCTCATAAACTCTGTGCATAAACTCTATCAAGTTTGATTATTTGATTAATTTTAAAGATTCATCAGTGAGTGCTCCTAAAACAAACTTTTTCCTTCTAGCCTTTCGAAAAAGTTGAAATCCTTTGTTAATGCCAAATGCTAGAAGCCTTTTTGTTAGAACTGAGCAAACTAGGCCACCTAGTGGGTGTGAGGAACTTAACGTAGTGCTGTCATTCATAAACTAAAGCCCAGGTCCACAAAAATCCTTGAAGGCCTAAGATGAGGCAGGGCAGAGTTGTTGCATGCACAGATCCACTACTGAATTTGTCCCTCTGACCCTGCTAGAAGTGGGCCTTTGTCTGTCAAGTCACATAAGTAATTTTGAAAATGTTAGATGGAACATAAATGCTGTGTTGTAGATATGTTTTCTGTAAATTATTGTTATTATGCATTGATCATGACAATAGGAAAAGATTGGAGCAAAAGCTTATCTGAGTTTTCACAACAGAACATTCCATTGAAAGTTGAAAGTCTCCTTCTAAACTTCCCTTTTTTTTTTTTTTTAACAAACTTGAAAGTCCTTCATACACTGGAAACTTTGTCTTGTTCAGACAATATTTCTTTACTTTTTTTTTTATTTTATAGGCTTTATGCAGTTGGTGGTCGAGATGGAAGTTCTTGTCTTAAGTCAGTAGAATGTTTTGATCCTCATACAAACAAATGGACCCTCTGTTCTCAGATGTCAAAAAGAAGAGGTGGTGTAGGTGTAACCACCTGGAATGGGTTCTTGTATGCAATAGGAGGTCACGATGCCCCAGCATCAAACTTAACATCCAGGCTGTCAGACTGCGTAGAAAGGTAATATCCTGACGAAGGCATATCCTGCTAGTAATTCTAATAACGCTAGTCTATAGAGTGATTTATGGGAAGAGCTGTAAGTAGAAACTCAATAAAATAGCTGTGGGTTGGTGGTTTTTTTTTTTTAGTATAAGCAGAGGAAACTTACATACAAAAACGTACTGTGCAGTCATAATATGATTCAAAATGTTGCCGAGACAGATGATTTCAAGCTAATTCTCCCCAATGCACTTCATCTGGAAATTTTTTCTAACAATTCATTGAATGAATTATGATTGATTACTGAGAACAATTTGGAATTGAATGCTTTTAAAAATGGAGCAGAACTTCTTTCACATGAGAAGTCTGTATCAGTTCATACTATAACTTTTAAAGGAGTTAACAGTCAGGGTTTGTGGGTCCCTAAATATCCTATTCTTTCTTGTATCTCCTGATGACACTGGGGAAACTGGCATGTAATTCAGTCATTCCAAAATTGGTATGTCTTTACAATAGTTATTAATGAATGACTGTATTACAAATTGCAGAAGCACATGTGATCCATAAAATAATTAAAAACTACAGTAAATACTTCATAATGCAGTGCATAGTCTTCACTGTCATTTCAAGTATTTCTGAAATGTTTTAATTCTCCCTGACACCCCCCCACCCCCCCCCAAATTGTAAAGCTTCTCTTTTTTCCTGTTGTCTCCCAACACTTACAGTGATTCTTCATCACCTATCTTCCCCTTTTACTAAATTTCTTTATGCTGGGAGATGTGATTCACCTTGACCAAAAAAAAAAAAAGGAAAAAAAAAAACAAACCAAAACAAAAAAAACACACACAGAAAAAACCCACAGCAAAACACCACCAAAAAAACCACCACAAAACAGCGGTAGTTTTCAAACTTTGTGTCCTAATAGACCCCAAAGTGCATAGTGTGGCCCATACCACTTAACATATGGAAGTTGCACTAAAAAGACCCCAGAAAGGTTTGCAGACAGGAAGCTACATCTTAACAAATACTAATTTTTTGAGGAATACAGATAATTAGAAGCCCAAGAGAAAGCAGTACGTCATGTATTTTTCTGCATCAATATTCTCTGAAACAAAGTTACAGAACACGTGGCTTTAATAAATAGGAATAATTTTGTAATGTATTTTGTCCTCGGTCTTTAAGTGAGATGAAATTGAGGACCATCAACTTCATGGAAATTAATACCTTTAAAAAATTAACCAGTTTCATAAAACCACACTAAGCTTCTGAGTATTTGTTTTCCACTGTATTTTTGCAAGAAAAGTCGCTTTTCCCAGATAAATACATTGGTTTATAAATTAATTATAAAATAACTTAAATTGAAAGTAAATGCTATATGTAGCTCACTAATCACCCTCTTTCACTACATTATGCTTCTATTTGCAGCATGTGCTTCAGGCAGTATTTTCATGTCATGATTATGCTTGCATGCATTTCTGTAGTACTTTGACTAGAGAACTGCAGATAAAATTGGTAGAGCTCCTTATATCTATGCTCTTCATGAAAACAAATTAAGACTAGTATCTTCTAAACTTGCTTTTAGCAAATGTGATCTTAGGACAGTCTCTTAGCCAAATAAATATTTTCTTTGTATAGGTCTTTAGAGCCCTTCAGAGCTCTGTGATTATATCAGTTCTGCTGTAAGCATCTGTAATCTTAACATTGTCTCTTTCAGTCAGGTTAAAATATGCTCCCTGACATAAAAATAGCATGAACTTTCCTATGTAGTTCTCAGTTTGACTTGCAAAGAATGCTGATGTTATTCTAGAATCCTATTTAATGTTTTTCATTAAAACATCTGTCTTTTACTGGGGCGATGATTCTGATGATACGGAGCTATGATTAAAGAAGTGCTGTAAATTGTCTTAAGGGTTTTGCGTTTCTCCCAGAATTTTCCCAAACTGTTTTTTGGGTTTGGGGTTTTTTGTTGGTGTTTGTTGTTGTTTTTTTTTTTTTTTAAATGGTAGTCTTTCATGCCAAGTAACTCGCTTTGAACTTAATAGCCAGTGCTTTCACATGTAGTAGTTACCACTTAGAGCAAGCACTTGTTCTACTACAGTGTAGCAGCAGAACTGTTTCTGGAGTGGTACGTTTAGACATACAGTAAGAAATATAGTAAGAGCAGCTGCCTGTATATGTATGTATTACTACATGGAAAGCAGCACAAAGTAGGTACATAGCTAGTAGTGACTGTATTACCAGATGACTAAAGAAACATTTTCAAAGAGAATATTTTGGGGGAAAAAGTCCTTTGAAATTAACACCCAAATCTGTGCTGCCCTAACACCTGTTTTTTACTACCTTGAGAGTGTCAATTCCAGTACATTTTTTTTCTACTGAATTTTGGCAGCAGTTTTAGAGCATAACACAAATTATCTTTTAGGTATGATCCAAAAACAGATATGTGGACCGCTGTGGCCTCTATGAGCATTAGCAGAGATGCAGTGGGAGTATGTCTTCTTGGTGACAGGTTGTATGCTGTTGGAGGATATGATGGTCAAACATACCTTAATACAGTGGAGTCTTATGATCCCCAGACAAACGAATGGACACAGGTACAGTTTCTGATCAGACCATACACTACTATTGACCTTGTTATGTCAAGTGTGCCTCTTTTTACAAGAATTCAAATACTTCTCTAAGAAGCACTTTCTTACTGGTCTATTGTAACTCTCCCTTCCCCCCCCCCCTTTGTCTACCATCTTGAGATGATTTATCTTGAACAGACAGTTGTTGACTTCTAATAAACTGCCCTTCTTCCTTTGGCAAGAGTATAGCTATTTTCTGTGACAATTTTAACTATTGTTAATAAAATGTATTGACATGTTCCCCAAACTGTCATAAAGGGTTCTGTTTACATGACTTCCTACTCTGAAGATAAATTATAAATGTAGGTTAGTTCAGCTCTAATGTGTCTCTCAGCAAGTTTATCAGTTTCTTCAAGGTTTTGGTCACATTTTCATAAATAATCCCTTCCTGATGTGAATGCTATGTACAGTGTGTGAAACTTTCTGAAAGTTATCTATTGCCATTTGAGATACCTTAAAGCGTCTTCATCCACAGAAGGCACAGAATCTGTGGGAGACCAAAGTCCAGTTGCAGGCCAGGATGAATCTTGTAGGCCAAGGTCATCTAAAATAGCATTAGGAACCAATGTTCAGGCAGCTGAATTCTGACCACCTGAATATGCTATCCCAATAATAGCCCCAAATTGCTAATTCCGAAAGAGAACTGAACTGCTCTCTATCAAAATCTTTGTAACACAGAAAACTGAGCTGTCCATTTCCCCCCACTTCATAGTGCTGCAAGATCTTAAAACGTAAGTCATCTAGGAGGCTCATCACAGCTTGGAGCCTTCAGTGGCAGTACTGGTAATGATAACCCATGGCATTACTTAGCCTGCGAAAGAAAGAAAGAAAAAGAAAAAAAAAAAGAAAAAAAGGGTACCAGAAGAGAGAAACAGTGCTTCTCACCGTTGCATCTAAATGAATCTCGCATGATGTGTAGGTGGTGACCATCTGTATGTATCTTAGTATCCTTAGCCTTGACCCTCTGTATCTCACTGAATCACATGATCCCAGTATATAGGACAGTTTTGAACCCTTCCTAGAGGGATTTGGAAATGTCTGTGTACCTTCCTACACTCTTGTTACGTCAGCAGCCTGCCACTGCTTCATCTACACACAACTCAAAAGAGGGTAGTGGAATTTTCTCAACGGAAGTTTGTCAGAGCCACGGACGGCGCAGGATAAGTCTGTTCCTGAGGAAAAAAAGAAGTGGGGAAGTTGGCATAAGCACCCTTTTTTGTCTTCAGGATAATCTCTGTAGCACTTAATGTACTATCCACACACACACCAATAATAGGAAGTTTAAAAGGGGAAGCTAAGGTGAGTTTTAGAAGCTACCTTCCTCTTTTCAAGTCCAACAGAATCTCAGCACAAACAGGTCTTGCCCGAAGTAACTTCTGTTTACAAAAAACAAACTGGGAAATTACTCTGATTTCAAGAACTTTTAACAGGATTTTATCAAATATTCAAGTAAAAAGCAGAGGTTGCCCCTGTCATGTTTGGCATTTTCTGTTGGAGAGAAAAATGTATCGTTTTGCCAATCATTATTCAGTTGACAGTCTAGCTCAGGTGTCCAGTTTGTACCATAAAAAAAGGATTCTTTTTCCTGTCATACCAAGTAATTGAAATTATCAATAAGAATTGTTTCATATTCTTGGGGTTTGCTATTGCTTTCAAAGTGCTTCACTCTATCATATAAAATATCTTCACCTTTTCTGTGGGTTTTTATCTGAGTTTTGGACCGATTTGCTATTGTCTTAAGTCACGTTAACAGAGTGGGGTGGTATTGCCACTCTGCTGCAGCTGTACAACTATTACTACAAGCATTAACTAAACACTCAGTTTTAGGAAATAAAAAATAAAAATAGTTAATGCTGACTGCATTTATCTCACGGAATTTTGTTTGTTTGTTTTTTTGCTTACAGGTTGCACCACTGTGCTTAGGAAGAGCTGGAGCATGTGTTGTGACTGTGAAACTGTAGATTATTGTCTCTATGAAGGTGACATTCTCCTCCATAGACTCAGATGATTTCTTTTTTCCTCAAGCAAACTACGGCAAAGTGTTTGGTCACAAGCTAACATGTACATGTTGTTCTTACGGACCAATATTAAGCACTTTTTTGTTACCTATATATTACAAGAATTCTGTTTGTAAGAAAATGAGCTGCAACCAGCCAGTTGCCAGCAGAGGACTTCTGTTTAGGAAGTGCTAAGAAATGAGTGAACTCATTACTGAGCTCACTATAATCATCATGTGTTACAGATCCAGGGCCTTGATCCCCCAAACATGCAGAGAAATGACATAATTGAGTCTGTCTCTGGGTGAAACAAGTTACAGGATTGGACCCCATATATTTAATTTGCCTATAATAAACATGTTTGGCTACAGGTGTCTGAGCTATTACAATACAGGCTGACATACCAATGCAAACCATTGTAAATGGCAGGCATAATGCCTGCCTTGGAAATGAAGTTGCGTATTTGATGAATCTTTTGCACTTTTATCATCATTCCTAGTTTAGAAAACTTTTTATTTAACCAAAGCCTTATTTTAAATACTGTCTTATTATGCTAACAGAAATATGCTATTTAATAATTTCTGCTGGAGATCTTTGACATCAGCGTACTTTTTGGATTTTCAAAGTTTTTATGTGATATGCAGAACATCATACCTTTTTTCTCTACTTTGGTTCTTATATTTACTTTGCTATTTTTAAGGAAAAATCTGTAAGCATGAATTATTGGAAGAATTCTGAAGTGTGATTAAAAGTTAACCAATTTAAGTTTAATATTTGCACTTTGGAATTTTTGAAGCATTCCATTACATCTAGACTAATTACATTTTTACATGAGGCTTTGCACTAATTTAAAAAGTATAATTTTATAAGAGTAAGCAATTGTCTATCTTTCCAGTAAGGTTACTTCAAAATGTAAAGGGCCCAATCCTGCAAGACGCTTAACTGCCACCATTTAAGCATGTTCAGCATCTTACAGGAGAGTTATGTGTGCCTCACAGGATTTTTATCAAATCAGTTACCTTATTTAACAGTTACCTAATTTTTTCAGATAGTTTATAATTTGCCTTTCTTGACCCCTATGCTGTTACACAGAATTGCTTTGAATGGTCAGAATGTTCTCGGAAAGTCTTTTTGTATTTGCTTTTCTGTGCCTTGTTCCTTATGTTTTCAGAACAGTAGGTAATACGTGTGCGTTTGTAACAGAAAATGGGAAGGTGTGAGCTCATCGAATGTTTTGAATCAAAAGTTTGAAGTGTCTGATACCCAAAGTCTTTGTACATTTGTAATTTTAAATGTATTAATGCTCTCGGTGAACTATTTATTGTTTTAAAAGAAATTACTAAGCAGTGAAACTTTGTGATGAAACCTGCACTGTTTGCAATTGAATACAGCTGAACTTGAATGCAGTGGTTTTGGGTCAGTGCCGTTTTTCTCGACCTTACCCTCCATTTTGTGTACCTGTATCTGCGACTTCACAGGCCTCGTTAAGAAAGGGGATTTTTACTGCTCCTCTTGCAGGGCTTCTCCTTTCAGAACAACTATCTTTTTTTCTTTCAATACTCCAAATACAAGCGCTCATCATTTCTGGAGAACCGCAGCGTTACGCAGCTCCCCGTCCTCACGGTGCTGCCTCCGTCACGGCGCCGGGGGGCGGGCTTATGCGGCCCGACGCCTGGGGCGCGCCTTCCCATTGGTTGCGGGACGGGGCCCCGCCCTCCAGCGGTGATGGATGGCTCTGGCCTTCCTCGGCCTTCCCCGTCGCCGGGGTGACGGCCACGCCGCGGGCGGGGTCCGGCCCGCTGCTCGGCCGGAGGGAGGGGGGCGCATGCGCAGGGCCGCGCTGCGCAGCGAGCGGTGGGCGCGATGAAGGTGAGTCCCTTCGGCCGCCGTACGCGGGTGGGGGGGGGCCGCCGGGGAGCCTCGGCTCCAGGGCGGCGGGGTCGAAGGCGGGCGGGTGGGGCTGTGGTTCCCGCTCCGCTCTGCACGTTCCCGGTCGGGGGCGTCGAGCGGGGCCCGCCGCGGACGGGCGGTGCTTGCGGCCTGAGGAGGAGAAGGGGGTGCGGCGGGAACCGCTCGCTAGTGCCGGCCTTCAGCAAGCGGGAGCCTGGCGGCGCGGGCAGGGCTTCCTCAGGGGAGCTAAGGCTCCGGCCAGGCTGGTTCTGCCCGCGACAGTTGCCTGAGTTGCGGCTTCGCCCGAAGCCATTACCGCCGGGTCTCCCGCCTCCTCTGAGGCGTCCCCCGCCGCTGTGCCTTAACGCTGGCCCTGGCGGCGGAGAGGGGTGTGAGGAACATTCCCGCCTCGGGCAACGGCTGAATGGTTGGGCCAGAAGGAAAGTGTTCTGCTCAAACGCCTTGGGGGGTGTTAGTTTATGCATTACCTACCGTACAGGGAGAGCGTGAAGAGCCGGAGCTTGCCTGCACTCCCGTGATGATTGGTTTATTACAGATTTTGTCTTTTTTTTTTTCGAAATTAAACGTAATCATCAGGTGTTCTTTGTGTTTGTGGCACGTGGTGCTCATAATTTTACACTTTTTGTGAGTAAAACGCAAATTCAGTGCAAAGAGTGCCTCAGTTTACGTTCACCCAAAAGAAGGGATGGGAATCGTTGGCAGACTTGAGTAAGTCTGCCAGGCGTTTGGTGGACACCAACTGTGTCTATCTGGTGGCGTGGGAGGGGAAAAGTCATGATAGCAAGCTGTGAAACAAAGTAGCGGGCTTTATCTGACACCCAAGTTACAGAAAAATCCGTGCAGGTAGTGTGCAAGGAAAAGGAATTTGAGAAACTTTCTTAGAATCTCTTTTTACAGTTGAGTAGCTTTGAGGTCCTAGCTTTTAAGACCCAATGGTTCAGAATAACAAAATAGTTACATATCTGTAAAAGAGTAGATGTTTAGGCTTCTGTGTTTTACACACTAAGGATGCTTTCAGGTCCCAGACTTTTCCATGAAATTTAGAGAACTAAACATTCTGATCTTTGGACATGAAGGTGAGAGTCTCATGCAATCTTTTTCCCCCCAGTAATTCCGTAATACAAAAAAATAATAGTTGTGATAAAGTCACATTAGTTCTCAGTGCAGACACCCAGCACCAGAAACTTTTTCCAGCACAAACCAAAAGATTTTTCTGTGGAATTTTGGTACTTTGGTGCATTAGAATCATCTAGAAGTTGTGTCTGAGGGGTTGTTTTTCCTCCACAGTACTTACAGTTGCTAGCATGTTAGGAAGTTGTTTATTGTTATATTCCTATGATTTTAAGATATGTAATTTCCCACTTTTTTTTGTCTCCCAGCAAGTATTCAGTCTATTAGAAAAATCCTGGTCTGGTTTGCCTGTGCAGTTTGCTTGGCAGAAAACTTTGGGACATTTCCTTGCTGTAACAGGGTAAGATTACAAATATTTACTGCATTTGTCTATAGAAATCACTGATGAAGAAAGGGAATTATTCTATATGTTAATCTTTTTTAGAGGTGATCGTGCTGTGAAAATTTTTGATCGTCATGGTCAGAAAAGAAATGAAATCAGCTTACCAGGGTAGGTACTAAGATGGGTCTAAATTATTTTCTTTGTTGTTTTCTTTAAAAATGCTTCTCTTCTGGTGAGGTGCTTATACAACGTGAGGACTTTGTAAGAAGAGATACTGTCTATGGTGAACATACCTGAAAGAGAGGACAAACTGATAAGTGTGTATGGAATCTGAGACAGTAAAAGCTGAACTCATAGTAAGCTATCAACGACAGTCAGAAAAATATATTCTATCCAAAGCACTTCTTATTAGTAAGAAACTCAGTCTACATCATTAAAATGTTAGAAAAAGATCTGTCGTATTAAGAAAGAACATAATGAGGTTGTATACAATATATCCGCATCATGCTGATTGCAACAGCGTTCTTACTACTGTCAGTTTTCTAGGAATTTGTTATTGTAGCCTTACTGAGGAAAGATACCCTTTTGGTTTAGTGCTTTTGCTTATGTCACTGGCACAATGTATACATTGGCATTTTTGCTTTAGATTGAGAGTGTCATTCTGAAGTGAATCTCGCTATTTTTTCCTGCTTATCACACTTCAGTTCACATCACAGTGTGGTGTTGGAGTATACGAACTGGATTCCTTTCAGATGAACTTTTAAAAGCTGGAAGATACAGTCTAACTGCTGAAAGGCAGTCAGTCCATAGGAACAGGCTAGATATGGCCTGGATACAGCTCTCCCCCTCAGGCCAAGCTTCTTCATTTGTTGGTTAACTGTTAACCAGCTGCAGTTGTTAGCTGCTAGACCTCTCCTTGCCTTAAAGCGCAGTTCAGAATGTTAAGTATTCTCTGCTATAATAGCTGATGTTTTAAGCATCTTCTTACCATTATGTTGATAGAATTTTTGTTTACTACTTACCAATCTGTGTTTTTTCCCTTTTTTTTTCTTTTTGCCCTTGTTATTCCTGCTCTTAATATTCTGATGGACTGTTAAGTATTCATGGGTGTGTTTTGGGAATAGACCATGTTTATTCTCTAGAATAAATGTTTATTCCCTAGAATAAACTGCTAAGGTTTTAAAAAGAAATATAGGGAGAAACTGGAGGCTTACTGAATTAGTTTACAGCAATGTATGTTTCAGTAGGACACTTTTGAAATTGCTTGCATTAGGAGTTTTCATTTGAGTGGTAATGAGAGTGAAATTTTTCATAGAGATATCTTTTTAACCTGAAACTCTCGACTTACTTATCTAGAAAGAAAAGAGTGATGTCAGATGGCATAGGTTCTTAGTATATGGTGCTTTAAATAGGTGTTGTAAACAACACTGTTTCGAATTAACTAGAGGCTTGTGGGTAAGTCTGCTGTCCTCTTCATTCTGGGAACTATTTGCAAGTAAAGGTTTTTCCTGCTTCTGCATAGGTGTCTAAGTTCATTATGCTTGTTGAACTGTGGGAAAAAGAATCCCAACACTGAATAGCCTCTAACAAAATAGAACCTTCCAGGGGATTTTTCACTGTCTCTTGAAAATCAAGGTGGCAGTATTTCAGGTACTAGAATGTAGGTAGCAGTCTCTTTTTTTTTTTTTTTATGACCTACCTTTCAGCCTCTATCATTTTGATGAGATTTGAGTAAGGGTGTCGTTGCTATAAAAGTACACTTTACAGATTAATCTGCAATCTGTCATGGGTTTGTTTGGGAGAGAAAAGGAAGGACAGGGCCTTCAACGAAATAATTCTGGCTGTTTCTGTACGCTTACAAACATATTTTAACATTATTAGTGAAAGTCTTTTTTTTTTTTTTTTCCCTCTAGTAACTGTGTTGCTATGGACTGGGATAAGGATGGAGATACTTTAGCAATAATCACAGACAAATCTAGTGCCATATTTCTGTGGGATGCAAACACAAACAAAACAAGCCAAGTAGACAGTGGCATGAGGTAAGAAAGGGTTTTTTAAGTGTGTATTTGAAGACTTGGACCACTGTGGCCTGTTAATGTGGAGGCTATATTGCAAAAATCATCTTTTTATTGGAGTCGTCATAGCACATATACTGTTAAACTAATATGCTACAGTTTGTTGCTAAATTCTTTTTGGTATGATTTGCTGGTTTTGAAATGTTTGTTGTGGGTGGAAGTTTTGAGGTTGGTAGGCATTTTGCTTCTTTTTTAATTGTCAACAATGCCAAAGTCCCCAGAGAGCTCCTCTTCAATGTTTCCACTTTGTGGTAGCAACAAGGATGGGTGAATTTTTTGTGTATATGCACCAGCATATATAATATACACAATACTTTAATAATAATATACACAATACTTTCTCCAAAGTATTTCACACAAGTAAAAGGGAGCTTAAAAGTAAAGGAAGTGATTTTAGTGGTGCTAGGATTTTCTCCCCTTAGATTTTTAAGGGGACGAAAGGCAATCCTACTCTAAGGTTGAAATCCCTACATTTCTGAATTTGGCGACAGACTTAAAACTCTCCTGAGGCCTACGTAACAATCAAGCCTTGGGTTAACAAATAAGCTTGGTTTAACAATTAAACTTTTCATTTCTTTGAATCTATTCCACTAAACTCTTCTACTCTACATAAACATTCTGTCTGTAGGAGAGTGGAAACAAATCTGTCCCATGTTTGTTAGGGCACTCACCTGAGGAGAAAAACAGCTAATTTTGGAAACTGCTGCTATTTTATTTACTTGAGTTGACACAAACACTCCTTCTGATTTAACCTTTCATTTCTAAATTTCCTTTGTGTATGTTTTTGGGGGTTTTTTGTGTGTTTTGTTTTGGGGTTTTTTTTTAAGTAGTCAGATACCAAAATTTGAGTGTTTTTTTCATTAAATCAAAAAAAATTGAATTCAACTGGAAAAATTGGGAGATGGGGATTATGTTGGTTTCTATGACGGTGGGTTTTTTCCAGCTTTAGGTTGAAAACTCCATGTGCTAAATATGGAAATTGTCTTTCCATTAACATGTACACTTGTGCTTTGTAAAATTAATTTGGAATATTGGATATTTGATTATGGGATATTTCCATTTGTTACAGTCTGTTATCCTATAAGTGTTTGTTGAAACTAAACTTAAACTGCACTGAAACAAAAAATAACTTCTATACAAGTTATTCCACTCCTGAAAAAGTAAAAGAATTGCCACTTTGCGCAAAATACAGTGACTTAACCTATACATGATTTAATGAAGTTATGTTTTGAAGATTATTTGTCAGTAGAATGTTAAGTCACATGTTAGAAAACAGTTTCAAAACAAGCAAATGATTGTACATACAAATGAGACATTTAAAGTGATTACATCTTCTTACTGTCTAATTAATTCTACATAGCATTATATAGGCATCTTGTGTAGGTTTTTGTGGATTACTCAGTTATTTCTTAGTCATTACATTTTTCTCATTATTTATTAGTCATTACATATTATCCACAATATGACTTTTTAGCACAGATGTTATAATGTTTATTGTTTATAATCTTCTTTTCTGGTGGAATACATCAACTTGGGCATTAATTTTTTTTTTTTTTTTTTTTGTAAAGTTTCCCCAAGTAGCGGTTTGGGTTTTTTTGATAGGTCAGTTTTAAACTATAGCTATTTATATAATCAAAGCGATTTATGAAGATGTATATACACATAATATTGTATGAAGGGATAGACCATGTTGTACCTCCTTTTCATGTGTGAACAAATATTTTGGAGAGAAGAGTAACTTGCCAGTATGCAAGCAAAAAAGAGCATAGAAGTTTCTTATCAGAATGGAGTATGTGGTTATTGCAGTTGCTTCATGATCTTCCTCTCTAATATCTGAGGTAAATTGCTTACTGAGGCAGTCTTGCTAGAACAGTATATCAATTTAAGTGCCTAATCCTTCTTTTGTCAAGGTGTTATTGCTTAAGCAGAATAAACACTAAGACGTATAAATGGTGTGATAATCAGGCTTTTCTGGTATCCTCCTCTTTTTGAAATTAGAAAAGCACAAACAAAAACCCTCATATGCAAACCAAATATATACTGGAGGTCTTTTCATGTGTCACTATCTGAAATGTGTTTCAAATTGCTATTGCATGTTTACAGTAAAATCTAAAAGGATGAGAGAGGCATTGATGGAAATAACTGCGCTAATTAGAAAATTCTGATTAAAATTGTTTTGCTTAAGAGGCACTTTTTTAAAATGTGGTGTATAGTATTTATCTGTACATCCTTAAATATACACCAAAATAGGCCTTGCGGTATCTGAAACCTCAAGTTAAAACGGCTCTTTCTAAATTCCTTATTACATTGACTAGAACCAGACCTATTTGCTTGGAGTTGGCTGAATTCATAGGATTACTGAAGTACAAAAAACAAATGCCGAAAGTGACTGGAAAATTTCACATACCTTCATGGTATCTTTGAGGTTTTTTTAAAGCTGCCCATGATGCCATCAAAGACTATTGATGTTTGCAGACACATTTCCGTTTGTACAAGTCTTATTACATTACCCCATACAACTTTTTATTACTTTCGCTATTTTGTGCACAGTTAAATAATTCTGATACTTGTTGTAGAGAACATTTGCTTAGTTTAAAAATTCTGCTTGTCTATGAGATTTCATAGAACTTCAAAACAAATATGCAAAATGTTTTTATATGTAAGCACATGAAAGGAATCTCTACTATACAAAGTAAAATTTTTCTTTATTTTAGGGATGCAATGTCTTTCTTATTATGGTCTCGAGTTGGAACTTTACTTGCTGTTGGAACAACAAAGGGAAACTTACTTATATATAACCGACAGACTTCTCGCAAGATTCCCGTTCTTGGTATGCATTGGTTTGAAACTAAGCTTGCACATATGAAAGTGGAATTTTGCTAATATACGTAAATTCCTTTTTAGTTCTGTATATGAACATAGAAGTCAAAAATGTGCTCATACTCAACTTGCACCTTCTGTTCTGTTGTACTTACCAAAGTAAGCTAAAAATATATATACGCATACCTGATACTGCCTCATGGGAAACTTATGTTATCTTTCTTGCTTTACAGTTTGCAAAGGATTTGTGTGGTTGTTCTTGTTGCTGAATTGCTTTTTCTTACCTGCTTAGAGTACCTCTGTGCAGAAAGGTTGAGGATATAGGACAGTCCCCAGAAATTTGATGAAAAGAAATGGAAGAACAGGGACTGTGCAAGTTCCTATAAGGTGAAAAGACTTCCATCTGGGAGTAGAAGATTTTTAAAAAAAATTTGACTCTTGAATTTGTAATTGCTCTGATAAGTTCTTTCACATTTTGACAGTCTGTGTTTGACTGGCCAAATAGAGCGTATTTCCATACCAGGTTTTTTTTTGTGGTTGTGTTCATTTGTGTTGTATAGGTTTGTTTCTTTTTCAGGTAAACACACTAAGCGGATTACTTGTGGTTGCTGGAGTACTGAAAACCTTCTGGCTCTAGGCGGCGAAGACAAAATGATTACTATAAGCAATCAGGAAGGGGATACCATAAGACAGGTAGTATTAATAACCCCCATTTGATTTTAAGGCATACATTAATACTCTTGGTTCCTGAGAGAGCTGGGATCTATGGGAGCTTACGCCTTTTCAATCCCGCTGCTTTGGGAAACCTCACGTAGGATGAGGGCATATCGGAGCCTCTGTGTTATGCAAGTATGTTACTGGAGTCTGAAATTCTGCTGTGGTCCTGCCTAAACATGCTTCTCTCTCATCCTTGATCTTGATCTGTATGTGTTACAAGAGGATCCTACGAGTGCAATCTTAGGTTAACTTCCCCAGTAGCAGCACAGGACAGCTCTCACATGACTCTTTATAAGGTCTTTAGGAAGCACAGAACCATAGAATTGTCTAGGTTGGAAGGGAACTTTAAAATCATCAAGTATAACCATCAACCTAACACTGCCAAAACCACCACTAAACCATGTCCCTCAGCACCACATCTATCCATATTTTAAATACCTTCAGGGATGGCGATTCCACCGCTTCCCTGGGCAGCCTGTTCCAATGTTTTATAAACCTTTTGGTGAAGAAATTTTTCCTAATATCTGATCTATACCTCCCCTGGTGCAACTTGAGGCCATTGCCTCTCATGCTGTCACTTGTTACTTGGGTGAAGAGATCAGCCCCCACATCTCTGCAGCCTCCTTTGATGTCCTTGTAGAGAGCGATAAGGTCTCCCCTCAGCCTCCTTTTCTCCAGGCTAAACAAGCCCAGTTCCCTCAGCTGCTCCTGATAAGATTTGTTCTCTAGACCCCTCACCAGCTTTGTTGCCCTTCTCTGGACACACTCCAGAATCTCAATGTCTTTCTACTTTTAGTGCTGGTTTTGCTTTAGGTTGGTTACAGAAAGGTCTTGCCTCTGATGTGCAAGGATTACTCCTAAGCTGGACCTTCATTGCATTCTTGAGAAGATGATTCCAGTGCTTCCTCCACATACACTCAGACCATTCTGTTTGTTTACATACATCACAGTCCTTCTGAGCAATGACAGTTGCTGCATAATGTGCAAATGAATATAATTCACTTTTTTTTTAACTTTAATGAACAATGTTTCACTCATGATTTTCAAAGAACAGGTTGTTCATAGCTCATTTCATATGCTTCCATCTGTATGTCTGAAGATCACCATTGGAATAGAATACCCTAATAAATATATTAGAGTATGCCTGTGCTTTAAACTAGCTGGCTTAGGTAGTAGAAGCAGTGTATCTGAGATAGCAGAGACCTAAGCAGGGCTTGCTTATGACGTTTTGCAACCTCATATTGACTACAAAAACAACTAGATTGCTATCACTACCTAAACCAGATCAGGTATGTCCATATTAAAATGCATTGTAAATATTTAACCTGTATGCCTTATTCTTGGTCTTCCTTCTTTGAATTTGCATTGGAGTGACCTTGTTTGTACTGCTTCAATTAGTACTGTCTGTATAATATCATCTTGCAAGTCGTCTTCCTCATCTGGATATTTCCTTCTCTATTTGGATTTGTATTTCTGTTTCCTAGATACTTTTTCAGTATATTCTGTGATAACATGTCATTATGATCCAAACTGCAGTCATGTTTTCTCCAACTTTTTGCTTAGTTTTGGTACTAAATGCAATAACAACTCTCTCTCTCTATCAATCTATCTATCCATTTATCTGTCCTTAACACTAAAATGTACAGGGCAGGAATAATGCAATTTTTTATCATCAGTATTTGCTACATTAACTGTTGATTTCTCAATCTGAACTTCTTTCTTGCAGACCTCAGTAAGCTCAGATCCCAGTGATATGCAGTTCTCAGTTATGAAGACTGATGAAAGAATATCAACAAGGGAGAGCACAGTAAGATGTCAATCCAAAATACTGCAAAAAGCATTAAGCTGATGTTTCGGGGTTTATGCTGGCAACCAGTGTGGGCCAGGAAGCAATTTGTTCCTCCTTGGCTTAACATTTGGTGTTGAAGATTTTTTTTTTATTTTTTTTTTCTTTTCCAAAACTTTCCTTTATAGTAAAGCCATACCCCTTTGTTCATTGAGGATGTGTTAATGAAAAGTGCAGTGTTTAGCAATGGGACAGGCAACAGATCAGTTTTGCAGTGGTAGTTAACACAATAGTTGGTGATGTGTGCAGGGACTTAAAAAAATGCATACAATATAAATGTAGAACAGTCTAAGCGATGTGGCAGATGGAAACAGAGCAGGATTGACAAAATTTCAGAGATGCTGCCTTTCAGAGGGCAGATATTCAGGGTGTTTCTTTTGGAATTGTCTTTCTGTCTTTGAAATCTCAGTAAGTCACTTGAGATAGCAGCATTGTGATAGTCTTCCTTTCAGCCTCCCAGATAAAAATTCTGTGGATCAAAAAAGACATCTTAGTTCAAGGGAGAGTTGTCCAACAGCATAACTCCATGTGACCTGGCTGCCTTTTACTCTGAGGAAACGGAGCTGACTTAATGCTTCTTTAGGGCAAAGTCTTGAATTTGAGGTGTGTTCTGCTGGGCTTGCATTTAGATCTGTGAACCACTGGCTCACAAGGTGAATATCCTGAAAAGTTCTTCCACTGTTAGTAAAGATTCAGAATTCAGATCCATGGGATTCTTACATATTATTGAAAATCCTAAATCTCATCTTTTAGTGGAGATGTAGGGCCTTACATTAAAGCAATGCTGTTCATGTCGAGTTAATTTTTCTTTTCATTCATTGGCAGGTAAGTGTAGTGGTCGGCAAGAAGACTCTGTTTCTTTTTAATTTGAATGATCCTGATAACCCGATTGATCTGAAATTTCAACAGCCTTATGGCAGTATTGTAACCTACAGATGGTGAGCAGAATTTCTTAATGAAGCATTCTAGTATTAACAAGCTGTAGATTTTCCCAGTAGTTCTGATAAATGCTGGAAATGAAATCATATATCCCTTGCTTACACTGGATTTTTCTTGGATGTACTGTAGAGTTTTTAACAGTTCTTTTCCAAACACAAAGAAGTCAACATTTTGTAATTGTTTTACTTGACAATTCAATGGCTATAAAAAGCAGTATTTTCAAATATAATTGCTGCTGGTATGCTCAGCTTTAGAACACCAGTACTGTTGCTGTCCTGACAGTAGACTAAACTGAGGGTTTTATAGGTTGTTTCCCATTTGGATGAGTAACTGATGAAAGAGCTAGGGGTGGAGTTGTATCCTTCAGCTAGCTTGTTGGTTTACAAAGTTGTGCAAAGTTCTTGTAGCCTCCCTGCTATGTAATTCAATTGGTAATGTTCCTTTGAAGAAATCCCAAGCTAGAAGTTTAAACTCTGTACCGAAAAAGTAGCTGTACTGCTTGTATACGTTTGAGTTGTGAGACCTTGTCTTTTAATGCCCGTTCAGTCAACATGGAATTGACATTTGTCCCTATACACTACAACTCTCTAAGAAAACCTGTAGCTGTCTTAATTTATGGCCACATGTCTAACAAGGCATACCTGGGCTGTTTCCCTTGCAATTATTTTTTTGCAATTAAGCTGATGAGATACTGTTTGAATTCATCCTTACACAATGTAACTATTTCTGCCTTAACTTCATTATTTCTCCTTAACACTATGAAAAGTAAACAAACTATCTATTCACAAATACAGATTATAGCTTTGGCACTTCCACTGTGTTTGCAGTAGTATGCATTAAGTACAGCCATTATTATTTTTAGCATAGCTCTGATAGGACCAAGTCAGCAGAACCTTGAAATGGAAGTTTCCATCTTCTGACATGCTTATTCCAATAAAGATACCAGAGGTCTTTCTCCTGGCATCACTGCCATGTATGCAGCTCGCTGAAAGTAAAGTGGCCTTATAGAATGCAGAAGAGAGAATGAAGATGACTTATGAGTGAATCTGGGCACAAACATGTTTTTTAAGAATCTTTGGTTGTTTTTCCCTTAATCTATCTTATACTATATTGTTCTACATTATATATAAATTCCCATAATTTATTTTTCCAATTGAAGGGAGACATTGGCAGTTACCCCAATAGTCTGAAAGAAGATGCATTTTGCATGTTGCATAAATAGATCTCTTTTCTTAATTGTTGGTTTTTTGTAACAGGTATGGTGATGGCTACATTATGATTGGTTTCTCACGAGGGTGTTTTGTGGTCATTTCTACACACATTCGTGAGATAGGTCAAGAAATCTTTCAAGCTCATAATCATAAGGATAATCTAAGCAGCATTGCTATATCACAGTCATTAAACAAAGCTGCATCATGTGGAGACAATTGGTAAGTGGTAGTTTTATAATAAAAAATGGAATTCATCTCACATAACTTTAGCTGCTAGGCATTAAAGCTAGGCTCCCCTAAGGTTTCAAGGCTCCCTAAGAAGTCAGTGCAGAGAAAGTGAGATGAATTGATCTGTGGAGCTGGCTCTCTGCCTGAAGTTAGGAGAAGCTAATTTTGACCAAAATCTCTGCAATTGTAATTAACTTTATTGTAAACAAAAAATTATTTAAACTTCAGTATAGATGATTCCTTTTGATTCTTTATTTTTCTACTATGTTACTTGGCTACAAAAACATTCAAATTTCTTTACTATGATTTATTGATTGGACATAACCATCTGCTTAGCAATAGCAGAACAGTTCATTTAAAGCTGTACTGAGTATGCAGATACCCTCCTCCCTGGTGTTTGCAATCTAGACAAAGATAGAAATGTGTTAGCAATTAAGGAAAAAAATAGTTAGAGAGACTGGAGTTTTTCCAAAACATGTTGTGCATATGATAGAATATCTCCTTTAACTCCTCATCTGCTACTCCATGATTCTGTTATATCTGAATTCTGCAGCAAAAAAAGAGCTGAGTGATGGTAGGAGACCATTCTGTCTGTCCTCAGTTCTGTGTATGACCTTAACAGACTGCTGATCTATGATGCTTGCACATCAAGAGCAGTATAACTGTGGGCAAAACATGGTGCAACTTCAAGCATTTCAGCTATTGTACAATAGTATTATTTCTTTAAGGGGTTCTTTAGCATATATTGAGTAACGTGACAGCACAAGTAAACTCTCTGTCCCTTTTTATGTGAAGCAGGATTGAAAGCTAGTTTTTTGCATCTGTGTTTCAAGGAGTATTTGTCCATCAGGAATGTGTTTTTAACCTAACCTGTATTGTAACAGGTCAAAAGGCAATAACAGTGTGTGTTTCCCACTCCTGAGTTCTTTCAATTGGATGAGTTGTGCCTTTTCCTCAAATTTTAGTTCTCTGAGCAAATCTTTTTGTACAGTGATAGTGATAAACTATTTGATGGATAACAGTGGATGTGTGTTGCTCTTTAGGAAATGAAAGGCATTTTGCATGGGCGCTCTCTTTTTTGCTCCATTATGCTGTCTTGACTGGGTTTCTTCATTTATGATAACTGAGATTTGTATTAGTGAGAATGACTGGGTTTTGGTTTTTTTTAGCATTAAAATCCATGATCTGTCAGACCTGAGAGAAATGTATGCCATAATAAATTTGGATGATGAAAACAAAGGTATGTTAACAGCCTCCACGAGGACGGAAATTTTTACAAAATAAGTAAACGAGAATTTTGATGGTGACTCTGTTTACATGACTGAAAGTATTGTTGTTGAAAAACTGTGTAAATATAGAACTTATCATAAATTCCTTCTTTCCAAGCTGGAAAGGTGACCCGTAGCAAAACGAGAACATATTTTATTTTTTCTGTTCAAAGTATAGAGAAGTACAGCTCTCAGAATATTTGATCAGTTAGTGTTTTGGGTTTTTGAATGTGTAATACAGTATATTCAGATTACTAAAATAATATCCTGAACTGGTTTCTGCTTCTTTCCATGGTTTTTTTGGTGGGTGAGGGGTTTTTTTGTGCTTTTCAGCATCTCTTGTGCCAACATATGATACTTAATCTGTTCTCATCCTGATATACAGGATTTGTGCCTGTGGCTTCCAGAACATTGTTAAAAGACTATGTTCTTGGGTAGTGAGTTACCACCAGTATCTCCTCTTGTAGTGTCTTTAAATACTTCAGTTATTTTCAAGTCTTCACTCTTAGGAAAATGCTAAATTAGTAAATTACGGGTTTGGTTTGAGTGATTCCAGTTAATCTGGGAATTATGTTAATTGGTTATGCTTGAGTACATTAGTACATATATTTCTAGGTATGAATCCCTACCATTTTCACGTTTTAAAGCAAAATAATTGTTTCTTGGTTTCAGTAGTTAAAGAAAGGAATTTTTTTTTCTAAAAACTTGTGAATGTTTTAGGTGTAGATCAGCTGGCTTGGACAGATGATGGACAGTTGTTAGCAGTATCTACACGAAGAGGATCTCTCCATGTTTTCTTGACAAAGCTTCCAGTCCTTGGAGATGCTTGCAGTACACGGATTGCATACCTCACTTCTCTTCTTGAAGTTACTATAGCAAATCATGTGGAGAGAGTATGATAACCTCTTCCTTTTAAACTTCATTAGATATAAGTGAAGTAAGTATTAATAGTGGATTAAAATTGGTTTATTTTATTTTGTTTTCTTACAGGAGCTACCAGTCACAGTCTCTGTTGAAGTAGAGCCCAGTTTTGTTGCTATCGGTGTTTATCATTTGGCTGTAGGAATGAACAATCGGGCTTGGTTTTATGCACTTGGAGAGAATAGTAAGCATAAATTTAATTCTCTTAAAACTACTGCATTACTGTGTCTTATTTTATGAATTCGGTATTGTGTTTAGCAGTTCTGGACATTCCACATTGTACTATAACAACTTGAATTGCCATATGGTCCTGTTAGGATCAGATAACGATCTTCACAAACTGAAGCAGTTATGACAAGGCATTGTAAATAATAGAAATAAAACTTCAGGTTCAAGGTATTGGTAATGAAATGTAGAATGTTCCTTTTTTGTTTTTTTTTTCAGATCATGTTGTTAACCACTGAAGGACTTTAGGGTTTTGAGGTGTTATTTGACCGTGTCTTTAAATACTAAGTTTGGCAAAGTACCTAGGGTTTAAATTCTCAGTTTGGTAGACGTTCATGTTGTTTGCATGGGGTAAGGTAAAATTGGTTATGCTATGTCCAAATTGTAGACAATAGATTTAACGCTTTCCTGTCTCTCTAAGCATCATCTTTTTTGACTACTAATAAATTAATCAAAACTAAGAACACTAGTCAGAGTTGCATAGGAAAAGGGTTTCTCTTGTACTTTCTAACCAGTTCTCTGACCGTTAAGAAGAAAGTCTCTTTACATGTGACTTGTCCCCTCTCTGCTTAGTTGTGAGGTTTTCACATCTGGTTACTGAGCTGCAAATTTGGATGATGATAAGTGAAGACCTATACAAAATCAAAATATTTTTACCTTTTCTCTTCTGTTTGAATTCTTTAGATGTAAAAAAGCTTAAAGATGTGGAGTACCTGGGGACAGTAGCAAGTATGCATCTTAATTCTGATTATGCCGCTGCTCTCTTTGAGGGTAAAGTCCAGTTGCATATGGTAAGAGCTCTGGCAGTTTGGAGTGCTGAACTAATGAGTCGATCTAAGCTGAAAAAGCTAATGTAATTTTAAAAATGAGAGAAAAGGGAGTGATCTTCAGCTAATGGAGGTAAAAATTAAAAATTCTTTAGAATTTTTTTGCTGGCTAATTCAAATACAAAGCTGAATTCCTGTAGACTTCAGAAATACAACCTAGTCTAGAACAGGTGAAGAAAAAGTGTTTTCTTGTGAACTGTTTAAGAAGTTTTATTTTAAAAGTCTCTGTGGGAATGTGACAGAAGCAGATGCTGGGCTTTTAAGGGATGCATGTGCAAGTTTGTTTTCATCTCATTTCCTTACAGTTTGATACAGGGAAAACTATGATACCTAATTGTTAACAGTGGAGTTTTTCAGTTCATTCTATTCTTTATATTTAGATAGAAAGTGGAGGTTTGGATGCTCAGGAAGAACGAGAAACTCGACTCTTCCCAGCAGATGATGATAAATACCGAATTTTGTGCCATGCTTTAACTAGTGACTTCCTCATATATGGTACAGATGTGAGTATTACTTCTGTTTTTAGAGATCTTTTTAAATGGAATATATTTCTATCTGAATTATTTGGATTATTACTCATATTTTTAGCAAAAACATTGTGCTTCTGAGAAGTTTACAGTGGATTGTTTTCTATGCAAGAACTTTGCAAATACAGTCAGAATTGCATTCAGCTTCCTTTACTGTTGCGTTTATGTGAGATGCACTGTCAGGAAGGTTAAGTTTTGCTTTTACTAGTGTTTGTTGCAAAACACTGATTTTAATAGCAGAATTTAATTCTATTGCAGTAGTGAGAGGGTTGGCAATCAAACTGTCTTCCAGATATAAGAAAAAACATAGCACTTGCCTTGCAAATTTCTTCATGTAGGTGGTAATGTGGTAGATGTGGAAAAAAAGGTAATGTGGTAAACAAATGTGATAGCATAAATGAAAGTCTTGACTTACTATTGAAGCCGTTGCCCAAAGAGAATTTTTTTTAGGTGTTTCAACAAAGATAGGAGGGGATTGAAGAAGAATGTAAACATGCTTATGGATTTTTCTAGAGATTTTCACTTGCATGAGGGGTAGTTTCTTTGCTGTCAGTGTTTTCTGGCACTGGGAATACAGGGCACGTTTGGCATTGTAGTATTGTGCTCTTTATGGTACAGACTGATGTATTGCCCTTCCAGAGGAAAGGCAGAATTGCTGTCTCTGGTGTTATACCTGATTTAATAACTTGAGCGGTTTTGCAGCAGTTGAGGGTTTTCCCACCTCCTCAGTACCTAAACTGGTACAGATAAATTTGAAGTACTAAATTCACATCTGACCAATTTGATGCGTGCAAATTTTACAATTGACTTCAAAAGCCGCCTTTTACTTTCAGTGTTCTTTGTGCAACACTGCTTGAAGTGTAGTGTTAATCACAAAACAGTTTGGTTTTCCCTCCTGAATTAGTTACATCTGTTCTTAAGGATTTGTGGTTCTTCCTTGGAGGCAGCTTTGTTTGAAGGTTAGGCTTCTCTCAGCAATAAGGCAGGCATTTCCTCTGTTTAGAGAACTGCACAGAATCACAGGGGTTGAAAGGGACCTCTGGAGATCATCTAGTCCAACCCCCCTGCCAGAGCAGGGACACCTAGAGCAGGTTGCACAGGATGGTGTCCAGGCGGGTTTGGAATGTCTCCAGAGTCGGAAACTCCACCACCTCTCTGGGCAGCCTGTTCCGATGCTCTGCCACCCTCAAAGTAAAGAAGTTCCTCCTCATGTTTAGATGGAACTTCCTATGGTCAAGTTTGTGCCCATTACCTCTTGTCCTATCACTGGGCACCACTGAAAAAAGACTGGTGCCATCCTCCCAGCACCCTCCCTTTAAGTATTTATAAGCATTGATGAGATCCCCCCTCTGAGTCTTCTCTTCTCCAGACTAAAAAGACCCAAGTCCCTCAGCCTTTCCTCATAAGAAAGATGTTCCAGTCCCCTAATCATCTTTGTAGCCCTTTTCTGTACCCTCTCCAGCAGTTCCCTGTCCTTCTTGAACTGTGGAGCCCAGAACAGCTTGTCTCTACAAAGCAAAGTGAGATAAACAACAAAAACAATAGAACCCCCCTCAAAACTTCAGCTCCTTTCCCCACCCTCCAAAAAGCCTCAGGTTTTCCTATCCTGCCCAAACTCAGCTGTGAATAAAGAAGGAAGCAAAAAAAATGCTTGGAGGAATTTTTCTTTAAACACTCTATGCTCAGCACCCTAAGATGGGAGAAACTACAACCAATTTAATTATCTACTTGCCATTTACTGATGTCATCATTAGCTGTTTCTGTCATTTCTCATTAGACTGGAGTTATTCATTATTTCTACATTGAAGACTGGCAATACGTGAATGAATATCGGCATCTTGTCAGTGTGAGAAAAATTTTTCCAGATCCCAATGGAACCAGATTGGCTTTCATAGATGACAAAAGTGATGGCTTTGTCTATTGTCCAGTAAGTTAGTGTGGGATACCCATACAATTATATTGATAAGCAGGCTTTCCAATTGTATAGTGTTTTTGACGGAGAATGAAGAAAGCTTTGTCACTCCAACATGTATACTGGAAGAAGAAATTGCCAGGGAGGCTTGAAGATAACTTAGTAGTAATGTAGGGAAATAAAATCTGTCATATTAGATCAGGACAATTTCATTATGCTAAATTCCTGATCAATAATTTTCGGAAATGTATGTGTTTGTGTATTCAAATACAGATATTTTAGCTCGTTAACAAGCACTGCCAGTTTCACTGCCTGTCCCCATACCTTTTTTCTAAGAAAAGTAAATAACATTCATATAATGTGCATTTTCTCCATTTACTTCCCTTCTGAATTAAACTATTATGTTATTCAGAGTCCCTGCTTATAAGAAAACTTTTTCTTAATACAATTTTCATATTCCTGCACTAGTTACATTCTTTCTTTATTTTTAGTCATAACTGGTATGAATATTTAGTTTGTCTCCTTAGTCACTTGCTAGTAATTTTACTTTTGCATTATTTGTAGGTAAATGATAGATTATATGAGATTCCAGATTTCTCACCAACTATTAAAGGAATCTTGTGGGAAAACTGGCCAATGGATAAAGGTGTTTTTGTTGCTTTTGATGATGATAAAGTGTACACTTATGTTTTTCATAAGGATGCCATTCAAGGTAGTGTAAACAACTTTAAAAACTTATTTACTATTTTAGTTAATAAAGTGAAACATGTCTTCATTTGTCTTAATTATTTTCATAACTGCATATAAAAATAAATAATACTACAGAAGTTTTGAAGCGCAACTTGAATTTCTATTTTTGAGTAGAAAACTAGTTGGTTTGTAGGTTTCTCTGTAAAGCTTCAACAAGGCATTTTGGTCTTAACTCCCTAAGTTTCTTGCTATTATAATCTTTTGTCTGAAATTTCCACATTGTGCTTCAATTGTATTTTGAAGTGTTCACGAGACAATCTTGGGATCAGGGTGACAAAACTTGTATTCACTTAAACTGTTAACCAAAATCGTAATAGTAGCAATTTCTGTATTTGTGACAGAGAAACATTAGGGAATTTACCTACAAACATTTGGAAAATTACCTTAGTAGTTTAGAAGATTTAAGTTATGTATGTTTACTTTACTGAAAAATATGTGCTTTACAGTAGATGGTGACTACCAGAATTAGAGACTTTGAATTAATGCCCTGCAAATCTGTATCAGCTGTGACTGCTTGCTACACTTTTTACCATGTAGGGTTTTTTTAAATTATGTTTTCTTTTCTTTCTGCTCTTTCAATCTAGGATCCAAGATTATTTTGGCAGGTGGCACAGAGGTCCCCTTTTCCTATAAACCTTTGTTGTTGTATAATGGAGAATTAACTTGTCAGACTCAGAGTGGGAAAACAAACAATATCTATCTAAGCACCCACCGTTTCCTTGGCAATTTGAAAGACTTTGGACCTAATGAGCTGACACAAATGCTTACTCAGACTTTAATGTTGAAAAGGTACATCTGTGTTTTAATTATATTGTGTAAATTGTTTTCTTCTGTGCTTATAGCTCAATACAGCATATCCTGGTGATTTAAAAATGTCATGCTGAATATTGATAAATTAGATTGATCCATGAGTCCCTGTAGCTGTCTATGCAGACCAAGCAAAATAAGTGGCCCAGTGGTGCTTTATTTGTTTTTCCACTGTCAAGTAAAAGCTAAAGTAATTTTTTTCAAGACTGAATCAGGGTTCTATGACAGTGGCTGTCTTCCAAAACTGGCTAAAGGTGCTTCTTGCATACTCCCCTCCCACTGTAATGAAGCAATGCAAAATCAGGATAATAGAAGGAACGCCAGAGTAGGGAAAGCAGATGGTTTCCTGAAAAAGTGTGGTAGAAACAGGAGAAACAGAACTATAAGTTATGCATTTGTATTTCTTCTTTCTTCCTGACACATCTCTCTCTCCATGGCTTAGAATTAAATGGTTTTTATGTTTTCTGTACCATAGTATTAGGCAAAAAAAGCACCAAGAGGGAATTTTACGTATGATTAATACTAGTTTTAAATGCGTTTTAACTTGTATAGGTTTTCTGAAGCATGGGAGGTGTGCAGACTTCTGAATGACCAGTCTGGTTGGAATGAGCTGGGCAAAGCTTGCTTACATCATATGGAGGTGGATTTTGCAATACGTGTTTATCGGACATTTGGTAATGCTGGGATGGTGATGTCACTCGAGCAAATAAAGGTAAAATGTGAAGTCCCTTTTAAATAGGAAATACAGTGATTTAATTCTTTAAGAATTGCTGTATTCTTATTTTTGTGGGGATTTTTTTTTTTTTTTAATGAAAGGTGAATTATTTTCAAGGGAGTTAATAATTATAGAGGAGAAAGCGTCCAAACCACATAACTCTTGGTTGGTTTTCTCTTTAAGTGGTTGAAGTCTCTACTGCAATGCACAACATTCCTTTCTGCAGTTGCTTGAGAGCAGCAGAATATATTCATGTCTCGGGCATTTGGAGGCTATTTTTCCTGTTACTTTTGAGAAAATGTTTAAGGCTGCTATTATTATTAAAATAAGTTTAAAAAAACCATATTGCAGTTATGTGTCTGAAAGTATGCATGAAATAGTGCCTATATGAAATATACTTCTGCAGATTGCTGGTTTTAGACACTGGTAGCTGTAGTGGCTTTGAGCTACAATAAGAAACTGAGGGCTTTTTCTGGTTTGCAAAATCCAATATATATGGTTGTAAAATGTCAGGATATTTTGTTTTACTGTGCTTACTAGATTATGTTACTTATAACAATGTTTTTTTTCTTTTGGACTACTTTTACACCTATTGCATCTTTTTACAGGGAATAGAAGACCACAACCTTTTAGCGGGACATCTTGCCATGTTTACTAGTGATTTTAATCTTGCTCAGGATTTATATCTGGCATCCTCCTGTCCTATTGCTGCACTTGAGGTATTAATTTAAGATGTGTAAATTTTTTTCTGCTGTTTTCATCTCCACCTTGATGTTGGAATATTTTACCTTCAGATAATTCTGCCCTTTTATGGTGTTGTTCTTGCCATTGTGTGACTGACAGACATTTTAGGATTAATATCTCTCTCTCAAATTGTCTGAATCTTTCTAGAATACTAGCTCTATATTTGTATTTAGAATAATAAAAAGTTCATACTTTTACTTAGAATTCAGAATTTGATACTTGCATCAGAAAATGTTACTGTTCTTTGTTAATAGATGCGGAAAGACTTGCAACACTGGGACAGTGCACTTCAGCTGGCTAAGCGTTTGGCCCCAGACCAAATCCCTTTCATATCAAAGGAATATGCAATGCAGCTTGAATTCACGTAAGCTCTCCTCTGAAGTTGCAGTATAAGAATATTAAACCAATGCTCATGCTAACTAGAAGAACATAGAATTGAGATACTTCAGCTGACTGCATTGCGGAGAGAGCATTCTGTGAAGTCTTCAGCCGTAGTATGAGGAAGAGTAGTTTTGTAAGGAATACTTCATGCTAGAGATATAATAATATCATCTACTAAATAAATGCTTTGTTGCATGCAAGTGCTGGGAAAATAGGGCACGTTCACACCATTTAACACTTACTACACTGAACAAAAGCCTTGTCTTTTGCCTGTCTTTCCTTAAATACCCAGTAGCCTTCATTTCCTTACATATTTTAGATCGAGGAGTGTCAAATTCTAAGGCTGCCAGTCCCTGAAAGAGAGAAGGCTTTAACCATTTGCCATGATTTTAAAGTCTATTTTATAGCTAATTCTTCCCAGATAAAACCTGGTCTGTATAATGTCTAAACCAAGAGGAAAAACTTATCTATTAATAGAGTTTTTAGACAGCACCTTCCCCCCAGCAATGTTCCTGACACTGAGAGGACACTTATTGGTCACAGAAAGGAAGGAACGGAAGCAGTTGAAGCAATGCAGCCATCTGTAACTTGAGTTCTAAATGTACTTAAGGAAAAAAAATTGCCTTCATTTTAATGTTGCAGAAATCTAAATAATTTTAGAACATTAGTTTCATTTACCTTCCAGAAAAATCTGGAAGTAGAGATGAGATTATTGAGGTGTATTGTGCAGATAGATTTTTCTGTCTTTCAAGGGTCTCAGTATAATGGAACTGAGAGATGGACTGCCTCTTTGACTAATAGCTTGATAAAATGTGCGGAAAGTGCTATGACATACTGTGTAACTGTCCATCTTTTGCATACTTCACATCCTCGTATAGAGTCGTTATGTCTAAAGCAAGACAGATGCGTAATCTGTGTGGTAGGAAGGTAACCATCTCTTCCTATTAAAAATATTCTTCCATATAACTTCCAGTTTTCTTTTAGGGGTGATTATATTAATGCTCTGGCACATTATGAGAAGGGAATCACTGGAAACAATAAGGTAATTCCTTTTTAGTAATGATACTGTTTGTACTGTCATACTGCACATTAAGTTGTCATGCTTTAGACTCATTTGAATTCAGATTTTTTTTATCCAGTTCTAAATCGATATGACTATTGCTTTTGGAATAGTAGTCTTTGCACTTCTCGTATTTTTAGTATACTGAATGATGCTTTCTAGGTATAAAGCAGTATTGCCATGTATTAACGTGGCATAGCTAGCCTTAGGTTTTTATGATTTCAGCAGTTTCATAATACACATGCAAATGTCAGAAAAAATACTGCTAGGATTTTCATTCTTACAACAAAAGACCTAATTATTCCTTCTGTTCTTATTACTGAATTGTTATCTATATAAAGACAGGCAAGGATTGTGTTAGAAAATAAACATATTCAGTAGATCCTCCCTTATTCTGGCATTATTTCCCCTAATATTTGCAAAATGTCTATTATGAAACAGCTTAAATGATAATAGGGGAATATAATAAGGGAAATAGCAATGTTTTCTGAATTCAAGCCATTTGGCTTTATGAAACATCAGTGGCATTACCGCCTTTAAAAAACAAACAAACAAACAAAAAAACCCCCAAGGGAAATATCCTGCTTGTTGTTTCTCTTTTCCTCCAAAACCAACAGTAGAGAAAAGAGGAGAGGAGAATTGAGCTGTCTGTAAAATGGATTCTTCTCATGTATGCTTGATCTGGACAGATCTTGTAAGTAAAATGTAAAACTAGAGGCAAAGCTTAAGAAGGAAACAAAACTGAGTTCTTCTAAATAAGGGACAGCTGCAGCTAGGCAAGAATTTTGAGACAAAAATTGATTTAACTAAGTCCATGTAATGTTGTGTTAATTTGTTTCAATGGTTGGTTACTGTGGCTTTTGTGACACAATGTTTCTGATGTTTAATGTATAGTTACTGCTTTTCATTTGATTGCCAGTACCAGGAACATGATGAAGCTTGCCTTGCTGGAGTTGCTCAAATGTCCATTCGAATGGGAGATATCCGTAGAGGGGTAAACCAGGCTATTAAACATCCCAGTAGGTTACTGAAAAGAGACTGTGGAGCTATTCTGGAGAGTATGAAGGTATTCAAAAGCGTTAATAAATCTAAGGCTGAATATGCAAATTCATTAAACTATTTATTTGTAATCTTAATTTAGAAATTATATTTTAATGATTTCCAATATTGTAGCAATTTTCAGAAGCTGCTCAGCTGTATGAAAAGGGACAATATTATGACAAGGCAGCATCAGTATACATCCGGTGTAAAAACTGGTAAGTACGGGTTTCAGGGAAGTGTTATATTTCAGAGGACTTACTGTAGTGCTCTTTGGAAAGGAATGATTCTCTGAATACCACAAATGTCTCATTAATTATGTTTCATTGATTTCATTGTTCCCTCCCCCAAGGTTAAACAAGAACAGTGTTCTCTCAGAAGCTTATGTTAAGTCTTACTGTAAATGGGAGATAGTAATCTTTTTTTTTTTTGTATTATGTTTAAAGTTACCTGCAGTTTCAAGTCTTTTGTGTGTGTGTGCACTGAATTTAGTAATTTTATTCACATAGTTACTGTTTAGTTCATTAAATTTCTTCAGTTATAAAATACATAGTTGAGACTGAATATCAGGCAGTTGAAATGATTCTAAGTTGCTGGTTCAAATGGAGTCTGTAGTCAGAATCGCTGACTTTATGTTCAATACATTTTTAAATTTGTTTAAGGGAATTTGATTATTGTCAAGTTTCCAGTGGAAAAGTACAATTTACTGAGAGACTTAAGGGCTTAATTCTTGCTTAATTACATTTTATGGACTTTTAATATTAAGAACTAATTGGAGCAGAGATCAGAAAGACCCCTCCTTGTTCATACGAATGCTCTAGAAATTAGGTTGGAATATTATTCACTATGAGGGTGGTGAGACACTGGAACAGGTCGCCCAGGGAAGCTGTGGAGGCCCCATCCCTGGAAGCGTTCAAGGCCAGGCTGGATGGGGCTTTGAGCAATCTGGTCTAGTAGGAGGTGTTGGAACCAGATGATCTTGAAGGTCCCTTCCAACCTAAACCATTCTATGATAATTCTATGATTATGTTTGTTTACTAAGGAAAATTTTATTCCATCATAGAAGTGTCAGTGGCATCAGAACGGACCAAGAGATCACTTTGTTAAGTAGGGTAGCTTGCATGTAATGGTAGCCTTGATTTGGAAAGTAGGAGGTACAAGCTTTGTTTACTCTAGGAGAAGGAGGTTCAGTTTGGGCAGTGCTCTATCTATTTAGGCAGAGAAGTGAGATTTAAGGTCAGCCTCTCTTCAGCCTCTCATATCCCTTGTCTTGAAAGGCCCACTGCTTAGTTTGCTGGCTTGTATAGATGGTATCACTGTGTGCAACTCCTGAAGCTAGATTTATGGGAGGACTGACATATGTCTGTGTTCCTCCACACTCTGCTGTTACGCATGTTGTTGCTCAGAGAATCTGGTTCTAATGGCGTAGAGTCCTGTGTACAACCTGTGGCCTTAGGCACACAATCACATGGGAGTAATCACAACTGCACCTGTTCTGTTGGTCTTTTGTACTCTTTTGCATGTTCTTTCAGGTTACAGTTTTAGTACTGTGCTGCTTCTGTAGATTAATTAGAGAATACTGGAGGTAAAAGTTGTTGGTCTGGCACTCCTTGTGCTTGTACATCTCAAACTTGAAAAAGAGAAGGTACTGTACTACTTTAAGCCTGTATGTTCATGAAACACTCTATAATTTCCAGTTATATAAAGTACAGCTTTTTGAAAATATTAAACTGCCTTCAGAGCTTATACATGTTGTTCAATTACTTCTTTTTTAGCCTCCTTTACAGTGTTGATATAAATATGCCTGTTTACTGGAGAAAATTTGACACCAGATATATTTATTAAATAACTATTATCTTGTCTTTCTAGGGCAAAGGTTGGTGAACTTCTTACTTATGTTTCGTCTCCAAAGATCCACCTACAATATGCAAAGGCCAAAGAAGCAGATGGCAGGTGCATTTGAATGCTTATCTTTTTTTATAAAACATGTTGTTATTATTATTGTGGTTGTTGTTATTATGCATTACTCTTTTTGTAAAATAAATTAAAAGACAGACTTTAAATTTTGCATCAAATAGCCTTGTGAAAATGGGTTCTGAAATATGTAAACTTCAATGTGTTGTGTAAAGATTTTAAACATAATTTAAGGACCTTCCACTACTGTCAAAGATGTGTTTTTAATTGATTGTTTTCCTGTCTGAGCATTAATATCTTTTTAACAAAAATCATTAGAGTTTTCAAGTACTGCACCCAATGTAATATTCCACTTAGCAGAATCTTGAAGTGCAGTTTTTTTCTAACGACTCCCTAGCTGTGATTTTTAAAGGTCATTCAAAGGGGGAATAATCATGAAAGAAATTTTTTCATTCTGAACCAAATTACTGTTACATCTTGGTGGCTGCACTTGCAAAACATTGAATAATGTGAAATTATTGGCTGAAATGAAAGGCCCAAATCGGTTATATTTAATCACAGAATGTAGTTTCTATTAGTCCTTACCTTTAAGTAACTGTGCTTCAAAATAATGATACTTTGTAATACAGCACCAAAGCTAAATATTTGCACTGATGAGACTAGAAAATACTATTTGTGTCAATTGCGTAGTGTGAGAGTGAGAAATGTCTTGATCTTATTTACAGAAAAGAAAAGAAGTCTCATTTTTCAATTGTACAACTAGTTATCATCTGTTTGTTTTTTATTGTTCTCTCACTCCCAAGTGATTTTTTATGGAAATGATGGAACATATGACGTTTGCTGGTGGAACAGATGAACCACTTTTAAGATACACCAAAAGGGATGCTGGCAGAGTAGGTCAAAAATAGTGGTGTGGTAGTCATTTTTCTGTTGTCTCAGCCTTTCATTCCCCCAAGAGACAATGAAATAGAGACAAAAAACCATAGTAAATGCAGAACAAGGCTATTATATGCAAACTGAAAGGAAGGTGTCACAGAGTAACCTCTTAGAAATAAAATACGGTATGTTTCTTTCACACCATATTGTAAAGAGTTATTTAAAAGTTAGAAAAACTGATGTGAACCCATTATTTTGCAGGTACAAGGAAGCTGTGATAGCTTATGAGCATGCAAAACAATGGGACAGTGTAATTCGACTGTATTTGGATCACCTTAATAATCCTGAAAAGGCTGTTAATATTGTGAGAGAAACACAGTCTCTTGATGGAGCAAAGATGGTGGCCAGGTAACAATCGTATTATGCAGGTTAAAAAAAAGGGTGAAAGAGGCCATACCCATTGGAAGTTGGTAAGGCTTGCTAACGTATCAGACTCTGGTTATTGGTACCTGGCCAGTGACTATATATTTCAGTTTACTGAGTTGAGTTCTCTAAACTTTGGACAGCTAAGCAGGTACTGATTTTTCTTTTTTTCCTTTTTTTAACTTTCTGATTGAAATTATATTAACCTGAAGTAATAAATTTAGACAATAATAAAAGTTGCCATGCTGTATTATTTATACTGTTAATTTTAGTAACCTATTTAAATTAATTGAGATACAAAATAAATTAGAAATCATATTTGTATGCCACAAAATATACTATATTCCTAAAACATTTGGTGTATTCATTATGCTAATTAGTACTAAGGTATTAATTTGTTCATTCTGATTAGATTCTTTCTGCAACTTGGTGACTATGGTTCTGCCATCCAGTTCCTGGTCATGTCCAAGTGCAATAATGAAGCTTTCACATTAGCTCAACAACACAACAAGATGGAGATTTATGCTGATATCATCAGTGAGTATTCCAGGTTAATAGTTTGCTTGCAATATGTTTTGCTGTTCTTTTAATTGGTTTAGGCCAATTTGAAATTATAAGACAAGGAGCGTGGAGTTTTATTTCCCAGCTTTTTTCCATTTCTAGTCACCATGGATAGATTTGGCAACCTGCGTCTAATTCAGGCCTATAAGCTAGACTTAGGTATCTTCAGTCTGGGTTGTTTTCAAATCCATAGAGATAAAGCACTTGTCTAGACTATTTTCTTGTGTTGAGGAATCCCTTTCTTTGACCTTGATATATGTAGTACTGCTTTTCCAAAACAGAGAATTTTGCTGGTACAGATCTTGATTTTTATCCCCTCTTTTCCTTTTTTCATGGTTCCAGCTCTTTTCTTACATGTGTACAGCACTTGTCTTTCCTTTTTTCCCTTTAAGGCCCTTTGTGGCCTCATCTTGTCTCAGTGAGAGACAAAAAGGAGGCCTTACTGAGAAGCTGACTATTACCTCAAGGCATCAAGTCAGTCAGTGGCCAGCTTGTTAATTTGCAATGAATTTTATATTTTTCACCTGTGTCAGGCACCATTCTTTGTGGAAACAGTTCCACAAACATATCTACCAAACTATCTCATATTTTCAATTAATCTCTTCCTTTAAAAAATGTATTCTTGTTATGAAGGTTATAAAAACTTGGCAACAGCTAGCTTAGTGATGTGCTGTTGCAGCTGCTTGTCAAGGTGGCCGCAATACACAATAGTTCTGCTGTTCCTTATGCTTTCTTCCTTCTCTCCTGTCCAAAATAGGGTGTCTGAAATTGTAATCTAAGTGGGTGGACAAAGGGTTTAAAACTGACTTTGGTGTAGTGGCTGTCTTTGTTTTAGATGTGTACAGTAAAATGGAGTCTTGGTTAGAAAACTAAGTAGTATTCCTTGCTACCACATGGTTACGTTGGTCCTGATAGTCTTGCTCTGTATGATACAGATATACTCACACATTCTTAAACTGTGAAAATAACTCAGGTGATATTCTCATGATCATTTGCTGGTTTATTGTTGGCAAGACATAATGGAAAAATTTATTAGTAGGTCATAGTTATGCCATTTTATTATGTCTGTTAAAAAACAAAACAAAACAGAAATCCCATTATGGTGTAGAACCTGTGGGAACAACTATTTCACTGCATTATTAGCTCATAATGTCTGACATTTAGTCTGATTAAGTAGGAAAAAAAATAATTTAAGTCTAGCTGGCTTTGGTTTTCTTTGAATGTCAGTAGAAAAAAAACGGTAGCACAGGAATTTGTTCCTTCAGTAGGGCCTTTATCTTACTTAATAAGAATACTCTGCTATCATTGCTGTCTGTCTTTTGCAGCTTCTGAAAGTACTACCAATGAAGATTATCAGAGCATTGCACTATATTTTGAAGGAGAAAAGAAACATTTTCAGGCGGGAAAGTTTTTCTTGCTGTGTGGTCAATACGGACGGGTCAGTACTTAAAGGATAAAACAGTGATAGTTAAACATTCATAGAAGCTGTTCTAAATACAACAGTACTTCAAAATCAGGGAAGTTCATAGTAGACTTTAGCTGCCTTAACTGATGACATACTGATATTTTTAAAAAGTGTAAAAATGTAAGTAAACTATATTTACAGTTATCTACATCGTATTCTGTGAGTTATACACTGCCACGCACAGAGCTTTTTCATAGCAGTAGAGGTTCCAGGTGGATCAATGATATGCTATTCTCAACGAATCTCTAAATGTAATGAACGTAGAAGTAGAATTTATTTATATTTTATTAGCTTGACCAATGACGAGTTGGTTGCTGACTAATTAATTTAATACTGTAGCATGCCCTAACTTAAAGCTTTTTTTTAAAAAGGAAATACGTTAATTGAAGTATGTCGGTTACACACTTCCTTTTGATGAGTTACGAATCAGTGAACTGACGCTTACTAAATGTTTGACTTTTGAATACTGAACACATACCAAAAAAATAGTACTAATTTTGCAAATTACAGCCATTGTAGATGACCACTCCTTCAGTTAGGGTGTAGGGGGGTCCAATGGCACAATAATAATTAATTTCTTCTCACCATATTGCTGTGAACATCTTTCACTGTTAAGATGAAGGTATACACCAGAATTTGGCAAAGACTCAACACTTCTTTCTTGCAGGAGTATCTGTAAGAGCAGTTGCTACATCTGTAGTGTATCTGGTTATCCTTATGGCTCTAAAATACAGCCAAGATAAGCATTCAGTGTGCCACTTGTCTGTCAAACTGCAGAGAGAAATAACTTGATAAAAATTAAGAAAATGCTAATTTCGTGTGTCTCAGTTTTAACTTTACTTCTATATCATTTTAGGCATTAAAGCACTTTATGAAAAGTCCAAGCACAGAAGATAACTTGGCTATAGAAATGGCAATTGAAACAGTAAGCAACTTTGATAAAACAAAATATTCTTCATCTTTTCAAGAAGTTTACCTTCAGTATTGTGACATTTTCCGAACATCAGTGGGTGTGTTTGGACAGATTGCAAGTAGAAGGACAACTGTCAGTAAAGGTGATATCTAAACTTTTAAAAAGTAGAATAAGTTAATACTGACACCAGAGGAAAAAGCGTTTTCAGTCTTCAAAGGAGGGTTTATGAATTCATTCAGATTTTTGTGGTTGTGTGTCAGAGACACTTCAGTTTAGAGTTTTCTTTTTTAGCAATATCAATATATGATTTTTCAGTTCTGCTGATTTTTCCAGTCTGCACACTATGGTTAGAGAGGTCAATATGCCTCCATTCTCGCTCTTTGTCACAGAACCATGGAATGGTTGAGATTGGAAGGAAACTCTGAATGTCATCTGCTCCATCACCCCTGCTCAAGCAGGGCCACCTAGAGCTGGTTGCCCAGGACCATGTCCAGACGGCTTTTGAGTATCTCCAAGGAGGGAGACTCCACAACCTCCCTGGGCAACCTGTACCAGTGCTTGGTCACCCTCACAGTGAAAAAGTGTTTCATGATGTTCAGATGGAACTTCCTGTGTTCAGCTGGTGCCTGTTGCTTCTGGCCCTGTCACTGAGCACCACTAAAGAGAGCCTGGTTCCTTCCTCTTTGTGCCCTCTCTTCAAGTACTTATATAATTGGCAAGATCCCCCCAAAGCCTTTCTCTTCTCCAGCCTCAACAGTCCCAGCTCTCTCAGCCTTTCCTCATGAGAGATGCTCCAGGCCCTTAATCATCTTAGTGGCCCTTTGCTGGACTCTCTCCAGTATGTCCTTCTCTCCCTTGTACTGAGGAGCCCAGAACTGGACACAGCGCTCCAGGTGTGGCCTCACACTCCCTGCTGGAGTAGAGGAGAACCATCACCTGCCTCAGCTGGCTGGCAACACTCCTGCTAATGCAGCCCAGGATACCAATATCCTTCTTTGCTGCAAGGGCAGACTGCTGACTCGTGTTCAACTTGGTGACCACCAGGGCCTTTTCTGCAAAACTGCTTTCCAGCTGGGTGGCCCCCAGCATGTACTGGCACATGGGGTTGTTCCTCCCCCAGTGCAGGATTTCATAGAATCATAGAATCATTTTGGTTGGAAGAGAAAGATCATGAAGTCCAACCAGTCCTAGTACTGCCAAAACCACCATTAAACCATGTCCCTCAGCACCGCATCTACACGTCTTTTAATACCTCCAGGGATGGTGACTCAATCACTTCCCTGGGCAGCCTGTTCCAATGCTTGACAGCCCTTTCAGTGAAGAAATTTTTCCTTATATCCAATATAAACCTCCCGTGGCGCAACTTGAGGCTGTTTCCTCTTGTTGTATCGCCTGTTACTTGGGAGAAGACACTGACCCCACCTTGGTACAACCTCCTTTTTCATTTCCCTTTGTTGAACTTCATGAGGTTTCTGTCAGCCCATTTCTCCAGCATGTCAGGGACCCTCAGGATGGCAGCACAGCCCTCTGGTGTATCAGCCACTCCGCCCAGTTTTGTATCATCAGCAATCTTGCCAAGGGTGCAGTCTGTCATCCTGTCATCCAGATCAGACTGGACCCAGTATTGACCCCTGGGGTACACTGCTAGATACTGGCCTTCAACTAGACTTTGCATTATTAATCACAACCCTCTGGGCCTGACCATTCAGCCAGTTTTCATTCCACCTCACTGTCTGCTCATCCAGCCTATACTTCATCGTCTTCTCTATAAGGATGTTATGGGAGACAGTGTCAAAAGTCTTTCTGAAGTCAAGGCAGCCACTGCTCACTGCTCTCAGCTTTCACTATCAGACAGCAGACCAGTTGCACCATTACCTTACTTACAACACCTTTTGGTTTTCATCATTATTATCTCTAAAAATCTCTTTTCCATCTCTGAAATAAAAAAAATTAAAAAAGGAAATTTGGGATGAAGCAATCTTTGCTTAGCTATTTTGCTCATGATCTCCAAAATTCAGTAGTCATCAGGTGTCCAGCTCATGCTGCACCTCAGTACATGTGAACCTACTCTGTTTCTTGAGATTCCCTTCTAGAAAATATGTGCTGGAAACCTGCCTGCACAGGCCCATTGCCAGCTTCCATCTAAGCATCCACTGTGACTTTCACTTTCTGTCATCCAAACCATGCTCAGACTGCCTCTGTTCCCTTGAAGGACCCACAACTTTGAAAATCTTGTTAGGTATCACTAGCGTTTTTTCAGACTCTTAAACAGTAGACCTGACTCTGCTTAGAGCCAGCACAACTGCTCTTGAGGCCTTCCATCTCACAGAGCTGTTGGCAGGGCTTGTAAGACTGAAGTTTGAGGTGTCTAATGCTTTCCTCCACATCCAGATGTTTCAGCCCAAATGAATAAACCAAAGGCTATAAAACAGCGCAGAGACTGTTGCTGCAATTGTACCATATGTATCCTTGTGGAATCTCATAATCTCAGCCATATTTTGGAGACTGTCTCTTCAACTGGCCAGATAATGCTGGCTCTATTCTAGTGACCAGGACTGAATAGTCCTCTGAGACACAAATTGTGCTGGGTTGATAGACATAGCTTTGTGACTGCAGGCTTCAGCTCATGGTGCCTAGATTCAGACATCTTCCCAACACTGAAGCAGAGTAGAGACCTCTCATGCTGGCAGAGACCTATTTAGTTATAATCCCCTGACATAATACATTAGAAAATAAATATGAACTACTGCATGTCAAAGCTGACAAACCAAGTAATCATCTAGTTTGAACATACAGAACTAAAAAAAAAAAATCCTGTTTTAAATCTATCTAGTTTCAGTGTTTTTACGGAAGGCCTCCTTATGAGTAAGTATTTTTCCTTTCTCTTTCATATCATAATTTCTTCTGTCTTTTTAATAGGTGGGACGGGCAAAAGATGAAGCCCTAACAAATCAGCTGATAGACTATCTTATGGGAGAGAGTGATGGCATGCCCAAGGTATTCTATTTTTGTCACTGCTATTGTGTCACGTTGCTGTGCTGCAAGATCTTTCGAGCTTATTTTGTCCTAAAAATTTTGGTAGACGCAGATTGTGTTTTAGCTTGGTTTCTACTAAGGAGCAAGACTTCTATGATCACTCTGTGAGTCATTCACCCAGTAACTTCAGTTTCAGAAAGATAAGAAGGGAAGTAACTATCTTAATCATCTTTTTCCAAGCTTTATGAAAGCAGGTAGTTGGACAGAGGAGATTCAAATTAACATTTATACTGAGGGAAAGAGACAAAATTTAGCTGCTTGTTCGTGCCAGTTAGCCAGCTGGCAGTTGCCTTTCCCAGATGGATGGTCAGCATGCGTGTGTCAAGACTAACTACAGCGCTGATCTCTTCTTACAGTGTGGGGAGTTGGTCTAACTGTTGCAGTGGAAGAAAGTAAGGTAGTAAGCAGCAGATGAAGGACAAAAGCCAAAGATGATCAGGCTACATTAGTTCCTGTATTCCCATATCAACATAAGATATAAAAAGTTGTGTACAGATTTTCAAAAATACCAGCTCCCTATTGATTTCTGAAGTGATTAATGACAATGTTTTCAAAACTAGCTTAGCCCAAAGCAACTCAAAAATTTACCACTGAAATAACTTGAAAATGTAACAGCTTCATGTAGATGTCCATGTGACAGTTAAACCTTATTTTAAAAAAAATATTTTTACTTTTGGATTTCTTATTATGTAGAAGTATTTAGTTTAAAGTTTGAATTGATTATTCATGGAGTCAGTTTCATCTGCAGGTATAGGCTGTAGTTCTGTAAACTAAAACACAGAGTTTCTGTTCTGTGTTGGAGAATAAAATTACGTGTTTAATTTATGGTAGAAAATTTAAAAAAAAAGGAAGCACATTTAAAGATTTTTGGTGACAGGCCTTCCTAAGGTGGAAGTTTGATTAACAATAGGAGAATAAAATACTGTGGACACCGATTTTTATGTTTTCACTCATCATTGTCATAGAAAATCTTCTTTGGATCCTTAGAACCTTACATTATTTTTTTTTTTACAGTATTTAGGTGGTGTTTTGTGAGATAAGAGGTGCCCCATCCTATGAGGCTTCTTTTAATGTCGTGTGATCAATTAGTAAATTTAGAAAGGACTGTTACCCTTTCTTCTGGGTTTCCTGCTCCTTTGTTAAAAGCAAACCATTCACTGGGTGTACTAAAAGGCTTTTGGCAGACTGGTAGACTGTTTGATCTTTTTCTCTCTTGTATGTATGGGTTTGGGGATTGGAAGACACTTGCTGACAGATTAGTTGCCAATGCCATAGGTTTGGTAATAAAAGAAGAGGATCATTCACAAACTAAGCAGAACATAGATTAGATCTGTGCTGTATATACAATACAAGAAGTAGATTTTGACCATATTCTGTTGGTATGATTTTTTTTCTCCAGGACAGATTAAAAATGTCCACTGTAAATACAATGTTAGACATCAGAACAGCAGCATTTGAGGTTAAGATGACAAACAGCTCTTTTGCAGAGTGACTGCTGATAGGCTATCTGGTTTGTCTGAATTTAAGCTATAGAAAAACAGGCTTCACAGTCTGTTTTTGGCTTTGATGTCCATAGAGCTTATGGTACATTCAATTATATTTGGGCTTGAGTTCATGGAACGAAGTGGCTGAGCCACTTCAAGTTTTACTGCCTGTTACAGCAGAGCTTGAACGTGAGCTAAGTGGCGCTGCACCCATGTTTTTCTGCTGTGAAAACCAGACCTCAGGTGCAGACATTGCAGCCTGCAATTAACTCCTTAGTCAAGGAATGTAAAGTCTCATACAGTAAATACATTCAGGTGCAAAATGATAATGTATGGAAGAGTAAGTTTTGCCTTAGTAAGGTTTGGTAATGATGGAGATGACATGGTCTTGGTGCAGTAAGTTTATTTCACCCCTAATATTATCTCTTTATTATTTACCTTTTATTATTTACCTATAATTTGAAATGTGAACATTAATAAAATTATGAGAGAATGAAAATATAGTGCAATAAACAAAATTCAACTGCAAGAGACCAGAAGGGAATGAAGCTGTTGGAGACATTGGATGAAAAATCTGTGCAATATCAGTGTAAGCAAAAGTCATTTATATTTATGCTGAAAGTTGGCTGGACAAGAAACTGCAGCATCCAGTCTCTTTCCTAATAGCAGCAGCCTAGCCGTCTGGTTGAAAGAAGTACATGGATCTGGATAAGGGAAGTAAGCTACAGTATGATCTCCATAGTAAAGAGGTTCTAAAGATTTTGGAAAACACTTAGGAATTTCGTGAATGCCATAATTGCTGTAATTAACGTTGTTTTGAACTTCAATGTAGAGCTTTCTTTTCCTTGTTTATAAGCTCTCTCTTGTTCTTCTGAATGCTTTAATCCAATCTGCCATAGTCTCTCTCAGTGAGTAACAAAATTTTACTTTATCAAATCTTACATATTTGTTTTAAAAATCTACTTAAAAACCACTTCATCTTTATCCTTATTATGCTATGGAGACAGTGGTTTTGAAATTATCAAGCAATTGGGGTTGGTTTTAGAGAATAGCAGCTTTTATGTGGTGTTATTTTTGTAAAGCTGAAAGTCAGAGTGAACTTGAAGTAGCCATGCAGCAGAAACTTGCTAATCCTCTCAGTACTGATCTTCAAAACAGATCATTGCTCACAGCAGCCTGGTTGCTTTAAGTCTTTCGCAGCCAACAATTATGTGGGATTTTAATGAAGTACCATATTATCAAAATTATTTTGCTTCCCAAAATTTTGCTACAGTATTGTCTGACTAATTATAAACTATTTCTTAAATGTGCTACAGTTAAAAATATTGTATTTGTTACAATTACTGTATATTGTATATCGTTACAACTATTGCATTTATTAACTTTAACATGTAAAGATTCTTAATTTGTCCTGTGTGTTCTTTTGTAATTTCTCAGGGAGCGTTCACTAGCAAGGTTCTGCTGTATTCTGTGTGCATATTTTCTAAGTACATGTGTTTTAAAAAGCAAAACTAAATTAAAATCATGGCTATCTAATGTTAAGATCAGTTAGATTGCAAGAATAGATTTTTCCAAAGAACTTAGGAAATGTGCTGTCAAATGAAAATTACTTCCTGCATTTTTTACTTTTACTTAAAATGGCTAACTTTAAAGGTAAGAATATTAAAGTAAAACATGAGAGTAATTTTTCTTAAATGCCTTCTATTTTATATTTTTTCTGAATATGGCTGCCATGTATGTCATTTAAATATGTTATTTAAGTAAAATAGAATTAGGGACATGTCAAATACTGTGCTGGGGCAGGAGAAAAGGGAGAAGCAGCCTGGATGGGGAAGAAGTGCAGCTATCATCAGTGGAACGGCCGCCTGTGGTCATCAGGAAGTGTCAGACATTGGGAATAATTACATCATAACCTACCATTCATAATAATTTTTGTTTTACCCCATACAGGGAATAGCAATTTTCCTTTTAAGGCAGTTACAGTGGATAAATAATAGCCACTAATACAAGTAGTTGTGGTTACTTTATTATCTAGGTAACTATTTAATTACTGTGAAGTTATAGTTCTTACGGTGTTCGACCTTTTGATCATGTTCCATCATTAGTTTAAAAGTAATTACTTTTGGTCACTTAATATTTCTCTTTACATTGAGAGTTAAAAAGAAGAATTTGACTTGCCTTTTTTCTTTCTGTATGCCAGTCTTTTTGTCTTGCTTTTATTTCTGTGATTTTTCTTTTTTTTCCTTGCCTCTCAGGTAGGGGGTTAATCTTTGCAGTTATCTTTATAAGGAAATGTCTTTGTATCTTTCATATTTCTGTTCCCTTGAATTTCTGGGGGGGGGGTTTTGCTACGTGTTTGAGACTTACATACAAAACCCACGCAGTATTCCAGAGAACAGCACAACATTGATTAATACAATTATTTTTAATGAAATTTTTATACTATTTTAACATAGAATACACATTGTAAGTATTTGTTTTTACTACTAATATTGCAGAATGAGTTGGTTTGGGTTTTTTGCTAAGCTGTCTATAAAGCTACCAGTGTCTTTTCTTTTTTCTGATTTGTTTATTTAAGTTGGAACCATACCATTATATACAATATTTCATCTTAATTTAGTCTTGATTTACTAGTTAAAAGATTATCATGTACAGACTTTACTTTTTATTGATCCCATTTTAGAAATCACTGCTAAAGATATAAAATAGTGGCACTAGCCCGGGTGGTTTTTTTCACTTACTATTACCTTTTCATCATAAGCAGGGTCATTTTAGTTTGTATTTTAGCTATATTTTTAGGAATGACCTCTTTTTTCTCAAAATCCTTATGAAAGACCAATTCTCTTTTTTCTTGTTGATTTTTTTTTTTAACTAGTCTGCTAGAAATGTGAGTGCACTTTACAAAAATAGAACTCGTTTGTTTTCTTCAATACTGCCGTCTTGTTTATTTAAAGTTTTGGTTTTAAGTTATTTTACTAATTATCCTGCTGTTGGATTGCCAGTTCTTGGGTGAACCCTTAGCTAGATTTGCCCTTCTTGAATCATGTAATATTATCAAAAGTACATAGTATAGCAAATTATAAATTTTATGCATTTTGTTAGCTGGTTGTCCCCTTAATTTTCAGTTTTTTAGCTGTCTTGAATGTCTACTGTCTGGTCCCAGAACAATACACTCTTTAATAGCCAGATTTTGTCATCCTTATCCACACTAAGCAATGTTTGCATCTAGATCTTAACACAATTTAAACATTTCTAGCAAAATTTTGATTTCTAAAAGGAGTCTTTTCGTTCTTTTCTGACACCGTAAATGCCTACACCTCTGAAGTTGTTGGGTTTCCACCTCTATGACTCTCTATGTGCCTAACGGTCTGCAGCTTTCTGCATCCATATTGACAGGACTTGGTAACTAAGTGCCACAACTCGGTCAGGGTCCTCAGCGTGGGTGTTTATCGGACTGTCCTAATGGCCAGAACTTGCAGGGGAACGTAGCATAGCTAAAGTGTGTTGATGCAAAGAGCTCTTCATGAAACAAGCCAGCTTGTCTGCTTTCTTTGAAGAATGTGGTGGTGGGATGGGCAAGCAAAGAAAGGGAATGTAGCAGTATGTACTCAGTATTAATTGCTTTTGTGTTATTTAATTAAGGATGCCAAGTACCTATTCCGCTTATATATGGCACTAAAGCAATACAGAGAAGCTGCCAGAACTGCTATAATAATTGCCAGGGAGGAGCAGTGTTCAGGTAAGTCTGTTTTCCCTGATAATGACAGCATCTCTGACACTACATCCTTGCAGTGCTTAGGGTACCATTATTTATATAGGATTATACTTAGAAAAGGCATGCATCAGTTCTTTTAATATATTCAAGTTTAATTTTGAATTTGAAGTAGCCTTTGTGAAACGTTTGGGACTCATACCTGTATATTAAATACTGGAAAAAAGAAAATTGTGGGAAATATCTGCATTCCTTATTACATTCTAGTAAACACAGTGATTAAGATTGCCTGCAACTTTACTTTTCTGTGTATCACAGATCTTAGAATTGCAGTTTCTGCATGGGGTTTCTGACTTGGATACTGATGCTTTAGTCTTTGCACATGTTTTCTTTTCAGTGGGAGATGTGCACAGGAGATGATTTCTGCTGAAGGATCAGATACCTGCTTACTTAAGCCTTGTTTTCCCCTGTAATAGGTAGCTGAAGTTAGAAATAGAAAAATGTGGTAAGAAGGGACAGGACTAGAAGCAAAATAGCTATCGCCTCCATTATTTGCGCTCCTCTGTAGCCATGGCAACAGCCCTACTATAACACTGCTTGCTTTTCATTTCAAGTAAGTTAAGACAAATACCTATAAAGGAAAAACAGCAGCCTCAGGAACAGCGCAGGCAAATTAACATTTATGGACTGCTCCTCAGCATTGGGCTAAGGAGTGGAAAGTCGCTTAAACCCTTGGCCAGCATGATCTCCTAGTTCATCGTAGTAGTGAATAATCATAGAATCATAGGATTGTTTACATTGGAAAAGACTTTTAAGATCATAGAGGCCAACCGTTAACCTAGCACTGCCAAAACCACCACTAAATCATGTCCCTCAGCACCACGTCTGCCCGTCTTTTAAATACCTCCAGGGATGGGTATTCTACCACTTCCCTGGGCAGCCTGTTCCAATGCTTGACAGCCCTTTCAGTGAAGAAATTTTTCCTTATATCCAGGCCTCCCCTGGCGCAACTTGAGGCTGTTTCCTCTTGTCCTATCACTTGTTACTTGGGAGAAGAGACCGACCCCTACCTTGCTACAACCTCCTCTCAAGTAGTTGTAGAGAGCGATAAGGTCTCCCCTCAGCCTCCTTTTCTCCAGACTAAACAACCCCAGTTCCCTCAGCCGCTCCTCCTAAGACTTGTTCTCTAGACCCCTCACCAGCTTCGTTGCCCTCCTCTGGACACGCTCCAGCACCTCAATGTCTTTCTTGGAGTGAGGGGCCCAAAACTGAACACACCATTCGAGGTGGGGCCTCACCAGCGCTGACTACAGGGGGAAGATCACTTCCCTAGTCCTGCTGGCCACACTATTCCTGATACAAGCCAGGATGGTGTTGGCCTTCTTGGCCACCGGGGCACACTGCTGGCTCATATTCAGCCGACTGGCGACCAACACCCCCGGGTCCTTTTCTGCCGGGCAGCTTTCCAGCCACTCCTCCCCAAGCCTGTAGCGCTGCATGGGGTTGTTGTGACCCAAGTGCAGGACCCGGCACTTGGCCTTGTATTTGTGCTAACTGTGTATGCAGGAGATTTAAAGGCTCAAGGGTTTAATTATTTACTAGCTTCTCTGAATCTGAAAACTTGTATCTAAAAAGCAGTATCCTATACTGTATTTCATATTCCCTAATAGCATAGATGTGTTCTGCAACAGTGTAATAATAAGCACAATATTTTTCTCATTAAAATCACCAATCTTGCAGTAACTGTTTCCTCTGCAGAGGCACAGTTTTAGATTGTCCCCCTCTTCCTTCAGGAGATTTCAGTGAGTTTGAGTCTGAAGTTTGCGCCAGTATAGTTTATTCTTTCCTTAAAAGTCAAACTGTTTGGTATTTTCCTTTGGGTATGCTATTTTATGTGCAATTTTCCTTTAGGTTGTTTTTATGTGATCACTTGATTTTAAGACTGATCCTATTATACTGAGAATCAGTAACAAGCATCAAAAATTAATGTTTTCCAGCAACTAATTCTGGAGTGATATTTAGCTGCCTCACACAAATTCCACTGGTTGATTCAATTGTAGTGTGTAACAACACATGACAAATTGCTCTATAGAGTAAAAATATATAGAGAAATATAGCAAGATAGAGGAAAAAGGTTTGCTGAAATAACGGAATCTGAAATTTCCTTTAAATGCCTCCAACTGCAAAGAATATTACTTCCTTATACTCTCGTAATGAAATGAAAAAAAAAAACCCACCCCAAAGTGAGAACAAACAGCTAGCTAAGAGTAGACTAACCATACTAAGCACTGGTTATTTTCAGCTATGTTGATAATTTAATGACATTCTGTGGTTTCTGGACAATCCTTGATAGTAACCTTGAAGCAGTGTAATCTAGAGAATTAACATTCAGATTTTAATTATCTCTCTGAAAGGTTTTGGGTGCAGAGGCAAGGAGTTGCCAAAGCAAACAATAAAAGTACTTTAAGTTAACATTTAAACAACAACTTTTGACTATCTGACTTTGAAGAACAAAAAGAGGTAACATCTCTAAATGCTCTAAAAATACATTTTCTCCTCTTTATTGTGGAAATAATGTATTGGCTACAGCGTCTTCCATTTTTAAAGTTTCATTATATGAAATTGTCATCCACATATGTATTTTGCTACCATTTAGATGACTTCTCCAAGTGTAATGTTTTTTTTTTCTTATTTAACTCCCTGGCTGATATTGTTAAGGATACTGTGACAAGCAACTGCTTGTGACTTTCCAAAGAAATTGTCATGCAAATGTCTTGCTCTAAGAATCAACATAACTTCCTGTTCAGCTTCCGTTTATGTCATTAGTAAAGAAATTGTTACGAAGAATCAAATTTACTATTTGGTGGTGTTTTGGTTTTTTTTAAGGAAACTACCGAAATGCACATGATGTTCTTTTCAGTATGTATTCAGAGTTAAAGACCCAGAAGATTAAAATTCCATCCGAGATGGCTACAAACCTTATGATTCTACACAGCTATATTTTAGTGAAGGTAACGAATTGAGAAACTGAATTTACGCATAAATTGCACAGTCTCTGATTTACTGAGCTGTTCATGTGGATGCTCTGTATACATAAATTACTTTGTCATATAAATTGTATCAGCAAATCTGAGTGCATGCTTACAAGGACAATCCATACCTTTTGGTTGCTTCTGCCTCTTCGATAAGCATGCTTTTTAAATACCAAATAATTAAAAACCTTCATCTGCCTTCCTGTATTTCTTTTGCACTCATACTTAAAAATATGTTGTGTTGCTTGTACTATTATTAATTACTATTCATAAGCAGATCGCTGCTTTTCTGTAAATGAAATTAAGCAGGGGGCTCAAATGGTTTCTAGTAGTTAACCCATGGCCCATCAGGATATCCGTTTCAGCTACAACCAGCTTCTGGCCTCCCTCTCTACCAGCAGTGAGGCAAGAGCAGGCAGATAGCAGGCTGAAGGCCAGAAAGACTGTTCTGGGAAAGAGCCACTGCCAAGTCTCTGGTCCTTTCTGTAGTGCGTGATACGCCTCTGCTCAGTTTCCTGAAAGAGCCGTGGACTTGCAGCTCCCAGAAGGATGAACACTAAGAGCAGGCTGCAGGAATTCCTGCCTGAAGGCTCCAGTTAATTCGGTATGTTGGTTGTATTCCAGACTCACGTGAAACGTGGTGATCACATGAAGGGAGCACGTATGCTTATACGTGTAGCCAACAACATCAGCAAGTTCCCATCACGTAAGTGCTGACAGCATAGAAGGGCATGCTGTGCTCTACAGGGCAATTCATTAATCATTGCATTAGAAGGTACATTGTCCTCCTACGACCCTATAGGGCACACAACAAAGTGTAAATACACAGTGTGCTCTGCTGTCCTCCACAGGATAGCTCTGCCATACAGGGCCTCCAGGATGGGTTCCGCACCGGCAGTTTCATCTGTCCTTACCCAGCATAACTGCAGTACTGAGCTGCCTGATCCGCACACAAAGTCTTGGGATCATATGCAATGAACTGATTGGTTCTGTGACTTTGTCACAAAATTTTAATCAATCTTCTTTTGAAAATACTTTTTGGGTACATGGAAAATGTAGACTCTAAACAGTGCAGACTGGATTTGGGAGAAATGGTTATAATCAAAACATACCTGCTGCCAAGCAGAGCTTTGGAAATGCAAGGCAGTGAGAGGTGAAACCATGATTTTCTTGTATATGGTTATAGGAATTGTACCAAATGCGCAACTGTGTACTATGAGAAAAGAAAAATACTGTCGTTTTTCATCAGTATCTTTTTAGCCGTGATAGCTCAAAGGCTTTCAACATTAATATTCGTAAATAAATATTTGACATCATTGTTTCATTCTCTTACAGACATTGTGCCAATATTGACTTCAACAGTAATCGAGTGTCATAGAGCAGGATTGAAGAATTCAGCCTTCAGTTTTGCTGCTATGTTGATGAGACCCGAGTATCGTAATAAAATAGATCTTAAATACAAAAAGAAAATTGAAGCAATGGTCAGGTGAGCAGTGTTAAGCTGTACTTTAAAACGTACACGGTATGAAGACTTTATTTGTAATGTTATTTTTGCTCATAAAGCCTACAGGCTTTAGCCTGTTTTCGTATTATTTCAGTGTCTCAATTTTGGAAAGCTAGGAAACATTGCCCCCCTTCTCTGAAAATTAAAGGCTCTTCTGTTTCCTTGGATGCAATAAACCTTAAATGCAATGTGGATGTAAAACGCTTCCTAACCAGCAGTAACATTTTCAGTCTTGTCCATAGAGAAGTGAGTGCAGCCATACAGCTTTAGTTGTTCTCTAGTTAGCAATGTACATGTAAACTTGTTAGCTACTACAGCATCAGCCATATGCTCTTCTGTGATTTAGACTACTGAGTAAATGGCTAAGGTAAAAAAGAATGCAAGGGCAAATAAAATAGATGAATTCTTGACTGTTTCTTCCTTATCTGAAGTTCTGTTTTGCCAGATCCTAGCCAATATTTTTTGCCAAAGAAGGAAGCGTAGGTGAGTGTATAAGAGCAGGGCAAGCATATGTAATGCTTTTCTTGTTTATTCTAACAGGCTCTAACCATTTTGAGGCTCAGGGACTTGCTGAGCCCCTATGGATGTTTTAGGTATTCATGAAGTCTCTAAGCTCTCCATGAGCTTATCCCAGTCTCTCTGCTTGAAGCCATGTAAATTTTTAGCAACAAGTAACTCCTGTGAGAAGAAGCTCCATTGTGTCAAGGCTGGTCCCTAGTTAGTTTAGTGTGATGCCTCAGAGTTTTCCTCTTGGGAGAGATACAGCCTTTTGTGTGTCATGTTCATCCATACCTCAGACTTCTTGAGACAAAGGAACAGGCCATTGCGAGGGAAACATACAGGCCCAAGCTAATAAACTGAGAAATCAGGCTTTCTAATTAGGCTAAGTACTGAGATAACTAAGGAAGCCATCTAATTGTCTCCAGGGTTATTAGGTTAAACAAAAGATGTATCCTCTTCATTGGAAAATATGGTAAAAGTGAATCTAAGCTCTTCATCTATAACTTTTCCATAGAAGATTAAACATTAAGGTCACACAAGAAATCTGAAAAAAGGTCTCCCCCTGCCCCAGCTGCCCTGATGGCTGGATCAGGACCATCATTCTGGCCCACATTTGGATGAAAACAAGCCTGCGACAGGCAGAGTTACAAGCTGTATAGTCCTGTCAGGATGCCAGTTTTATGTCTTGTTACTGCAATTCTTTGTGGTCGCTCCCGTCACAGAAAAACACTGAAATAGAGAAACCATAGCTTTATATTCTATGCATATAGATATGAGTTTTGAAAGATTTCAAAGTATTATGATCTGTTAGAGTTTTAAAAAGGTTGTATTGTTTCAAATTAGATGGGAAAATAACCTACTTCTGAGTTTACATAATTGTGATGAAGTTTGGTTGCTAGATAAAAGGAATATAAAATAGCAACTGGAAGCTAGGCAAATAACTCAAAGAAAAAACACTTGTTAAATTATCAAAGGCGTTGTAAAATGTTTTTTGTTCAAGTTCAAAGTGCTTGAGGTTTTTATTCACATTTGTATCTTACTTCTAGACGTCCAGACACAACAGAGGCAGAGGAGCCAACAACACCCTGTCCATATTGTGCATTCCAGCTCCCAGAGTGCGAACTTCTGTGCCCGGGCTGTAAAAACAATCTCCCGTACTGTATTGCAACTGTGAGTGTCTGCACAACTGAATATTTTCTAAACATCTTTGGTTTGCTACTAGATTCAAACTAGATGGTTTTTGTGGGTTGGTTTGTTGGTGTTTTTTCCCAAGCTGTTACCAAATCGGTAAAAATCATTTTTGTTGTCTTTAGCTATGACAGAATGTCCTTAGTTGCCACCCACAGCAGCGTTAGGTGCAGCTTGGTGCACTTGGGAGAGGGCACAGACAGGATCGTGCTGCTGGTGCCTGCCCAGCCCTTTGCTCAGGTGTTGCAGGGCTCAGAGCAGTAGCAGCAGAGATGGAAGTCCCCCCTCTCTTCTTCCACGTACAGTAGCTTGTGGAGGGCACAGCTCCCCTCCCATAAACTCCAGGCTGCCAGGACTTCAAATAAAATAAAAAAAGCCCAAAACCACCACTTCAAAAATCTGGTTTGGGAAATGCCCAGAATTTTAACAGAATTTTTAGGCACTTCCAGGGTTAAGCAATGGTTCAGCCAGTGACCTCAGCATTTTATATTAGTGAGCCTAACAGAAATGAGAAGCTCTAACATTTTTGTCTCAGGATACTTTACAGAGTGTATGGAAAAGGTACAGATAGGGTACATTCCCAGGGGAAGAGCCATGCATCCCACTGTTACCACCATCAATACAAAATCCTTATACTGAAGTTAGCTACTCTATAACTAAAACTTTATTTTTACTGGGTTCAAGTGATTTGTCACACTACAACTACAGAAAAATCAGAATTTACTTGAGCAGGAATCAAATGTTGGAGTTAGCATTCTTTATTAAAACTAAAGAATTAAGTCTTACAAAAAAATATTAATAGCAATTATCCATTATTTTTTTTTACTGTATTGGTTTAGCAGAGTAAGATGACCAGTATATTTTGGAAGTACTATCTTAAAGAAAAAAAACAAGGCTCTTAAATATAGCTTTACAGGCCAAACATAACGTACAGATTCATGTGTATTTCATGTTACTTCTTTAGGCTGTGTCTTGGTTATAGTTCATTTACATCACAGGTATTTGTAACATCATTAGGAATGCAGCATCTTCAAATATCTTACAAGTCAGTGTCAAAACAGTCTACTGTTGCATATTGTATTAGAACATAAATCTCTCAATATAGTTCAAGGTGCTGTTGCATTTTATAATAGTGAAACAGTACATATGAATTCTTTGTATCAAAAGCAAATTAGTAAACCATACCTAAACAGAAATTATTTCCTGTTTTAAGAGGTGAGTGCCAGGCAGTCACTATGCTCACAAACTTGACGGCACTGAATGTGACCTCCTGGGCTCAGGTGACGTGGTGTCAGGGGCATTTTTTGAATGTCATATACAACACCGAAAATCCCAGTAGATTTATGTACATCTCTAGACACACATCTACAGGGAGCATTCTAGAATTGCCAAACTAAAAGAATTTTGAAAGTTGGCATTCAATACATTCTTCGATTTCTTTCAAAAAAAGAGGAATGAGAATTATAATGAAAACACCACATCTCACCGAGAGTGCCTTTTCTAGTTACAGAATTTACACAGTAATCAAACTACAGTAACACTATTACGGTTTTGGTTTCTTAATTCCTCAAGATCTTTAGAACTCAGTTGCTGAGATGTTTTTCACAACAACAGGTACAAAACTCAATGCCCAGTGTACTGGGACTGCATGTACCGTTTAATTACTTGTGGCTTTTGCGTGCAGGGTCGGCATATGCTACGAGATGACTGGACAGTCTGCCCACATTGTGACTTTCCTGCCCTCTATTCAGAATTCAAGAAGTAAGTTGGGATTTGTCTTCTGTTGCAGGATTCCAATGGTTGTTCAGATTTTAGCAGCAAACTGTTTCATTTGGTACTAAAAACAAACAACAAAAAAAAGTAACATCTGGAGGGTAGTTTCAAAGCGGACCAGAAACTACAATAAAAAACAAACTCAGCCAGAGCTGCAGGACTCCAACAACAGGTGGATGGGAGGGGGCTTGTGTTAAGTTCTCAGTTCCTTCACAGAAGGCCTGATATAGGGGCAGGGGGAACACAGGCACAGCAGCAGTCACCAAAACAAACAAAACATACACAGTATTGGCAGTTACTGATTACTGTCCCCAATAATCATCATCTGTGTGAGCATGGGACTGGATAGCAGTTAGGAACTGCAAGGCTGCAGAAACTTCATGTTCTAGCCCAAGCTCCTATGTGTATGTTTTAACTGCCAAGTTTTCCTCATGCCCATGCAAACATGAGCAGCATTCCTGTTGTTAGTTCTCAAATGTTAAAAACGAACAAAACAAACTTTGCTCCTCCCAGACAGAAGTAGCCCTTGCACTGGCCTGTATTTGTTTCATAGCATAGGTCAGAACATACTCTAGGCTTTCTGCCTCAGGCCCAGCTGTTCCTCTGAAAATGTTAGAATTATCATTTGACCAGTCACCCTTCTTTTAAAACAGCATGTTACAGACCGAAAACATATGTCCAATGTGTTCTGAAAGGATTAACATTGTTCATCTTAAGAAAATAAATGATTGCACACAGTACCTCAAACCAGAAGACGGGGACCAATAAATTCAGGTATGTGCTAGAGCCTGTATTTTTTACTTGATATTAAGAGTTTTTTCCCCAGCAAGGGAAATGCAGTGTTCAAGAATCTAACTTACAGCCTGGGTCTGTGCCTCAGGTAAGTGAGAGCCAGCTGTATTGGCTCTTTGCCCTCAGACATGCAAACACCAGTAGGTTTTGCTCCTGCAACTAACCTGGTTGTTAAATCACTCCAGTTGTGAGGCTTTAAACCAGTTTACCTCTATGATCATGTTATCATCTGCTACATGTTCCGGTTTGGAACATGTTCCTGAACACCAGTTGTGCCTCAGTAGCACAGAGAACAGTGGGAAGATCTCGGCATCATCAAATCCTTCAACAGATCTATCAACAAATGTTTAAGTGTAGGAAGAGAGACACGCTAACTGCAAGGAGCAGATATAAAATGCAGGTTACATGATCTTAGCTTCTATGTTTAACAGAACATAAGAATATCACACAGGATAACAGCAACATAGTATTGGCCTGAAATACTCATATTCCAAAGAATGAGACGACTGCTCTGTCTATACCACGCACTTAGATCCAAGACTTCAGTTTTGTTAAAGGAATGGTAACTGAAAACGAGTTAACAAAGTTCCTCATTAATTTTGACAGCTGAAGGCAGATTTACTAGTGCAAACACCCTATGTGAAAATTCAGCTATAGGTCAAAGTAATGCATAAGTGATACTATAAATTATATATACCACAGTAACCTTATTTAATTTAATTTTTTTTCCAGTCTGAGAAAACCTTGTGGTTTGCTATCACAGTCTTTGTATCTTGGGATACGACTAACTGCCTCTTTTTATTTTCAGAACTGCATGTGTTGTCTGGCAAGTGGCAAGGAAAACTCTATCACTACATTACTCATCTTTTCCCCACTAGGATTTAATGACAACAACCAAGTCACTTCTATTTTGTACATATTTAGCTTTTGATAAATTTTGTACTTTGATTTATTATAGTAATAAAACTGATTGATAATTCTTCTTACCAAGCAAAATTTGGATTTGATTTGCATCAAAGACAAACCAAGGGGCATTCTGTGTTACGCAAGTGGCGAAAAAATCCCTAGTGTTCTCTTTTTCAACATCAGTTCTGAACTTTTATGACTATGTTCTATTAAACATTTCTTACTCTTTAAGCATTCCTTTCTGGTTTTGACTAAAGGTACAACTAACTCTTACAACCACAAGCTCCGCAAGTTTTGGAACCACATCCCTTACTGTTGTTTTCTCTGTCTTTAACTGAACAAAAGAGAAGTTGTAGGAAAAGAAGAACACCACATCCTGTACATGAAAGAAAGCCAAAACCTTGGAAGAAAAGAGGGGGAGAGAGACAGAACACTCTGTGAACTTAAGTAAAACTTTAAAAGACTCCTATGAAACATTTTATTGTAATTTTATACACTGCGTAATTTCTGTAATGTACAAATATGCCATTTAGGTTGGGGGGGTTGCATCATGTGCTATTTACAAGAGTTCACCACATAATGTCAGGGGATTTATTATTAAAAAAAAAAAAAAAAGAGAAGTCCTAGGAAGACTTAGTATAAATGCCGGGTAACTAAGCATCGCATTTTCATCCTGTTCATGCACCCCCATGTTTGTTGCACAAGGATATTTATAGCTTGTAACGTTGTAGCACGTTAAGAGTAAGTACAGCACTGCATAGTGAGAGAGTACAGTGGCTACATCACCTCTATAAGAGGAGCAGTTTCAACACACTGGTTCTACTTTCCCAGCTCTGTCACTGGATGGGTTTCATGTTCCTGCCAGAAGTTAGATAAGCAAAGCTGCATCCAGAGCAAGATTTTATTCAGCTTAATGTCTTGTTTTCTCTTTTCTTTTCCCTTCTTTTTTTGTTGTTTCTTCATTTTTCTCTCTTTTTGGCAGCTTGGTAGACTTCGCCTTTTTTTGCTACAAAAAGAATATACAGACAGTTTAAAATCCAACTGCAACCTGACAAAAGCATAAGTCAAAATGCTCTAAGTGTTAGAAGAAAAAGAAAAAAAAAGTGCTCTCTTCTCTTCCCCTCCCCTCCCCTTTCAGGTATCAAGTTTTTAAACGCCACAGAGTACAGACTCTCAGTCTCGAGTCCCAGTCGGGGACCACAGTTCCCTGACTTGGTGATACGTACACAGGATATTACTGGAATTGCTGTATGTGATAACCACATGCAAAGGCCTGTCGCTGCTCCTTACCAATGGAACCCTCCCCACCAACACCTAAAATATTACCAAGTTTTGGAACTGGATGCAGTATTCACAAGTTTACAGTGATGCCTCACTTTGGTCCAACATTCAAGCAGAAGGCAATGGATGGAAATAAGACTTTTTCACACTGCTACTAGTTAAGAATTTAAAAGTTGAGAGATGATGTATTCAGTATGTACTATGACTTTTTTTTTTATTCAGATGTTACAGGTCCCAGAAAGGTAACTGAAAACAAGAAAACAGTTTAGTGTTAGTTTAACACTGAGAAAACTACATCACCTTAATCATTGCGTCACTTTCAACAGTATCTTGCTCATCCTCATCAGACTGGATCTCTTCCACATTCAACTCTTCACTCAGTTCTAAGGTCACCACAGATCCCGACTGCCTTTTAGATGTCTTGGCAGAATTAAGTGAATATGGAGTCAGATGTGCCTCTTTGTTGTAGGCACGTGTAAAAGCTGCTTTGACCTGTTAGGTTGAAGGGAAGCAGTATGAGCATCAGCTTAGGAACTGTAGATTGTTAGCTGACCAACTCTTGGCTAGAGATTCCACATCATCTTTCCTTTGGGAACATGGGACCAAAGATTTCTAGAAGAGGACGCTATCTCAAAAGGACACAGCAAGCATCTAAGAGCTGTATGGTGATAGTTCATTTTAAACGAGTCCCACATAGTCCTCAGATAGGCTGTACATCTTCAGATGCTTCTTGCCTAGGCCTCCAATAATTTCAGCACTGTTCTGCTGCCACCTAATCCAAGTCCACTCTCGGCAGCACTGACACATGCCACACTGGAGCAGCCTATTCAGACTAGGTGTAAGCACATGACAGTAGTGTGCAGATAGCAGAGAAGATTCTTCTCTTTCTCTGAGCACCCAACATGAGATAGGAGAGATGATGGTTCAGATCTCACACCTGCCCAGTTTATAGCAGAGACTTGAGCTTAAGCTCACCTTGTACCAGGTGAGGGTCCCAACAACTGAAGTGGACTAGCTGGATACCAGAGAAGCACCGCACAAAGTACCCCCCCGCCAGATCTGGTAGTTCAGTCTAACTGGACTGTGGGAGATGCAAGCTGCAAGCCAGCCTCTTAATTCAGTGCCCATGCCATAACAAATACCATTGTGTCCCTCCCTCCTCCTTTGCACGGTGGTAAGAAAGGCAGTGCTAGGCATGAAGCTTATGGAGCTTATGGCTAGGAGCTTGCTTGTAGAAAAGTACCGGCTTTGCCTGTCCCTTCTGTGTTCCACTTCTGTATCCCAGACACAGCTGACTCCCAGTGACCCTTTGCACCAGGAACAACAGGTGTAAGACTCCTGAAGCACAGCCTATGTTTTAGGACACACCCCTGAACCTGTAGTAGTATGTCTGACGGCCGATTTTACAAAGACTAACATTAATTAAATTACAGCTAATAAGCAGCTGCACCAACTTCAGCCTTTCAGCAGCACACCCATACCACACCTACTGTTCTAGGATTTCTTTAGGATGTGGAAGAAAAGCTAAAAATTCACTAGTGAATTTTACCTTGGGATCCAGCTTTGAAAAAGGACTGGGTTTGCCTCCCCAAGTGCTTATTTCCATGATATTTTCAATATCTTCTTTCATCAAGCAGTAAGAGTCCATGAACGTTACAGCTTCTTGTACACCATCTGCTCCAAAGTCTTTCAAGGGCTGGACAAGCGCATCCCGCAAATATGGCAAATACTCCATATTTACTGTCCTCTTGCATGTCTGCGTTCTATTGTCAAATAGAAAGTAGTAAGTAAATCTGTACAACCACCACCACTCACTTCTAAACACAAGGAACCTGTAGGTAAGGCCCTCAGCAAATGGAAAATTAAGTTGCCTTAAGAGTTAACTGCAAGTTGTATGTTTTGCCATACCTGCATTAGGCATAACCGATGCAAGGTACTCAAACACTGAACAGTCTGGGCAAACACATCCCTCACTGAGAAACAACAACTCGGGGGGTGGGGTGCGGGGAGGGGCGGAGGAAGTCACAGTACTGCTGACTATAGTAAAAGTGCTTGCAGTCTGACTATTGCCCAGATTAAGTGCTAAGAAAGCGTCACCAACAACATACGAACACATTGACAGAATATACACTTAAGTTTGTACCAAGAACAGGAAGGAATTAATGGTAGGTAGTTAACTACATGAGAACTAAATATCCATGTCAATATAAACCAGAGGAGGAAAGTCAGTAGTACCTGAGACTCATGTGCATTGCCAGTTCTTGAATGATACGATCATGTTTGCCTGTGGATGAAAATTTCCCCAGCCAGCTGGGAAAGACAGGAAACTGGGACATGTAACCTCTCATCAGCTCCCCCGGGAGAACACTTGCATAAATAGCCTGAAAAAGTAACACACGTGCCAAACTTAAATCACAACGAATTAGTCTCACTGACACCATGACATACTACCCTACTTGTCCGCATGAGAGGGGGTAGCGAATACAGTTCCACAGTAGAAGCGGCTCGTTTTAAGAGAGCTCTTTCTTGGTTTTGCATGTTTCTGTTCAACCCCTTTTAGGTTACAGCTTCACCTCTTGTACCACCCTATTTTTTACCATGTTCTAAAATATCCGTGAGATTATCTGGGTTTTAAAAGACTTTTTTAAAAAAAAAAAAAAAAAAAAAAAAAAAAAAAAAAAAGCCTGTTCATTTCTCATTTTAGAGTGCAGACAGTCAGCTGACTTCATACAAATACATGCTGCTGTAGTCCCCAGCAGATGGACACGGTGAAGGAGACACTTCCTAAGAACACCACGAATCTACTTAAACTCAGCTAGATAATTTCCTAAGCAACTCATCTTTTCGGACCTGCACTAAGCAGGGGGATGAACTAGATGACCTCCAGAGGTCCCTTCCAACTTAATGTATGACACATTCTCTGATGCCAGTCATAATCCTTTAAGCGCAAGTCTTGTCAATGTTTCAGTGATCATTAAGAGAAGTACAGTGATGAAGCTTCAGTCCTCTGTGCTTTGAAATACTGGCCTGGCCAGAAGCTTGGAGAGGAAGCACATAAATAAAACTGAGTAGGCTTGTAACTGCACGTCAGAAGTGATACGTGCCATGTGCTCCTATGCTTCATGAAGAAGGTTCAAGCTTTTCCAAGTTTCAGAAGACTTCATAATACAGTGTGGGTTCAACAGGATGAATGCAGAACAGAGAATACTACTTGAAGTATGAACTATACAGGTCATAAAATTATATTGAAACATCAATTTCAAGGGATCAGTCTTTTATACTGGACACCCATAAAGCACATAAGAATGAGTGTTAAGTGCTCACCTGTGTTGGAAGAAGATTCCAGTTTTGCTTACTACGAATCTGTTTGTCCACTATATCACCATCACATATACTATCAGCTGCTCTGCTCAAGAGCACCAAGTGTTTCTTCAGATTTCCTCTGGAAAAAAACCAAAGCTGACTGTATTACAAAGCAGAAATATCCAGACAGATTTTAGTCTGCTTTTACTCCCTGACACGAAAGCCTATGTCAATTCAGGGTACGGAATAACTCACCCAGCAGCGGCTGGTTTCACATGTACATAGTTCTCCTGGACAAAGAGAGGTGCTAGGGAATAATCATGGAAGAAAAGATCTGATTTGTCTATAAGAGACATACGAGAAGCCTCCTCTCCAGTAGCAAAAACCTTCCGGACAACATCAAAAGGGCCCTAAGTAAATGATATTTCAAGAAGTCAGTGGGTGCAGGTCCACACAAACAATAAGACACAGCACAATATCAACAAAATTACTTTAGTGATGGTACCCAACAGTACCTGGACTCATCAGTACAAGTTCAGTGTTCAGTATTTCCTTCCTAGCACTTTACCAGTTTTGAGAATTGTGTTCTACTTCAGATATTAAAGAGAATTTCCTCCTAAAGAGAGGACTCGGGAAGAGAAGTATGAGCTTCATAACTGCATTTTATGTAAGAGACCAGTACATCAAAATGTACACTCAGTCCTAGATTTACTGCTCTTCAAGTATTTGTAGCAAGTTTGACAGCTCCCTGCATCTAGGCTATTAGTGCTTTAGTTCAGAAGACGCTTATAAAATCTAGTGATTATATCACAAAATGACAGTAAAAGCCAATCCAGTATTTTATACTTACCAGTTTGATATCCTTTTTGGCTCTGCTGGCATCTGTTTTAGCCTCATCATAGGTCAATGATTTCTCTTTTGCACACCACATATTAAGATTATGTAAAACCTAAAGAACAAAATTGACAATTTGGTAGCATAAGAGCATTTAAATGGAAGACTCAAGCAGAAAACAGCCTGATGTCTCTATATAAAAATAATAATACTGTTCAAATACTACATTGAAGTCAAGGACTTGTAAATGACATGCTCTCTGAATGGACACTGATACTGAATTGGTACTGACCTGTCTGATGTCCTGATTTGCTGCCAGAATTATCTCTTGCATAGCAGGTGGTGGAATTTTTAAACCTTCTTTAAATGCAATAGACATCATGGCACCCTGTAACGCACACAATTAAGAAACTGTCACTACAGAATTCCTATGAATTCCTTCCCCTACAAGAACACATTGACCCATTTACGAGAGCGCATTACTGTATTTTTCCAGTTTTTTTAAAGCACATATATTTAGATTTTCTCCCATAAACATAAGTCATCCTTTGTCACTGATGTTAAAAAAAAAGTGCATGATCATTTAAAAATAAAATATTTGGATATATTTAAGACAGACTTCTAAATCTGAAAGGCTTTGGGAAGAAAACCTCACACAACCCATTTTGAAAAGCTGAGTTACTCACCGAGGCAACCCATTAAGTTTTAAGTGGTGTTTCCAATTTTGTGTTACTTCTGCCACATGAAGACAGAATTTAGTGACGGTAATTCAGTGCAGCTCATACAGCCACAGCCTTCTTACCTTAATCTGTTCTAGACGAGGTCTCTGAAAACGAAGATCAAAACAGTAGTGGACCAAGGAACGAATTTTAGGATGGTTGCGATCATTACACATACAGATGATGGGTATCTTTGTGTGTCTAATCAAACCAATCAACTCCTATGATTTAAACACATTACAATAATTACATCAGATTAATCATTCTTGCTGAGTTGTGTCATACCAAGCAGCATGAATCCTTCCCATAAATCAGATCCTTGACAGATACAAGTCTATGAAACTCTTCCTACTGTAATCATGTTTCCACATCTACTTTTTCCACTTGCTATTCTATTCAGCTGCAATAGATCTGCTGTCTACCCACTTCAAGCAATCGTGGTTAGACCATTCTTCATGAAGCAATTAAGATCAATAGCCCAGAGTAGAGCTGTCCACCCGCAGAACTAATTTGTCCAAACGCCAGTTCCACCTGGCCTATGCCCAGAGGGAGCACACATCTTTCCGACAGCACCTTGCCGCAAACAATGAAGAAGCAGGAAGTAAAAAGATCAGCTCTTCCCTGCCCAAAGGGCTCAACCCTCCAGTTTCAGCATTATTAGGCTTACCAGAACAGACTTTGCCTGCTCTAACGAAGGTGAAATTCAGTTCAATTTCATATGACTGCAGTGTAAATGTCTGCATCTGAACTGAAGATCTGTATGCCCTTTATTGTCAAAGTATTCTATGTGACCATAGGAAATCTTTAGAAGCTAAAACAGGAGCTGCTAAAGAGAACAAAGGATAATACTGCCTATGCCCCATTATTTATTCGGTGTTACTGCCTACTGAAGACAGCAACTGTCCCAGCCAGATTACAAACCTCCCATTGCAAGTAGATGTCTGCTGCAGAGACCTGAGGATAAATTCACTTGTCCAGGAACAAACGTTTATCTGAAGTGCACACACCCAAGTTTGTCTCTCCACATTTCTTTTACAGAATTATCTGCCCCACCACCACCACCACCAATGCATAATTCTTCTTAGGGAAAGACAGACTTCTAAAATAGGTCAGATAAACTATGCTACAGAGACTTTCTATGGACCATGGGTTGAGGACGGTTGACTGGCTTGAAATATTTTGTGCTGTATATGGTGCACACTCTTAGCAATGGCATTAGCTAATAACTATAGCAGTTTCACCTGAATCCCTCCTCTGTCTTCATTGCCTGCCATACCATCCACTTCATCCATGATCAATACATGTTTCCCGCTAACTGATGAGGATGTGCCTGAAAATGAATATGGACAAGAAAATGAGATGGGAATAAAATAGGGTCTTGCTCAGAGTTTTACCCAAATGCTTTATAGGTTAGGTAAGCCCATCCTAGACAACTGAGGTGGTGATGAACCTCTTGCTCCGTCCACTTGATCACATGAATATGTTCACAGAATAGAACTGACTGTAGCCTCATGTCATCTTCCAAGAAACAAGTCCCATGCAGCAGAAGAGCAACTGTAGAGTTCTTGAGTAGTTTTTGCAGATTAACAACCGATTCTACCAATAGCAGGATTCAGTTCTACAACTGAAGCTGAAATAAAACAGCTTACTAAATGTAGGCATCCCTATTAGAGCTGGATCCCTCCATGTGATGAGCAAGTTAAATTCCTAATACTGTTGTGTAATAAAGAAGCTCTGTCCCTCCTGCAACCAGACTCTTAACACAACAAGAATCCTCCTTCAAACAACAGACATACCAGAACAGAAGTCTTTGATGCTGGTGTTGTTAAGTGATTCAGCAACTACTTCCTTTAGACTGTTCTTACTTCGAGTGTCACTGGCATTCAGCTCCACATAGCTATATCCCAGTTCCTAGTCCAAACACACAAACCACACAAAAAATGGGAACACAGATCAGTGAAAGAGCACACGCATACTCAGAATTAGAAACAGTATTTCAGAGTCCAGAAGAAAGCTCTTACAACACCGTTTTCACATATGATTTATGGTTTTGATTCCTTTCTCCCCTTATACTTTTCTCTCACACTCCAAAAATATTGATAACCAGACACGGAACAGATATGCCCAAAAGAGAACTTGGGGGAAGGGGTAGGGGTGGGGGGAGAAACCACAAACCAAAAAACAACAAACCACACAAAACCAAACCAGTCAGTGGCACAGGTCTAGTTCTGAAGGATTAACAGAACTGCCACCAGGGACAGAAACAGAACTATGAGCCAAGGCTGGCTAAGCTCCATGGTATTTCCAGCTGCATATCAAAGTCTTAAGAGTCAGGACAAGAAATACGCCACATCCCTCTGAAAGGCGAAAGAAAGCAGCTTTTAGTTATTTAACAGCTAGGAAACACATGGCTCCCCCAGCAGTCCTAACACTTCAGAACAGGGCCAGGCTGCATGTCAGTCCCTGAAAGAATTTAACTCAGCTGCTCCTTCATCAGCAAACTCCCCTGCCAGGGGCATGCCACGGCACAGCAGTGAGCTGCACACTGCTTTGTTCTTGCAGCTTGAACCACCCCGTTTTGTTGGCTACTCCTGTGGAGCACAGTGAAATGCTCTGCAGACCTGAAGCAGCTGTGAACAAGCTAGATTGGAAACCAGAAGCAGAAAAGACCATGCTAGTGTGCAAGCGAGCCCAAGTCAGCACATGCAGCTTTTCTGCAGGTCTAGTTTTGCGTGCGGCATCAGCTTATTGGCACAAAGCTCTTAAGGCAGGGGGGGAAGGAAGAGGGGGGGGAGATTGAGAGTTACTCCATACAACTCAAATATTGAGGTAAGTAATCATTCCTTCCCAGCACAAAGATCAGATAGCTGACAATAGTTCTTAACCCTTCCAAGCTGGTACGACCATATTCTAAGAAAGTTCTTGCAAGTCAAAGAACAAAAATAATCTGTAACTTGATACAAACACACTATTAACAAGTTCCCAGACAATTCTCATGACACAGTTAATGGAACACAGTGTTCCAGCTAAGTTAGGAAAAACTAATTTCTAAATTCAGATTTAAAAATGGACACAAAGCCCTGACAACTTCTCTCATCCTAAGGTAGTACTTGAATTTAGAATGACTCGGGGGCGGGAAAAAAATCTTTGTTAGATATATAAAAACCACAACCAGGTTTGTCATAGAAACCTTCAAGAAGCTTGCCAGAATTTGACCCCCACTAAATTTAGTGCAAATATTCTCTGACTTGAACTAGTGTTAAACACTCAGATTTCTGAAAATCATTTCCAATTGCTCAACACACTGCAATATGCTTCCTCTCAATATAACAGAAACACAGACACCCTTTGCTATATTCTCACCCCAGACCTGATAAAGGTATCTAACCATCCATGTATTTTTACCCGTAACCCTGTTCTGAGCAGGCAGAACTAGGCTGGGAGCAGACCCTGGTAATTTACGGGATATCCACGTGCACACTGCATCCATATCCAGATACAGCATCAATATATTACAAATGGTGCTGGGAATAACTGTTAACATCAACTCACCTTACAAACCAAAGAAGCTGTAGTAGTTTTTCCAACTCCAGGTGGACCAGAAAGTAATGCTGCTTTAAAACCAGTACCATCATCTTTGCCTCCAGTTTTATTGGTCTTTGCTATAAAAGAAGATTCCAAGTTTTACCTAGGTACGTATTACAAAACAGACTGCATAGTTCACATAAATCGTTAAAGACATCAAAGCATAACTGGAGTTTTTCCTCATTTAAGGCTTGATATGAAAAATACATACATATCTGCATCCTAACCATTTGGGGAAAAGCCGTTTAAACCACTTTAGTTTAAGACTCGCAGTGATTCTAAACAGAAAAATAGCAAAAGTGCTATTAATGTAATACAACTATTTCTGCATTTTTCTCACAACCACATCATAAAAAAAGCCAAACCAACACACACACCACACGGAAAAACCCCACTCCGATGGCAGTGAAGCTTACATACTATTTTAACCACAGGGGGAAAAAAAAAAAACACAACACAACACACAAAACAAAACACAAAAACCACACAACAAAAAACAAACCCCTGTCTACAGGACGACACATTACATAACACAGGCCGCTTGTCCGGCAGAACCAGGACGTTAATGATTCATCTCGTCCCCATGCATAATGCTATCCTGTATTTTCACCATGTGTACAGACAGGTTAGCACTGGCCAACATTCCTCCGGGCAAGAAAGAATTCACTAGGCTGAATATGAGGCAAGTTTTATATACATTACTGCCAGGTTATTTTGGTTTGTTTTGGAAAAAATTCACGTTTAAGGGAATACCACAAGATTTAAAAAAATATCTTCAGACACAGTTTGGTCTTCCGTTTTTTGGGGGCTTGGGGGAGAGGGGGTGGTAAGTGAACAACTGCTTTACAAAAAAACAAACAAACAAAAACCAAAAAAACCACAAAACACCACCAAAAAAACCCCCAAATACACCCAAAACAAAAACCCAACCTAAAAAACCACACACACCACACTCAGGCTTAACTGCTGGGGGGGGGGGGGGAC
>VFFE01008529.1:939151-1080398 GCA_008921705.1 Burhinus oedicnemus | reverse complement strand
AAGAAAAAGAGGCTGACCCTTTGATCCCTCAGCTTTTATACTGAGCATGAGGCAGATGGGATGGAATACCCTTGTTGGTCAGTTTTGGGTCACCTGTCTTGTCTGCTCCTCCCCGCAGGTGTGACCCCTCTACGCTTTTCCGCTTCTGACCCTCCAACGGGGCAAGTAGCAAAGTTGGCTGGCCTTGGTTGCCATAGCAATAAGTATAAGCCAGAGCCTCTCTGCATACCGTTCCTTGGCATCAGCCATAAACATGGGTCTTATCACTCTGAGAACGAACGGTTTCCTGCACAACATGCTGTTAATTTCAGCAGTTAGAAGAGGCCCAGCTAACAAGCAAAGTTACCGAACAAAATTGGTCCTGCTTTACCTCAAACCAGGACAAGTGGAATTAGCTAGTAAGCTTAGAGTTGCTTTTCCTTAAGACACCAATAGTATCTTTATATGCAACAATTCATGTCTAGCCACATCAGAAGAACCACAGCAACAGCTATACTGAATGCACATGTTAGAGCTAACAGAGATTTTAATACCATTTAATCAGCCACTACAGACTAAATTTAAATGTGCATATAAAAAAAACCAACCAAAAAAACCCACCTTATTACTGTTTTTACACTATTCCCTGAAAAATTTACCTTTACTATTATTACTTCAAGTACCGCATAAAGACAAAATCTGTTATGTATACACATGGTTTATATATATAGTTGTCCCATGTTTACAGTACAATTTTATACTGGGCCTGTCTGGGTACCACACAGTATCAGTCAAAATTACTTATTTCAAAGAATAAACAAATACTCAGAGTTTAAAACTGAAACCATCTAAAGAGATACAATTACCCCCTCAGTCAGATACCTAAAATACAGAATAATGTCAGAATGTCAAAATGAAAGGTAGGAAAAAACCTATAGCTCCCAAGTAGAAGTGTTAAACACAAATATAAAATTTTCACTTTCAATACTTTCAACGTAGAAGGTCAAACTGACAATCGTAGGGTTACTGTTACTGGAACAGAAGACCAAAACTTCTTGCAATTAAAACCAAACAAAGAACACACACACACAAAAAAAAAGCCCCTAAATTTATTATAAACAAACCTCTGTTTCAGCTGCCAGCTCATATTTGGACTTTTTACCCGGCATAGTTCGAATAAGATCAAACAGGCCATCCTCATCAATAACTTTCGTCCCTAAAGTTGACGCCTGGAACCAAAGAAAGAATTAAAAGTAAGGTCAAGTAGAGTTAAAGAGTTGTGTAATTCACTTGAAAGTGCTTTCCAGTAAAGACTATGCTTAGGAACACAACAAATTTTTTTACATATGTGTGTGTATATAGATATATAAATGAAAATAAACCAAAGCCCTAAAATTAGGCAGCTTTTCCTTTTTAACATGCACTTTATTTGTAGTACTGCCTCCTTTTGGCACATACTGAAAATCAATACAATTGGATGCAAACAACTGGCAGTTTCACTTCTACTCTGCTCAGGCACAGGAACGCTCACCTTTTCACATTTAGATTGGCCACAGTCTCGCCCCATAACCAGATAGTTTGTCTTCTTGCTGACATTGCCAGTTACTTTTCCTCCGTAACGTTCAATCAAAGACTTGGCCTCATCTCTTTCAATACACTCCAGAACGCCTGTAATTACGAATGTCAGGCCTTCCAAGCAGTTTTCAGCTCCCTGAGAATCAGAGCATTGCAGAAAATGCCATTACCTGATGCAATTCTACCAAGTACCTCTTCACCATATACTTTAATCCCCTACCACGTCAAGTACTCTAAGAAACTTCAAAAATAAGCCTACCTTACCTAGCTAGGTAATGGTTCTAAAAGTTCAAAAGTTGTTAAAAGGACTACCTACCAACAAAACTTCACAAGTTGTTTACCTGACTGATCATACTCATGACACCATGCTTCAAGCACAGCATGTCAGTCAAAGGAGTGACAGCAATCTTAAAGTTGAAGATCAGTAACAATTTTTCATCATTGTGACTTCATAAACCAAGTACTGAATTTAATTTCTTAGTGTATTTCCTTACATTTAGTCACTACTTTGCATTACAATTTAGCTTTTTTCAATACATACTTCCTATCTGAAAAAAATACCAGTTTTTAAATAGTTTAGTTGATACTTGTTAGATCACTTATAACAGTAAATCTATGACATGCTCCACTTCTACATACAGAATTCTGCTGTAGCCAAACTTACCTGAGGTATCTCTTTGGAGCCCAGTGCTTTTGGTCCCTCGCGATTAAGGAAGCTTCGGTAGGCTTGGTAATTGGTTCGCTTCTTTTCAGAGTCTTCAGGACTTACAGACTTGGGTGGGGGGGGGGAAATTAATACACATATCACATATATAAAAACAACAAAATAAACTCAAGCATCACAGTTTCAGACATTTTTATGCACCAAAGGAAAAATAAGCTCTAACACTTGTTTTTAATCTATTAACATGCAATACTGAAGCTTGTTCTGGTTTTGGTGCTTGTGTTTTGAGGTATTTTTTGTTGTTCTTAAAAAGATCTCAAAAACTCACCTGTTTAAAAAAAAATACCAATTTTTTATTGTCAAGTTTCTGTAGATTCATCTGTATTCCACATGTACATGCTCACTTAATTCATACATTGTTGCTTTAAATTCACATCCTATTTTATTTCAGAATTATGATCAGGTATAGACAAGATCTACATTTACATAAAGTCTACTCCGTAGTACTTCTACTTTTAAGAGACATCTAAGCTTTTTAATCAGTAAAAAATTATTTAAAATTCACCCCCAAAAACACTGCAGGCCCTCCCTCCCAATCAAAATTGGTTATTTTGTACTTTATGATTAAAAAGTATGTTTTGAGGTTGCCAGTAACTGTCAGTGTGTTCAATAATTACAGGTACTGAATCAGACAGTTAAAAGAAAACTAAATTATACTCCTACCATAAGAAATACACTTCAGAAATAGAAGACTAGGGAGGGAGAAGGAAGGGAAAACAAAAAACCAAACAATGCTATTTATCATTCTGATAGCAGCATAGATCCACAAGGTCACTATGCCACATAAACAATAAGCTTTTGCTCACTAGGTAAGTGTCAGAATTCCTGCATTCTGCATTTTTTCAGAAAAGCTAAACATGAAAAAGCACTGAACTGACTTTGCAGTGTACACGCATACCTTAACGAGCATTAAAGAACTCTCAATTCCTTCATGCATTTAATTTACAATTTTCCAGCTAATTTTTTTCCCCTATATTTTTTACAATTACTAGGAACTTAATGCCTTAGAGAATCTGAAGTCTTAAAAATTGCCCAGAAAATTGAAAGTACCAAGTTACAACAGTGATACATAAACAATAATAAATGAAAACTGTTTTCCTGCAAACTCCACCAAGCCACCTAAATTCATTTTGATAGTTCCTACCTCAGTCTTCTTGGGAGAAATTTTCTCCTTCTTTGGTGTTGTCTTCTCTCCTTTCCCTGAAGCAATTTTTTCTTTTGATACTAAACTTTGAGCACCTCTTTCCTTTTCAGCAATTTCTTTTTGTTTCAGAGACACAAGCTTGGAACTAGGTTTCAAAGGCAATGTCTTATCCGTCAACTCTCTTGCTATTTTACCATCAGATGATTGTGGGGATAAGCGAGTCCCTTTTGGATGTTCAGATTTAGTTTGCTGCTTTGTGGTGTAATCCTCTGCTTCACCTGTCAAATTTGTTGCTTTCACTTGAAAGGAGAGCAAAGAGAGCACATATATAAGAATGTATCTCATCAATATTATAAATTGGTGAAACGTTTTCTATATTCTGTGTCCTACCTCTTTCCGACTGCTTATATCTTTCTGTGACGTTGGGACTGCTCTTCATGCTCAACACTGTTTGCTCTCCTCCCGAATCTTTCCGAGCCTACATAAACAAACAATGCCAAAGTCAGAGATGCATGTCCCAAGTGACCGTTAAGTCCAGATCCCCACATTTCCCTACTGTTAAGTACAACAGACTGAACGACATCTAACAAAGCTGATCCCTAGTACAAGTCAGAATACAACCTCTATCGAAGGCAGACAGATGAGCAAATTCTGCACTCAGCAATTTACGTATCATTCCTTAATTCAAAGGCCAGACTTCCAGGTTACCATAAATATCAATCCAAATCAGTTTACTGATTAGTGTAGAAGTACTAATACTTGCTATATTCAAATTAGTAATCCTAAATTTTAAGAGCCTTGATGTACAACTGAGAAAATATTTTACTGTGCCTTACACCACAAGCTATGAGAACTGGGAAGACTCCCACTACTGGGCTTAGTCTTAAAGTCTCAAGATCTCTGTTTGCCCCTTCTCTCAGAGCAAGGAGAGTATTCTCTTCCTTGATCTGGTCGTCCTGAACCAACAGCGCTATAGCTGATCTAAAGCAAGAGTTTTCAGCAACACACTCCACTCAATCAGAACCAGAACTTAAAGTCCCATTTCAACAGAAAAGGATAGCACAAAGATACAAGGACGCCTGCTGTCTGATAAGGAAGGACACTTTATTTACTAAGTGAAGAAAATCCAAGAGGAAAGTATGAAAAGTGAATATTTTATTTTTACGCAAACACTTTCTTGCTGGTTTTAATGCACTTGTATGGAAGTCTCAAAACAAAGGTTAGGTGTCTAAGTAAGAACACTGCCAGCAATGCAATTTCTAAAAACTGAAATTTAAAGAGAACTCAACCTTTTTCTTCTGCGGTGTTTCATCCAACATGGCCAAAGTTTTAGCAAATTCTTCATCTTCATGCAGCTGTCTCTCCAGCTGAAAGAAAAGAAAAAAAAAAGAAAGAAAAAGAGATTTTTAGTCTTACGTCTGACAAACTGTAATTCTACTATAATTTTTTTAAACTCAAGACAAGTTTATCTGAAGTAAAACAGCTGGAAAAAGTGCATCCCAGCAGAAGCAAATGAATTTCTGAAAATGGCACTGAAGAATTAATTGTTTCCCCCAAAAAAGAGACTGAAATCTAGGGAGAAAAGTAGAGTCTGGATTTGTTGCGCTAGAAACATTAATAAGCCCGTATAACCTGTTTTCAAAGAGATTTTCTGTTCCTTCGTGGTTTTTCTTTTTATTGTGTATCCTTTACATTCAATAAACAATCAAAATTTGAAGGCAGGATCTCACAACAACCAGCTTGCACCAAGATGCAACCTGTTGGCTTTAGAAAACTTCCAAAAAGCAGTCCCAAAAGAGAAGTAGGAACAACGCCTCTTAAGTATCGTGATGTCTCAATAATGAACGTTTTATTCTTGTTTACTGCTAGCAACATAGCATATGAAAAAGAATTCTGGTAGTTTGGAGAATTTAGCTACTGCCCTTAGCGCAGCTCTTGTTGCCAGTTCAGTTTACTTTATGGAAACAAATATACTTTAACTTTTTAATATTTCTACTTACACAACTTACTTTGACAGAAAAACCAGTAAGAACAAATACTGCACGTGGAATCTGAGAAAGTTATTTATTAATTGTAAAAAACAAAGCCAGGTTGGTTTCATTTTTATTTCACCTAACAAAGTAAATGTGACATCTACAGTGTTAACTGATCATCAGTTACCTTTCCTATGCAATATGGCCCCTTGGGGAAAACTTTTTCTACTCCTGAATAGCATATACTGCAAATAAATATTGACCACTGTTTTAACAAAACAACAACAAAAATCCTTTCATAATTGTCTTGAAGTCCAACATGCCATGCTGCAAGATTCAAACAGATGACTTTATAAAACCAATATGCCACAGGCATGATTTTTTTATGTGCCCATAACGATGAAATGCAGCTATCCTCTCTGTGTACAGTGAGAAAGGGAAAGGGCAGCAACTACCAAATGCAAACCAGACTGAGGCAGATACACCTGAAATAAGTTACATTCCTTCGATGATACAAATAGACAATGAGTGTTATAGCTAAGATCAATTCAAATGAAAGACACCTTGTTTTTCCTGACAGGTTGTTTAAGTTTCTAATAGATTAAAGCTTGATTCATCACACCTCTGGGGAGGTCAAGGATGAGACTAAGTTTTGCATGTACAATATATTTATTTCAAAAGATGCTCAATATTACCAGTATATAAGAAATTAATCGATTTTTCCCAAAAGCAAGTAAATATGTATGACAAGTGTACCTTTCCCTCATATTAGCACTGATTCAAACAGGAAAGTTTAAGACACACACTTAAGGGTCATTCATATTTTTCTCAACTATACGAAAACTTGGATGACAACAAGTAAAACAATCATGGATGGCAATGGCTTTTAGTTTTTCACTCCAGGGAATGAAAAAACAACCAAAAAAAAAACCCCAAACCATGAGGAAGCAAGTGAGTTCTGTGTCAAAAGCAAGATTATCATATGCACATCAACTGCACAGGTACAGAAAGTCTGAACAGATGGAAAATAGATTAAGTGAGATGTTCTATTTACATAACTGAAATAATGCCCGTAAAAATGACTGCATGACTACATTTGCACATATTTGCACATAATACACATATACACATAAATTTTATTACACTTATGTATAGCATACATAGAAAGTCCATCTTAATTTCTTAAGGAAAAACAATTTTAAGTTAAACAAACTGCTCTTGGCATAGAGCAACAAATTTATAGAGCCTTTACCTCTGAATCTTCTTCAAGCTGCAGTTGCCTAGCAATGGCCTCATCATCTAGTGTGCTGTCTCTGCTTTGTGAAGGCTATATTTAAGAAAAAAAGACCAACAGTTCAGTTTCCCCACTACTGTGTAAATTACAATAATTTAATCTGTATGGATTCATTCTAGAAAAAGGAATGAGACATGCAGTATTTTATTCCTAGCCCTCTAACCTAAACACTATTAAACAAGGCTGTTTTTAAGAGATTTTACTATTCAAAACAAAACCATGCTATAGTATGCCATTTCTTCAAACAATGCTGAACATCTCTGAAGCTATCACAGTTGGCCATCTTGAAAGAGAAATCAGCAACTACATTGTTAATTTTTCATTTCCTTCACGCTTTATTTGGTGCTTTGTTATTTCATGACTATATGTTCCATAAGGCTTGGGAAAACAACCTCCCTCTCCCTCGTTCCCTCCACCCCCAACTATAAGCTATCCCATCCACTCACTAATCTCAGAAAACTATTTAAAATTAACAAGTCACTTGAGAAGCAGCAACAGAGAAAATACTACTTTCAACTTTGTGCTACCTTCTGAAACATGGAAATGCTACTCTAAACTTCTATTTGAGGACTTGATATGCCTCCACAATATCATCAGAATTGAACTTACACTTCAGCGGTCATTAAAAGGTAACATTAAGTAGGACAAGCAGTTAAGTGTCTCCTTGCAGTCATTAAACTGCCATTTTGATCTGCTATCAGGCACATGAGCAGCCTAAACAAACATCATCAGTACTCACTTCTTTTCTTTTACTTGCTACCAGTTTCTTTTCTGATCGTCGGACGCTACTCGTCCCAAAGTAATCAAGTGCCGAGGTGGGAGTCTGTTTCGCTGGCGATAATGGTTTGCTTTTAGGTCGTGGTTTTACATCTTCCTTTTTCACTGTAGGTGCTCCTGGACAACTAATCACTGATGTCCCATTCTCCTTCGGTTTCAGGGAAATTCTTTTACTGACAAAGTCATCTTCTTCATCTAAACATGAAGAGTATTCTATTACTCCTGGTACGTGGAACTTAAGTTCTTATAATGGAACTCTCAAGAGAACTATTTTGGCAGATTACATCAACTCAGATCCTAAGAAAGTGTTACAGGTGTTTAGAAGTTATTTGAAAAAAAGGCTGAGTTGCACAACACAGTATTTAGCATCTTTAATAGCACAGCTCAAGTCTAAATAGATTGAGTACTGAAATAAAGACACATAAAATCTGTTACTTGTGTTCATACATTGCCTCCCATTTACAGAAGTTCACAAAGAATGCCTTCCCTTCTTACATACAGAAAATGATGAACAGAAAACCTAGGTCACCAAAATCTGAACTCTCTCCTTAATGCGACATCAAATTGAAAAGCACAACTTTTCCTTCGCATAAAAGGGGAAGTACAAAGCTACATTTATTTTATTACTTTATATTATCCATTAACAGAGCAGCTAATATAGGCTTTGCAGACTTGTATATTCTTAAGAATCTCTCAATATTACACTAGAAACCAGGGGAAAAAATATTAGAACATTGTATTTACATAAAGCTTCTCGAATAAGCTTACCAGTTATTTGTAAGGTACTGCTCATAGCATATGAATGTTTTATCAGAAACACTTTAACACCATTTTTTACTTTTTCCCTTTTAGTCATAGATTCTATGAGCTACATCCTCTACAGTTCTGCCCTTAAACACACTCTCCTTCCAGAACAGTCAAAACCATCTCAAGGAAACCCAGCCATTTCACAGAACACAGAAATCAGACGAGGTCAGCATACAAAATAGATTTTTCAATTTAAAAAGGAAGGAAAAATGCTATACACAGTCTCATTAAGAATTAGCCCACAGACCACTGAACAAAAACTCAATCTTTCCTTTTAGGACTCTTCTATAATAGGCAGGACACGGTCTTCCCACCAGTGAAAAAGAGGGTTTGATGGCCATTTATTCATTCTGGACCCAAACTCTTCACCTAGTCATTCAATCAATAAAGAAGATCACCAAGGACTTCAAAGAGTTTTGTGTCATGTCACAAAGTCTTAGTGACAGTTATACAAATGAAACCCTATCACCGAAGCATACAAAATCCTACAGATATCATTGCCAAATGATTAGATTCACATGAGAGCACAGAAGACAAACATCACCGGACAAACTTCTTGATTAGCAATAAAAGCCCTTTCTTTGTGAACTCTTCTAAAAACTCAGAGTGTGTAAGGGCTACAAAGCAAACTTCAAGAAAATCCCCAAAGTGAACATTAGACACAGAAATAATAAAGCACAAAGACTTGAGAGGAACAGAAACAGAGGCCGTCTCATTTGCATGTCGCTAACTGAAGTCTGGTTTTACTTTTCTGAAAACAAAGATATTTCAGACACCCCCCTCAACAGACCATAAACACAGAAATTCTAAACATGTTTTATAATAGAACTTCCATTGCCAGTATTATCACAAAAGTATGTTCACAGAATCATAGAATGGTTTGGGTTGGAAGGGACCTTAAAGATCATCTAGTTCCAAGCCCCTTGCCATGCACAAGGACACCTCCCACTAGACCAGGTTGCTCAAAGCTCCATCCAGCCTGGCTTTGGACACTTCCAGGGATGGGGCATCCACAGCTTCTCTGGGCAACCTGGTCCCGTGCCTCACCACCCTCAGAGTGAAAAATTTCTTCCTGAGATCTAATCTAAATCTACCCTCTTCTAGTTTAAGCCATTACCCCTCATCCTATCACTACATGCCCTTGGAAAAAGTCCCTCTCCAGGTTTCTTGTAGGCCCCTTTCAGATACTGGAAGGCTGCTCTAAGGTCTCCCCGGAGCCTTCTCTTCTCCAGGCTGAACACCACCAACTCTCTCAGCCTGTCCTCATAGGAGAGGTGCTCCAGCCCTCTGACCACCTTCGTGGCCCTCCTCTGGACCCACTCCAACAAGTCCATGTCCTTCTTATGTTGCGGGCTCCAGAGCTGGACACAGTACTCCAGAAGGGGTCTCACGAGAGCAGAGTAGAGGGGCAGAATCACCTTCCTCATTTTCCAGTCCTCGCTAATTTAAAACCCCATATTTCTTTTCATCCAAAAATTTGTTTTCTTAATCACTTCCCTAAGTTTAGATGATGTCACATGTCTGTCATCTATAATTTTAGTTATATACTAGACAGAGGGAAATATGGTAGTAACGAGCATTTTAGGCATCAGCTGAAACTTTATGCTACTGAACACTTACTAAGCAGAAGGTAACAAGTACAAAGGGGGATCCTGACTATTCCTGAGCGAGAAAGTTCAGAGAGAGAGAAATAAAACAAAGATATGCCTGTAAGGGAGGAAATTGGTTCAGCAGTTAAATCAAGAATGCCTAAAGATAAAAATTTATCTACGAGAAAGTGGCATTTTTGCCAATTCAATTCACAAAACAATATATTGAAAAGAAAATTCAAGCTCAGGTCCCTCAGTTCACAGCAGTGAGTTTTACCACAAAGTGAAAAGCTTTACTATTTTCAACACAATTTACTTTCCCTAGGCTGCAGTAAATCTCTTACTGCCATTTAGCTCAATTTAACAAACTATTACATATCTGGGAGGAGCTTTAGGCTCCTAATTTACAATAGTTTGAGGTCTGAATAGGAGACTGCTTATCTCAAAGTTAATGTCAGAAGTGGTTTTGCTTCTTTTAAATTTTTCAGTTTAACAAGAAAATACATTTGCAGGAGTCAGATGTACCTATTACTAAAAATCAACAGTTAATGTAGATGTAATTATATTTATTTGTCTTGAAAAGAAGATACGAATCCTGTTCTGCCCCCCCACTCCCCACTTTTCTTAAGCTAAGGACTGTTCCATGCTAAAAAAGAATCTTTACTCATCACTATTGTTATCAGAAGATCTGCATGCAATATTGATTTTTTTTTCATTATTCACTCATAACCATTTAAATAACAAGGAACAACAGGATCTTGTTTTCTCTCAAGTAGAAAGAAGCAGAGTAAATATAATTAGGTTTTAATTAAAAAGGATGTGGATTTGAATCATTTATGATACCAGTACTAAGCATTACCAATAATCAGAGCTTTGCTTTAATTATGTCCTTCCTAGAAACGACAGGATTAGAAGCATTTATTGACTGCAAGCGGTGGCTGAAGAAGGACAAGAGACCCACAGCACTTACGAACAGTTGTCTATAGAAGTAAATAAAGAAAAGGCAGAGTGAAAACATGAAAGCGGTCATTAGGAAACAAAACCACCCCAATTCTATTATGTGGGTTTCAAAAGATGCTTTAGGAGACAAATACTGAGGCGACAGTTTCATCCCAGGTTCAAGAAATTCATGAGCACATCATAAATTTGCCTGATCTCTGGGCACTCCCCCTTATTTCAAGTACTTAAAAATAAGAACATAAACTTTTTCTGTAAAACTTTAACGTTTCTTCTTTGAAACAAACTGCTCATGCATGCCTACTGCTACAGAAGTGAACAGCAAAGTTAATCAGCTGTACACTTTCAGTTTCCTTATAAGCTTGAAGGTGACTTCATTTACAACTTTGAAAATATCAAGAGTCCTAGTATTGCTGCTGGACTATTCAGGTCAATGTTTCTCAACACATGACCTGTAAAAGGAGACACACATTCTCATTCATACAAGCCAATAATTTGTGGGAAAATAAAAGTGAAAATTCAGGACTTTAGCTTATAAAAATTGTAGATTAATTGCATTCTTATAGCAATTGCTAGGTGGACAGTTAAGATAGCCTTACATGAGGGCACAGACTTCACAGAGTAAGAAACAGGAATTAATTTTATCATCAACTAGATTACTTCTATGTTGCTAAATCTCTGTATAGCAGAACAAGACTCCTGCGAGAACAGTATTTCCTGTTTACATAGACATTTGTGTGTGTGTGCTATACCAGGACAAACTGTCCTGAGCATACCCATTTGGGTTTTTTCAAGATTAGCTCTGAATTACAAACACAAGTCTAGTCAAGTTATGTATTCTAGTCAAGTTTTGTGGAAATTAAGTAGATGTGACAAAGAGGAAGCTAATCATGTGATTAATGGAACAGACAGGCATGACAACCAGGAAATTGCTTTTAATTATTTTAAATGCAAACACTCCACAAGAAGCAGGGACCTATTATGCCAGGCAATGTACAAGGCCAAAATTCCCTAGCAACAAACAACAACTGTTAAATCCTGGGGGTTTTAAGAACTAATGCATGACATTAAAGCACATCTGGCTTTCATTTTATATATTGTTCTAGTAGTAGCACAATTAGGTTAATAAACTAACACCTGCAGCCCACCTGTAACTGTTTGTTATTCTTCTTCCTCTTTCCTACCCTCACCCATTCTCAATAGGCTTTCACCTACTGATTACAGAGCAACACCTGCGGTTGTTCCCTAACCAAGCTCTATCAAAATTATCTAGGCTGTTTTAAACATTTGTTTAAATTCAGATAATTTTAAAAGGCTCAGGTTCAGCCAACCTAAGAAGGGAGCAGTCTATTGCAGGAAAGGATAATGGCAACAAGCAGCATAGCACAGATCCTCACATGGCCTTCAGAACAATATATTTTATTCATCTTCCTTTATTATTTCTGTACTGTTGAGCTCCTCATCAGTATAGAGCCTAATTCCCCCATTCCTATTCTGTTTAGAATGCAAAATATTTAAGGCAGAGACAACCTCTTACTATGATGTTATAAAACCAACTCCAAATATAGGTAGAGCATCTGCAGGTTACAAGTAACTCATACTTATTATGATAAATGTATGTTAAATTGGCGTTTGTTCACCAATTACTACTACATAAAGATTTCTATATGGAGCTACAGGACTATATCCTGTCCAGAAGTCATTAAATCTACATTACTTGCCTAAAATAACAATATTCTGCACATTTTTCAGTTTCAATGGCACCACATCAGCAAAAGTACTTAAAACATCTCCTGTCCTAACGAACTTGAAGTCTAGAGCAGTAAGTATTGCTGTCCAAGCTTAAGTTGAGGGTGAAGAATACAGTGTATGTATGAAAAGAATTCATTGTATCGAGTTTTGATTATTCTAAATATGCACCAATCAGTACTCAACAGTCCTAAGACTTGGTAGGACCAAGTTTTGTATTCACCTTTTGCTTTCAGTAAATCTTTGATAAGATTATCTTCTCAAAAATGCCAGCAACTCTATTCAAACTCAATCCCTGTAACTCTTTCCAAAAAGAACAGATGCTATTTGTGACTAGCAAAGTGCATTTTTTTTTTTCTATCTTCTTCTGCATTTAAAAACACAGTTTTTAAAATGCAAGCAAGCTACATTCCAAGAACTGGTCTGTAGTCATTTAGATTTAAGTCATTTCTCAGCAAGCTAATTGATTTTAGAGGTACTACAAACATGCACTTTAAACCACAATTGTTAGCACTTTGCCTATATCGACACGTCAAGGTTCCATGCTGTTATAAAAATATAAAGCTTACCAGAACCATTTCAGCTTTACTTCCCTGAAATCAAATTTGCATTTGGATTTTCCAACTATCAAAGGTAATTTCAAGAAGTTGCCTCTGTCATGTTTTTCACTTCAAGGGAAAAAGGTTCTGGGATCCAAGACCACAACGCAATAACTGCCATGCCTAATTGTAATTATACACTTTAGTGCCAATCTACATACCCTTTGATACCCTTTTGTCCCGTACATACCAAATAAAATTCTTAGTCAAATATGTATACGTATCTTTAAAAAATCTTTAGAAAGAAGTTTTGAGAGCATTAAGATATATGAGAAGGCTGAATACATTTAAACTGAAGTAAATGATCTTCCTCTGCAAAACCATCAATTACAGCAACTCCTTCCAAATGAAATGCTCGCACTTGCCACAGAAACTGCTCTGTATATTACCTTGGCATGCAATTAAAAGTTATTAGTCCATTAACACTTTCCAGTTTATTCTAGAGAGTTTTATTCACTTGAACTGGTTACTTCTACCATAATAGCAGCTTTATCATTTTATAACAGCAGATTTGAATCCTCACCATGCAATGAAACGTCATGTTCTGGTTTAGTTGCCTGAAGTTTACTGCATGACAGGAATATTCATAACGCCAAATGAATAATTAGGAAATAGGAAAAACACTAACTTGAAAAAATCCAACCAAGTATAAATGCGTTCTTTTTTCCCAGCTGCAGCACAGGCAGCTCTATTTACTGAGCCACTTAGGACACAGTGTTCTATTTCAGACAAAATGAACTAGTCTAGCAAAAAAAAAAAAAAAGAAGTCCTCTTTTACATTTTAAACTAATCCAGCAGATCACCCGAGTCCTTTATAAATAAATAAATAAAAATGAAGTATCTGTATAAACTTTCTGTGACTGTAATAAGTGGAAACTAGGGAACTTCACCTGCCTAATTTTATCATTCAAATGCAATATACTCAATGATTAAAATAAGTTTATGGTATTTCTAAGCAAAGGTCATTTGTGCAAGTGTTGAAAAAAAGAAAAATTAAATTCAGGAGCTCTACAGCAAACAACATGAACCACAAGAACTTCTGAAATTCTTTTTCTCTTCTGAAAACACTGTATATACTTAAGCGCAGAAATTTGCCATCCATATTCACATGCTTTTTGAAAATAATTAAAAACCTGCAAGAAGCTTGTAAAAAGAGTCTCCTACATCTTACATTTTTAACTATTGAAAAATTACAAAGCGAGTTATAACATTATAGGTGCACCACATAATACCTAAACCATTAAAAAAATCCCAATCAATTAATGTAAACTCTGAACCATAACTGGCACAAGAAAAAAAAAAGCTACCTGCAAGTAAGTTACTTGTATCCATACCACTTAAATGCCTACAATAACAGTATATGAATTACTGATGCAGTAAAGAACAATGCATTGCTTTTTTTAATGGCATAGCGACTTTGTAAACAGAAATAATCTGCATGAGTCAGTAGTTTTATAAAGTTTTACTCCAAACGTTATTAAGTACTACCTCTGTGTTATGATCTTAGATCCTACCTTAAAAATGTGCTCTCTTACATAGGACACCCAGCACAGAAGAAATAATATTCATTTGCACTTACAGGACTAAAAAACATTAAAATCTGGTTAAGTATTAAAAAAATTAATCTACCTAACCTTCAACTGGATTCACAAGGCATGCTAGACATGGAAAGAAAAACAGACACTGATGGAAAAGAACAAGGCTGTTCCTTACACTATGATTTCCATGGTACTATTCTAAATGCTCTTCTCTCGAGATCTCAGTTCCTACTTCCCAGTACTACCTACAGTGTCAGGACCATTCATGTCACCTTGCTCTGATGCACACATAAATACACAGCAAAATATACCTCTTGTGTTTCACCACATTGATGACATAAGGAGCCAAAGTATCAGTGTGAGAAAAATAAGTCAGGGCTCAGCTGGAAAATAACAAAGATGAACATCAAAGATTAGGCACACAACACTGAAGACATACAATTAAGTTCCAAGAAATGCAAAATGTAAAAACTCAAGGTACTTAATATATTTACAATGTGTGCATATTTCTCTGTGTTTCTGTAAAAAAAAGAAACAGCCTGCATATGTGTAATTCACTGCTAGTTCACAGCAAGAAGGACATTCAATTTTTTCATTGTACTACTGGAAGTATGCAAAAATTCAACTGAAACATTAAAGGGAAAGAAAACCCAATAAAAGTGCTTGTTGCAGTCATGGAAGAGCGTAATGCTTACAAGAACAGGTACCTCCACAGAACGATCAGGCAATCAGATTAACACTGGATTAAGGATACCACCTCAGTTCCTTAATTTAAAATAGATTTACTACACTTATCCAAGGTAACTTCTGCATTCAGCTAACAGAAAAAGGAGAATTCACTTCATACTGCTTTCCAGGGAAAAAAAAAATGGATTAAAAAGCATTAACTATGGCATACAAATTAAATGGCAAAATTATTCATGTCATCTTAAATTATAATGTAGAGTAACAGCACATGGAGCTGCCAGTGCCTCTATTTAAGAGGCTCAGGTGTCCAGTCTGCTACATGCTTGAAGTTCGAGGGGTTTTTTTGGTAAAAAGTATTATTTTATGCCATTATATTTCCCATTAAAATCAACACACTTTAACAAGCCAAACACTGAAAGTTCTATTAAAAAAAAAAAAAAACAACACAAAAAAAGAACCACAAAAACATTTCCATTTGAAAAGAAACATGTTTCCTTTTCTAAATAGATTACAAAAATAGTTTGGGCTTCAAAATATTGAAAACAGCCTACAGAATCAATAGCTTTCACACAGAAGCCATTTTTTAAAGAAGGAATAAGCATGAAGTACATACAAAAGTTATTTTTCCAGGTTTCCTCAAAACAAATTGACAATTAAAACAATCGTTTTGCAGTTCAAACATATCAAGTGAACAGCACAGTACTACAGCTAGCTAGCTACTTGACCAGAACACCTTTTAACACACCTCCAGAAAGTAGTAAAAGATGACCGTGTACTTGCAAAAATAAGTGCAACAACATGCCTATTATTAAAAACTTAAAGTCTAACAGCAATTGTTAATGAATTTATTTCATGTCCTGCCACGTTTGAAATACAGGCTGACAAAGTAATCCTAAGTAATCACTCTGTCTTCTGATAAGTGAATCCTATTAATTTTTTTATTCAAAGTTACCACATTTATTTCTCAATACTGCTGTTATCCTAGATTCTGCAGAGAAAAGAAAAAAAGATCACCTCTTTAAGGGATAGGATTAAATTTTACTTCATCCACACCTCTAGTTTCCCCTTACTCCCCTGTTCAGGGTGGCAACTCCATGTCAAAGAAGCCAGATACTACCATACATTTACTATGTTTATGCAACACTCACCACTTAAAGAGCTAGTTTCAACTGACCTTTCATAAAACACTTTAGAGGAAAGCTGGTACATAGAGCAGTTATTTATCACCTTCACACATTTTCACGTTAGTAATTACCCTAAGTATATACAATGCTAGTATTGCCCAGGAAGTAACAGTGACAATTTTTTACTCCCCTATGTCAGTATAAGACATGCTTATTCACTAACAGTCTGCTGTTCATTTGAACTAGCATTTGGATGCGGGGACTTTCTTTGGCCACCAGTACTAGCACTTAACTGATTTTTTTCTGTGGGTTTTTGGGGAGGTTTTTTGTGTTTCCCCACACCCGCAATATCCTCTGTATTAAAAGAGCCTATATTCAGCAAGCACATTCACAAGATGTTCTTGTCCTATCTTCTAAGCTCTCAAGGACCTGTTTTCCAGTAACCTACAATCCTATGCAGTTTCTACCACTTTGGTTTTTCCAGCTTTATAAGTAATTCACTTGAACCACTCGAACATGGTGTGGGGTTTTTTTTTTTATTTTAAAGTTATATTTTGCAATATTCAAGCGATCAAGACGATTGCTACATATGCATAATTACCTCTATGCGATGTATGTGAAAGACCAAGTATTCACTAAACGTGAAGTCACAATTCCTGACAAATAACTACCTGTGATGAAACCAGATGAGGTTCAACACATCATAATAACAGGTCATCTTCTACAAACAAAGCTCAAGGTTCCACACTTCATTAAACAGTCAAACAAAGTCTTATTTTAACAAGTACAATAAACATTTGGATTTTTTCCCAATACACTAAGACTGTTCTATCAACAAAAAAAGGCTCATTTTTTCCCCTTGTTACCTGCTAGAATAACTTCACTTTATCTTTGACCGTCAGTAAATATCTATTTAAATTAAATTTGTTTCAATAATAGCAAAGAATTTCTTAGAGAATTACAAAGAACTATTCTTCCTTTATTTTTTGTCTTTTTGAAAAAAAAAAAAAGGCAACTTCACAAGCTACTAAGAAACAAAAGCAACACAATAATCTCATCAATCCACTCTTATACAAACCAAAGTTATCTCCCCCAACATTTTTCAAGAAAGCTGTATCCCACAAAGTTATATAGAAAAGCTGAAAAGAAATTCAAGAAACAACAGGAACAAAGTTTCAAATGAAATTGAAAAATAGGTTGAGGCAGTTAGCTACCAAGCTTCTACTGACTACTTGATGCAAAGGCTCTTTCAAACACATTGCCACGGACACCCTCCTTGAGAATGAGATTTTGACTTTTTAGCAAGTCCAACGAGAGTCCTTGTGATTTTTCAGCTGCATAACACTAAAAACAAGAGAAGGACAAATGCCTACAAGTTTTGTTAGGATCTTTTCTATCTACTATTTCCATATTCCTATTCTTGTAAAACATGTTTATCTCAAGTCAATAGCTGTATCAATACCATTAAAACACACTCAGCTTGACAGCTCCATTAAGCTGAAGAAACAATTTATACAGATTAAATATAAACAAAATTCAAGCATTAAGTCTCAAGGTTATAAAGGTATTGTTTTAGTCATAGACTATTAAGTTAACCTTGTGTGTACTTAAGGCTCTTTAGATAAGAGTAACCTTGAGCTGTGTTTTTTGGGGATTTCACCAATAACCTTGACCGGTGTTCTCATGCTATCCCTATGCAGAAAAGCTTGATTACACCACCTTGAATTGCATAACGAACCTAAATATGTACTGTTTATTCCCCAGGAATCTGATCATTTCTCTACTCTGGGATCAATGCTATTAAAGATCTTTTTTAATTAGGAAAGAGTTGTTGGCAAAACTGTCAAAGGAGAGAACGTTTTGAGTAAGAAGTCAAACAAGATAAATATTGTTCAGGATACTTTGGAAAACTGAGCTTATTTGAATATGTGACACAGTACAGCTAAATGCCAGGTCAAACATCTAGGACAAATAAAATATGCACAATCCATTTTAAAAACCGTGATTCTTGAAAAGAGCCCGACGAGGAAGAAGGTACAGAAAAAAGCCAGCTGAGCCACACTTCTAATGGGATACTGCATCAAATAATTCTTCTTTAAAAACACCCCATGGTATAATTATAGGGAGGAAGTGTTTATGTTCAGCAACAATCTTACCAAAAAAAAAAAAAGCTATACCACTTTTCCAAATACATATCCTAAAACTCGAAGGATCACAGATGAACTCCTGGAATTCTAACACTTAAAAAATGTTTTATCAAAACAGATTTGGATTCAAGCCTGTTAATTTTACCACAGTTTCTAAGAATCCATACAAGGAAGTCCTGTGGCAAGTAAAGAACTCTAGGAGACAAATACAGAAGACCTGATAGTTACAGCCTCAGCTGAACTTAGACCCAATGTTCTAAGTACATCTAACCACAGCAGCAACTGACAAAAAGCCTAAGTCTTTCTCAGTTCAAGGCTAAGTGATTGTAAGTAGAGATGCATCACAAACTATAAGAAATACCTTTGCGACCACAATGTGTCCACCTAGTGTTGCAACTTTCATGAAATTCTACAGCTTGCGTTGCACAGGTGATCAGAGTATGGTAACCAGTACGCGATATCAAAATACCTAAGTATCTGCGTTATAACAAATCAATGAGAAATTACAATAGATCCAGTGCAGAAAGAGACCTTTATGTTTGAAAAGCAAATCAGAAAAGAATAAGCCAAACCTGACAAGAGATTTCAGTTGGGAAGCTATCATCTCTGAACAGTAGACCATTCAAAAAGCTTCTAATTTATCAAGCGAACCGAGTCAAATTTAATGTGCTTCCAATCTATGCCATTCAGTAAGTCAGGAATCAAATTCATCCTATCATCAGAATCTTAGTAAGTGAATTATTTCTGTCCACATACAGTCTTAATCCTTAAGTGCCACTAACAGATCTCTTAGGTAAGATGGAATAAGAGAACAACCAGTAGTAAAAGCAGCCCTCAAATTGCAAGCATTCCCATGTATTTCAAATGTACTTTAAAAAAAGAAAAACCACAACTCTATAAAATGCACATGCATACACATTCAGCCAACTGTTCTCAGATGCCAAGAAGGAAGTGTTAAAGTCCATCTTCAAGAAGTACTGAAATATTAAGCTAAATACTATAAGCTCTGTTAATTTTCTTCCACAGACGCATTTTTACAAAACCTGAGTATTTTCTCCTATGCTGGTGGCGTACCTTTAAGGATGCTTGATTATTAAATAAGACTGAGTCTACATGAACTGATGTTCACTTATCAAACAATAGTAGCTAATGCCACTGAAACTTTTCCACAACATCTCAAATTTAGTACATGAAAATGCACAATATGAAGTAAGTAATCGGAAACAAAACTGCTTCACGATAGTGTTAAGGATACTGGGGAAGAGGGGGCAGAAAATCACTATCAAGTTTTTGTTTTGGAGCTGGGCAGGAAACATGTTTAATGAGAATTCTGCAGGATGAAACTTCTGTAACAGTAAACAAATGTCTCCTGTCAATTTACTGTGAAACTCCTCTTGAGAGCACCAAGGTCAAGAATCCCACAAAAAGCAACACTGAAAGCAGTACTAAGGAACAACAACGACACAAACAATGGAAACAAATTAATGCATAAGATTCTTCAATCAAACTGACAGAATTTGCCCTTATCTGTTCAGTTGAATGGTACTTACGGCTTGAGTTAAGATTGTGTTTTTAGTTTAACTGCACAGCTTCTAAAGAAGAAACTAAATCTAAACAAAACTCTGCTGAGGACTTAGTTAATCACTGTCACAATTTTTTCAGGCTACAGAAGACCTGAAAATGATCAAGAATGGTTAATTACACTCACTCCTTTACCCAAGAGCAAAAATAGCTCCAGAATTCTGAAATCCAAGACTGAGAAGTATGGTATAGCATGGTATATACAAGGTACAATGCAAGTTTTTGTTACCACTGTTTTTTCCAATTCCAGTTCTTCCTAAAAGTCTAATAGACAAATAATGTTTTTTTCAAAAAAGATTGTGTTGATAAGGAAGTAAAACACAAAACCTAAGAAATTCTGCAGTCACCAACATATTAGGCAGAGATTAAAGACATGGAAAGTCATATATCAATTATGGTAACCAACAGTCACTTCACAAAGTGCGCTAGTGAGCAGTTTAACTATATTAAAAATAATTCCTTTACTTAACTCCTTCCCCTAAATCTACGGAATACTCTTAAGCAGGGAAGTGCTAGCTCATTACATGCCTATTTAAATCAACATAAGCCACTACCCAACATCGCCTCAGTTTTACCCTGCTCCTGACTTTACAATACTTGAAGCTAAACTTCTGAAGTGCTTTCAGTTAGCTTGTTTAAAGAGAACATAATTTGTCTTCCTCAACATTAGGTTTTACAGTCATATTTAAGGGTATATCAGTCAAACAATCCATCTCATTTGTAACATAATCCACCCCACTACAACTGAAAATATAATGATACATTTCTTCCATTACCTGTCTCTGAAATATAAACAACAGGATCCTGCTTTAGAACTTTACCAAGTTTTGAAGTAGCTGCTTTTTTCTCAGAAGGCTTCTTGGATTTTTTCACTGACTGCACCTCCTCTTCTGAATCTGTATTTTGACCACAACATAAATGTAGATTTCCTCCACATACGTACAGGCTTTAAGTAACAGATCACATAACATCAGTTAACACGTGTTCACATATATTCAACTGAGTGAGAAAAAGATACCATGTGGAATGTCAGAGCACAGCTTTGTTTTTCTCCATCGGCTAATAGCCTAGCCATCCAGCATATACATGGCCAAATGAAAACTTGGTCAGAACTTAGTCTAGACAGTGGTTTTTGTTTGCATAAATATTTTGTTACTTATTCCAAGAACCACTATGCCTGTATAAAAGCCTTTCCAAAAAGGAATGCAACTGTCAGAGCCCCCCACCAGATTACTAAAAAATCAAACCAAAAAAAAAAAACCACAACAACAAGCTTTTAATACAGATTCATTAGCCTGATTAAATTTATATGGTATTATATGGTATTATATTACATTATGTTGGTGTATTCCACAACACCTATTCCAAAAGCTAACTACAGGCTAAAATAGATCACTGCAGTTGTACTCTGATTCTTCAGAACCTTGGCAGACTGCCACTCACCTCACCAACCATTCTCCATATCCTAAAAGCTGTCAAGATGACAGACTTATGCCACTGTGGATTATGTATGCAAACATCCAAATGAATAAGCACAACAAACTGAAGAAGCAGAGACAACTAGCCAGTGTAACAGAGGACTGCCCTTCAGAGCCAACTTTTTCCATGATAAACACTAATATATATTGTAATTATTAAAAATAAAAAAAAAATACCACCACAAACAAAAAAAGCAGCTATGGTCAATTGACTTGATTTCCCCCCCCAAAAAATACAGCACCTTCTCTTTTCCTCTCCTACTACTAATGAGCTAGAATTCGCAAAATCTCCAGCACTTTAAAAGTAGCAGTTGAGTTATATACCACTTTTGTACTCCACCTTTTAATGCAGAAATATTTCTACTGCTATTCCTCACTGCTAAACAGGAACTGTTTATAGAACAGTTTAACTGAAGGTTTGAACACATTTTTCTATATATAATAGCATTATTCTGACAGATGTTTGTGTGATCATTTTTGTCCTACAAGAGACACAGTCTTCTCTTAAGAAGACCGCTTCTAAAAATTTAAGCTGAAGTCTTCAGTATAGGAGTCAAAAATTGTAGAAACTCCTGCAATCTTTTCTACAGTTTCACAACTATTCAAAATTCAGAATCCAATCAAAGAGGGATTAAATGCAGTAACAGCTCAGAAAGATTAAACTAGAATTTTCAAGCTTTTACATTAAACTAACTTAACTTGACAGGCAAGGGTTTGGGGTTTGGTTTTTTGGTTTTTTTGTTTGTTTGTTTTGGTTTTTTTTGTTTGTTTGTTTTGGGGGTTTTTTTGTTTTTTTACGATAAGTGCTATAAAAGGGGTTTCCCATATTATATTATCCCAAAGAATATTTTTATAATGCGATAGCAGTGCTTTAGATCATATTGTGTGTGTTCCGTACTGTAAATTCAAAACTGTCAGATGAACACTTAATAGATTTTTTTTTAGCAGAGAAAGACATATATGGAAACGCAAGTTAGCCTTTTAAAACAATCTCCTATATTATGTTCGCGCAATGTGCAGAAATGTGAAATTATAGCATATGATCAGCCTCTTGTACCCAGTGTAGGATGTTATTTATCCCTAACGGAATAGGAAACCTATAACACCCCACAATTTGTATCTCTCTTCATAACAACAAAAAAAAAGTTCTGGAGTTCTGATAGAATTTACTGTCTGAACTTTTTTTTTTGGTGGGTTTTTTTTGTGGGTCTGTTGTTTGGTTGTTTTTAAGAGGTTTTGTTAAAAGTTACTTTGCACGGTATATTACATACACGGCACACACTGCACTCATTATTATCAAATATATTTAGCCATCCAGCAATAATTACTGTGAAAAATGTTTTTAATTGCATTTTCTAAAAAACCAAACAAACCACAGCTTTCTTTCAGATGTACCATTTACCTAATTGACCTTGAACACTGATGCAAAAGATACAAAGGAGCATTCAGAAACAACTGTGAACACTACCTGAATCGTAGATTATTCTTTTTTTCTTGCTTGTCCGCTTTTGTTTGGAATCATCTTCACTGGGTGAATTATTCACCTAAGAGTAACAGTCCATTAGTTCAACCAGTAAACAGGTCCTTCCAGCTTTTACTCAGTTACACATTCAAATTTATGAGTTTCAAACAAATTCTAACAAAAATTATTTATTTCCCAATATTACATTTATGAACAGCCTTGTGCTAACTCATGGGTGGGAGGAGGAAAGGTGCAACGCAGAGGAAATAAGGAAGAAACTGAAGCAGTAAAGCTAAATGTGCTCCAAGCAAACCATAGATGATTATGCTGAGAATAAACATTCAAGTTTAATGCCAATTAAAGTAAATCAGATTTTCGAGCAGTTCCAACTTTTAATCCAGAAAAGAAATTGCACAGTCCCACCAGAAACAGAGGTCATACAGGCCAATAAGTTACTTGTATGGAATTCAGCTTTCACTTTTGGTTCCATTCTGGAGGTGGCTTCGCTGTAACCACCAGATTCAATGCAACTTCAGAGTAAAATATAGCTAATTGAAAAAGGAAAAAAGCATACACAACAGCTGAAGCTAGACTGACTTCCTACTCAGCATCCTTGCTGCTTGCAGCTTCTCCTCTCACCCATTAAGCAGTGCAATTACCATAAGAGTTGGCACCAATGGTCACAGTCAGCAAATGTGTTCTATCTAGCAGCAGCTAGTATCAAACTGCCTCAAGGATTTTCACTTTTCTTTAAAACATTGAGAAGTTTTAGATATTTAGAAAAATCACAAGCTGCACAGGTAGGAAGTTTCCTGGGCCTAACCAAACTGCCAACTATGCTTGTTTTGTAGTCATGCACAGACGTAAATGCTTCTAAAAATATAATTCTAGATAAACATAACTGCATGTTTTATAATTCACATTCAGTTCTAATCTGAAACGTTAAATTCTTTATCTAGTTGGAGAATTGCAAAGTAAAAATAATAGATCACGTAAGATAATTGCTATGTCTTTCAGTTCCACTGAATGGTTCTTTATTTTCACATCAAGACAATGAAATTATACAGCCAAAATATTTTTTTAAATAATATCTTATTTCTTCATTGCGATGCTTCACATTAAACATTCCATCCTATCAGAAATCCTTCCGTTCTCTAAGTGATTTAAAGCCCTCTTTAGCCACTCCTTTCTTTTTTATACCAGTTCAGATGATCAACATGAAGAGTCCTCTGAGACTAGAGCCCAATCTACTTTTAACCTGTCATTTTACAGAATTTGGTGTTTGCAACAGGTTTCCATAAGTCACCACATCCAAGAAAGGCAGTGTTTGTTTCCTCCACAGGTGTTTAAAAAACACCTGGTTAAAAAACTGGTCAGAGGGCACCTACATCACCAACTTTTACCTTACCTGAAAGCATGACATCTTTATGGTACGTCTACATCTACTGTGCATAAGCCTCAATCTTAATTAAATTGAAAATTAAATAAGTAGACCTACTTAGAGAAATGTGGGCCATGGCTAAAATAACTTCAAATACATCAGCTCGTGCCTACAGTAGCACCTAACCATTATAACCTCTACCTACCCCTCCTCTGCCCTACAACCCAAATGTTTTGAAAATTAGCAGTTTTCTTGACCACCTACAAAGATTTGCTGCTAGAAGTTAATATTAAGTGGTAGTTTCCTCCTAGGCCTATAAAAACAACTGACATATAGTCTGGTTTTTGAGTATACAAGAACTGTGACTTAAAAAATGCTAGATACAAGCAATCCTACATCAGCACTTCACAAATAAGAAAAGCAAAACAAACCTTAGTCGCCTTTCCCCTTTTCTTCCCACTTGAGGGTCCTTCACCATTTTTAATTTTTTCACTCTTTTTCACAGACTCGCATTCTTGTCGCTTTCCAGGAGGTACAACGCCAAAGAATTTCCGGATATCCTAGTAAAAGGGAAAACAGATGTATATATTTTGAATTACAGATAGAAGTTTCACACTACAAAACAGCAATACACTTAAATTACTTTCCCAAGAGCTCCTCTGTTATAGTATTTGCTGATCTAGAAATTCTGTTTACAGTTGAGAAAAGGAAGCCCAGCTAGTTAAACATTCCTGCTCAGACACCACACCACCTTTCTCTTGTCTTTGAATCATGAAAAAAAGTTTATTTCTCCCTTAGTTGGATGTCTTCACCAATACACACTTCAAAACAAACCTCCACTAGCAATGAAACACAGTGACTTAAGACAGATGTGGAATTAGAATTCTTCCCCCCCCCCAATAAATCATCACAAACATAACCCAAAGTGTTTCTATAGTTAAAATTATCAACTCAGCTATGAAGTAGTGTCCAATGTAGAAAGTCAGAAAAGCACCAAGAGCTAGAAAGCAGTCAGGTAGTGAGACATACTGCATCCTCCAGCTTCTCATAAATTTAGGACAGTAACTCACATCTCACTAAGAAAAACAGCCAGCAAGAAGTAGATGAAAATTTAAACAAAGAGAAAGAACTTAATACAAAGAGCTCCAAAAGGCCTATTTTGTAACCTTATTTTATTATCTGACCACAGTACAGCCATAAAAAGCTTTCTAAATATATAAAATCAGCAGCTGAACCTTCAGTTTTAAAAAAGCACTATTGTACACACAAAACCAAATCTGACTTACATTGAAAAAAAAATAGTATTTCAGTTTTCTTAAAAAGGAATTGAGGAAATGTGTACCTGGTTGGTATCGCTACCTCCAGGGATAGCAGCCATTTTAGAGAAAGTAAGTACCACATATGGCCTAAATATATAGCAGGTAAAGGGTGTGGCTCAGGACTATATTCTACCCAGCTGATAGCTATTCCCCATCATAGAGTTCATCTGGGTAGTTTTTGATTATTACAGGGGACTACAAGGAATGTAAAAAATTCTTAAGAAATCTCCATAAAAGTCTGATTGACAAGAAGGGGTGTTTCAGGCTCCTTTTCTCTTACCACTCAGTTCCCTGGTGGTTTGGATTTGGATTATCAGAGCCTATCAGGCTTAAAATCAATGGAATACATAATTTGAAAGCATACACAATATATGGGACATGTATAGATTTATTTAGTACATTTACCTTAAAACAATTTTCTAGAATCAGAAATGTTGTTTCCTGTAAAAATTTACACTCTTTAAGTTTTACCTGCATATAATAATATTTGGCAAACAGACACTGGTAGACTGGGAAGCATTCCTCCTAGATGAGACTTCATTTCCATCTATGGAGTTTATGCCCTGAGGTATAAATTCTCAACACTCTGCTATTTTACATGTACTCCTACAATATAAATGCAGTACTATATAAGCTCTGAAATGTTAACTGCCAAAACCTGTAGCTAACAGGTTTGAAGAAAGCATCTATTTAAAAAGTCTTGAAGTAGATTCATTGACTTGATCACTCAATTGTTATTACTTCTTTTTAGGCTTAAGGTAACATAGGCAACAGAAAAATTGATTACAAGTCTCATTAGATCTTTTATGTAGTAAAGTAATTTAAATATTTAGTACAAAACTTCAAAATAAAGTGACAGTAAAGTTTTGTTTTCATTTTTTATAGTTGTTCTTTTACACTTAAAATATTTGGAAAATAATTAATTTTAGATCAATAGTAATACTCTTCATTCTAGTATTTAAACTAAAAACCGTTAAGTAGTAAGTGAACTGCTCTGCAAACACCATATGCAATAATATTAATTTTTTTTTTATGGACTTATACAAGGAAATACCATTGTATCCTGCTTTATGAAACACAGACTTCATAAAGACAATATATGAAATTGACCTGTCTGCCCAGCTTCTTCCACTATTTTAATACCACAGTTCCTGAACTACTGTTATGGCTTGAGAAACCCACAACAATTTATTGATGTTTAGATAATTATTCTATCACCCGATGACCCCTCCGCACCCAGGAAGGGGGAATCAGGAAGAAAACTAGGAAACCCACAGATTGAAATATAAACAGATTTAATAGAGTAAGACTAAATAATTAACAGTAATAACACTAAAGAACCAACTGTAATCCCGATACCAATCTAAAAATATATAAGGATTATACTTAGCCAACTATATCAGTAGGAAGCTGTGCACTCCCAGCAATGGACAGTAAATGTCAGACACTGCGAGCGCTATGGCTTCGGGAGGAAGGGAAGGGCTCAGGGGGCCGGCACTGGGGCAAGGAGTTCTCTGGATCGCCGCCATCAAGGGAGAGCTCCACTCCTCAGCAAACTTTCTAATTTATATTGAATGAGATGTTCATGGTATGAAATGATCCTGTTGGCCAGCTTGGGTCAAGTGCCCAGGTCTCGCTCCTCCTCATCCCTGCACCTGGCAAGCTCGAAAACACCGAGACCTCGGAACCCACATACCATAGCTGGCTATAAAGTAAATATTTTCACAAATTCAGACACTAGAGTCTTCTAAAAGTACAGTTTTCCCAGGCATTAGAAAAGAAATTAGTCCTGTGTTGCTCAAACCAGGACAACTGCTAAGGCCCAAATTATAACATGTACATTATTATTTTCTGCTTCATCAGTTCTCATGAGATAGCAAGTTAGCTCTTCATAAATACCTTTAATTCACAAAGTGAATGCCACAGCTATAACCCCTGCTACGTTTAACATGCTATAAAGAGGACCTAAACTGCCACTTCAAACTTCTAAAAAATAGTATCTATCAGGGTCAACTTTACAAGCTATTTTCTCCCAAATCACTTCATAAACACCTAAAATAAATTGGTGACAGTCAACTGCTACTGTCATAATGCAGGCAGTATTTCATTGGATTAACAGGTCAAATGAGAACAAACTTTTGTTTGTTTTTATTCAAAGCAGCATCTTCTACCCATTTATTAAGAAAGCACCACCCATACAAATACTAGTTTTCTTTGAAAATACTGTGGTGATGCAGCAGCTACATATTCCAAAATTGTCTCCCTATGTTAACACAACTCATTCTATTCTCTTGACACAAACTGCACTTCAGTCCTCAAGAAAAGGCAGCTTTCCCCTTTTATTGTTACGTGCCTGTGTTAAGGAGTTTTTCAGAAAATACTGTGAATATTAAAGCACACAAGCCACCTAGAGGTTTCTGAATAAAAGTTTGTATTTGGGTAGTAAATTTTAATTTCCCATAGTGACCGTCTACTTCTGAGTGACTAAAGTACACAGCCCTAAGCTACAAAGGAAAACTGACATCTATGTACAATCTTCTTCAATCTTCAGAGTTACAAATCCTCCAATCTTCTTCAGCTATCCTGCTCTTCAGAAGAAAAGGTAACCTTGTTAGCCACTGCTGGACTACAACAGATGGTGAATTCAGAATTGCTGGGGAGAAAAGTATGTCACAGTGCAACAATAAAGTTATCTTTCAGTGAAGCTTTTATCCAAGAATCATAAGAGACAGAATTTTCGTGCCATTTATTAAGGGATGCCAGATAAATCCTTAATTCATTGCATAACTAAATGCAGAAATTAAGCAATTTAAGTATCTATCAGACTGACTCCCATCCTACAAGTTTGAAGACTATTTATGAAGTATTATATAAGGTTAGATCCCAGATAGGATCGCTTGCCTCCATTTTGGGTTTATCTATTTAACATACTCTAACTGACCATCTTATTGGTATATAATGCCATGTATATATATGAGTTCACCAGGTGGCAAAACTGTGTGTGTTTAGCTTTTATTTGTGCTCATTCAAATCAGGAAAGGCCTGTACCAATGTAACTGGCAAGTTTCCTTCTGGGACATTCCCCCAAAAACCACAGGAGTCACCAGCCTTGGGTATCCTGGAGATACAATCACCAGCATGGCTGTCCCAAGTGGTGCCCTTGCCCAGAAGGCTAAAATTGAACAGGCAAGGCTATATTAGTGTGGCTCCTCATGGTGCTTCAGCAGCAGCAACAAGATGTGTAACTTCAAGCAGTTCCACCTAAGAGGTGGAATTAAGTAAGAATTTCTGATCGCTGTTGCTAAATTAGGGGGGTAACTGATGCATAGCATCTGAACAGCCTAAGAAGCTGTGTTCAGGTGCACTGCTTCCTGCTGAGCTATCTTAGTAATTGTATGATCTCAGTAATGGCTGTGCTGTCTAGTTCTTGCCAGTTTTGACGACGGCTTCAATTCCTCCATCTTATGCAATAATAGTAGACCACAGCAATTAATCATTTCAGGTTGCAAGTTTTCTCTTGAAAGATTTGTATCTGTCTGTTTTACTGAAGAGAAATAACATGAATAGAAACTGAAACCTGTTTGTTAGGGAGTAGAAAGACTGGTTACCCAAAGAGTTTGTCAGGATGACTTAAGACTTCAGTGACCTCTGGCTCAAAAAGCTCAGTTATAAATGCTCCATACTGTTTTCTTCCTGCATTTCAAAAGCATCCTAAAGATCAACTACTCCAACACTTTGATGATAGAACCATCTCAGCCTAACCATAATAGGCAGTTTTTAGAAGACTAGGTCCAGTAAGGCCAAATATTTTCCAAAATAACAGTGTAATTGTTTGCACCTCAAAATACAATATGAGATAGAAAACGGAATTTCACCAACCTAGCTCAATGACTGCAATAGAAAGTAATGCACCTTATTTCAGGTATTCTGAAGTATGTCCATAAGGGCCCTGCATCAAAAGAACCGTATTTATTTACAGTCCGCCTATTTCAGTTCAAGTCTTGTGCAAACATCAGCTCTGACATCCAGAAAAATTGCACTAACTAGAATCAAATTTGTAGTATCACTTCAGTAAAACCAGTAATACCTGCTTGGATAACTATACTTAATGTTTACTAACAGTAGCAACCAAAGCACAGCTAATATACACTATTTTTCGAGCAGTATCACAGTTCTAAGTACATACCAGCTGATGCTACAGCTTTGGCCATATGAGTGTCTCTCTCAGCTACAGGCAGCTCAAGTAGCCCCCACTCCCAGTCATTCACTCCCTCAATTGTACCAGTATAGCTCTCTGCTTGGGAACTGGGTCAGGGCACTAATCTGGGTAAAACAATAAATCCTTTCTAAGACAAATTAGCTCATTGTGTAACTCTACACACACCGGTTCAGCACAGCTGAGAACATGCTGCAGAATCAACCCAACGGGGGCTCCATTACAAAAAAGTCTGTTTGCAAGGGTATGATATAAAAATCCAATACGCTTGTGCTGTCACTGCACACATAGACCAGGCTACATGGTTACTGGCATCACTGTACTTTTGCCTCTGCCCCCGCAGCTGCAGCAGTGATGGTTGTACAGCCTCTTCTCTTCAGCACTGAAAAGGGAATGGCTTGAGGCAACGCACCCTCCCCAAAACAATAGTTGTCTTCCTCACTTCTATCGAATTGCCAGACATTGAGAGATGTGTGACATTCAGTAGGAGACTACATGGAGGGAGAAAGCCTTTGTCCCAGGAAGGTGGGAAAGCAGGAAGCAAGTTTTCCAGTAAGATCAGTTTTCTGAAGAGGTGGTGGCAGGGAACAGGAGAGGCAGACTGGTCCTCATACCTCAATTTAAAGTCATCAGCCACCCCCACAAACTATGAGAATACCACAGTTTAATACTTTCAGGTTTCTTAGTGCTGGCAGACCTCTATCAGTACTGTGAAAGACTCAGATTGTATTGCCCACCATTGCTGAGCATCAGGTGTCATATAAAAACAAGGTTAAACTCTGTGGAGAGTCCAAAACCAAATTTGAACCTAACTGGCTTTGAATGGCGTTTGTAGTTAAGCCAGTAGAACATCTGCAGAGAGACTCCATCTAAGTACAAGGAAATTTATCTAAGCCAGAGGTGAGGAGGGGACACCATCTTATAATGGCATAGTGAGCGCACGTTGGAAAGCACACACACGAACATGTATATATTTATATTTACAAACACTTTATACCCTATTTAGGATTGCATCCTTAATTATTTATAATCAAGTGTCTACTTCCAGACTTTTATGTTCTTTTTTCCCCACTTAAACTGTTTTTCTGCAACTATTGCATACTGTTCGGCAGCAGAAATGCCCTGGAGTGTGTTCCTACTGAAATTAAAGGAAAAGTTAAAACTTCGGCAGACTGCCTTTACAGAGAGGTTGGCCCAACCGCCTTCCCCCTCACACCCCCTCACCCCCCAAAACAAGCCCATGGTCCGCGCCTAATTCACCACCCGTTCTCGGGAGGGCAGCTGGAGAGGTTCAGACGCTTCCCCCCTCGGGGCAGGGGCACAACCGCGGGCATTTCCTCGGCCAGGGGTTTATCTTCTTGGGAAGCCAGGCCTCGGCCCCTCAGGGCGGGAGCGGCGGGAAGCGCGCGAGCACCGGCTGAGGCGCGGCCTCTCCTCCACCGCCTCACACCGCTCTCGGCCAGGCCGCTCTCTACCGCTCTGCGGCACCGCCGCGCCCGCCTTCAGGGGACAAGACCCCGGCTGGGCTGGGTTCGGCCCGCTCCCGGCCCCAAGGGCCGCGGAGCTGCAGTCACGGCCCCGCCGCCAGTGGGACACTACGCAACGCCCTTCCCCCCCCTCCCCTCCCCTCCCCTCCCCTCACCCGGGGGAAAACCGCGGAGGAGGGAAGGGGGGGAGAAGCGGGGCGGCCCCCCGGTGCGACGCGCTCACCATGCTGCCGGCGGCGGCGGTTTATCTCGCTAGCGGGACGTCTCCATGCCTCCCACCCCACCGCCCCCGGCCTTCGCGCCAACTCCGGCAGGCCGGCGCGCGGCGCTGCCGTCACAACCGCGACGGGGGGGGCGGTGACCGTTGTGGCCTAGGCCGTTGGTGGCGGCCTCGTCGCTTGTTGTCCCCCGTCCTGCTCTCTTTGCAGGCGTCAGGGGCTGCCCCCCCCCCCGTAGCGGCGGTTTAACCGCCTTTAACCGCTCCACTGAACCTCGGCAGGGAGCCCGGGCAGGTACTGCCAGTCCTGGCCTGTTAAGGGAGGGGACGGGCATGGAAGGTCGCCTCAAAACGGTGGGCTTGTAGCTGCGGCAGCTCCACGGGGAATAGGTGTGTCCTCGGTCACCTCTGACAGAGAAGGAGAGGTGACAGCCTTAACTGTTTTAACAAACAAGTGAACAGTGTCGGCTCTCCATCAGTTTTATCCCTTTTTAGTGGGCTGAGGCAAACAAAGCATCATACGCAGTCTCCACGAGTCAGGTCTGGATCAGCGCAGCTCATAAAATCATTTCCCTGTAATAGATGGGCGTTGGTCCCTTCTTTCTTCATCCTTGGCTATGCAGGAAGCGCCACGTTTGAATACGGCATTTTCCATTTTCTCCTGTGGGTTAAAGCTTAGGCAAGCTCACAGTCTCCATCTGAGGAGTCTGAGAGACACTGGAGAGTTACATCTTCATCCACTGACTGTTTAATTTCTAATCGATTCCTAATGAAATCTTGTACGGTTCCTTCCATTTTTTTTCCTTTACTTCCTGAAGACTAGGAGGGAATAAACTTGGGCAAACAAAAAAAAAATATTGTTCCTCTCTTAATAATTACTTGTCTGATGTTTAGATTCTGCTAGCCTATTGAATCTCTAATTATTGCTAATCTTGGGGGGTGGGAGTGGGGGGGCCGCAAACAGAAATTGTGACATTAAAAATACTGCATTGATTTAGAAAGCCACTCGAAAAAAAAAGGCAGGAGAGTACAGGCTCAATCTCTACTTGTCTCATAGTGCAATTTCCAGTGCCATCATTTTATACCTTCCGTATTTTATGTTCTTTTTTCCCCACTTAAACTGTTTTTCTGCAACTATTGCATACTGTTCGGCAGCAGAAATGCCCTGGAGTGTGTTCCTACTGAAATTAAAGGAAGAGTTAAAACTTCGGCAGACTGTCTTTACAGAGAGGTTGGCCCTTTTTTTTCAAGAACAAGAGACAGTCTACTTGGTGGCATGGTCAAACTCCAGCAAAGATAATTACATGGAGATAAAAGTCAGATCTTTTTATCCGATCTGCAAAAACATGAAAGTTAATGATACCTATTACCATTCCTGTTTAGTTCTTTAAATTGCACTTTAAGTAATCATAAGACCCTGTTTGTATAGAAGTTGCTGTTCTTTTATGAATGCACATGGTCAAGTGGACTTACATTTTCAACATTATCATAGCTTGTGAATTTGAGTTTCTGTATAAGAAACACATGACTTAGGGAACAAGTATATGCAGACCCACAGCACAGGCTGTGCTTTTCAGCCTAGTTTGCGAGGTATTCCATATGCACTCAACTATAATGGCTATGCAAACAAAGCCAGTATCACTTTAGAAAAACATCTCCAGTGATGTTTGTAGTTACGTATTTAGTTCTATTATGTAATTTTTAAAGCTGTGCGTATTCCTGATATCAGAACTAAAGAGTGGTTAAAATGGCTGACGTTTGTAAGAGCCAGACAAACTGTTTAAATAATGCTAAAAGAATTATTGCAGGTGGTTATCTCTATTTGTAGTTGATAAAGCTACCTAGAATAACATCCAGCAGAGCAGTATCTGCTTGTGGGCTTGTGACGTGTTCATGTTTCTTGGAAGGCAAGAGTTTAACCCTTTATGAAGAGATCAGACTGAATACCTGGAATGACTATAATTCAGTCCTGGGTATGGTGGGGAGACAGAGGATAACTCTGTTTCTAAGTCCGTGGCTATGAAACCACTGGAAGTTGGAAAAACCTTGCTCTGCCACAGGAAACAAAACTGAATAATCATTGTATTGTGATGCACTTTGCAAGATAAATGAAGGCAATATCCCTTTTGAGTCTATAACTGATCATGGGTCCTGTTTTAAGGGCATATTCCCCAGCTAAAAGTACAGCTTTTTAAAAAGCAGCTAAAGTACACTCAATATCATCACTCTATTTACAACTAAGACAAATTTTAAAAAAATTAGACTGTTTTCTACCTTTCTGAAAGTCACAGACTATTTGGCTTTTTATACTATTATTTTCCAAAATACATGAAAAAAGTGAGTTATTGACTCTTGAGCTTGAGGGTTTTTTTCCCCTACTGAATAAAACCAGTCCTACTGTTGTTATTATTAGTGAAGGCTTTGTCTTGCTTATTGAGAGAGGAGGTTGCTTATAAGGAAAAATACATTTTCTGATGTTGAGAAATAAAGAATGATTAGTTTGTTTTCTTTTTGTTAATATTTTCTTGTTTTCAGATTTTTGTATATTGAGATGTTGGTACAATTTTGGAATTGAAATCAACTTTTATGGCAACTTTTGAAGCAATGTTTTATTTGCTGCTCTACAAAATTTGTATTTTAAATTATTTGAAATGTAATTAAGTATAAAGCAGATGCTTGTAACTTAACGCCGAGATCCATAAGGCAGTGTTTCTCACATGTTTTAGGGGACAATACACTTTAATCATTTAAGAAGTCTTTGTAATGGAACAGAGATGTTCTGAGCTTCATATGCATCCAGAGGACCTCTGAGATTAGGAATTGCCCTAAAGAAATACAGTGTGGTAATGCTGAGATGATTAGGAAAACACAACAAAAATATGTTTCCTGAAATTGAAATTTCAGGTTAAATTCTGTATTTTTTTCATAACATTAATAGACGTTTAAATACTCGTTTACTAGATGGTAGGCTCTATTTCGGAGAATCCTGTAGGGAATATTTTGCTTACTAGAGTTTCTAGTAAAGAAAATCAAATTTCTCTCACATTGTAGAAAGAGGAATTAGCATTTTGTTGCAGACCAAAAATTCCAAAAATTCTTTGTAAATCTGTGGTCTGGTTTCTATTTACATTAGGCTCTCTATCGTATCCATCACAATTATGTGTCTTTAGAAAAGCCTTGATCCCATCTCAAACAGTTTTTGCTGTATAAGGTAAAGGTATACGGTAAAGATAAGTGGTTGATTTGCATCCCACTGTTGAGGGCAATTACATAAGTTGTGCTTTTTTGAGCACCTCACACTAGTAGATCTGAGCAGCTGATGTTAATGTAAACTTTACACTTAGAAAAAGTGAACTTTGTCTTTAGGTCTTCTCTCCCTTCATTTGCATATCTAGGTAGAATGAATGTGTCTTAACTCATATACTCAGCTTAACATTGCAGACATTCAAAACTCTACTTCTTTCAACCAGTGTGTCGGCATTTCTGCGGATCAAACCACAGGTTTTCAAGCTGAGCCAGTAAAACAAGGAGAATATATAATCAATGGTCAAGTGAAAAGTTGGTTTCATGATTTGAATCATTCACTTTGGCAGAGGCAAGGGTAGAAAAAGAAATTTGATAGCTAAGAATTGAACTGTATAAACATTAGGCTTTCCAACTACTGTGGCAGTAGTGGCCAGTGCCTGGGAGACCACAGCCTCTCCCAGCCTTGCTTCATTCTGAAACCAAATTCATTAAGTGCATGGCCGGAGGCAGGAGATCCCACTGGGCAGCATCATACTGACGTCCACGTACAGCCTCAGAGTTGGAGTCTGTACCGACTCTGCTGCTTGAGCTAGTGGAATAATTAATTCCTCTTCTTCCCATCCCTTTGCATGCTTGCATCTCAACAGTCCCTGATCACATCTCACTCGTCTGCTAATTGTTTTCCAAATTAACAGTCACAGTGTTTCTGTCCCCAACTCTGCTCAGCTGATCAAAACCTCCTTCCTAATTCAAGTCACTATATCACTCTCATCGGTTAAATTGTTTCCTCTTCAACTTTATCAAGTAACCTTATAGCCCAAACAGTTAAATATGACAAAGCAGTAAGAAACTGGATTCATAGTCTTGTACTGGAAAACATTTTCAAGTCTTGATTATAGCATGCTCCCAGTCATAAGGGAAGAAGTCCAGTTCATAACTTTGTCTACATCAAGCATCTGGGAGCACAAGTGTGTGCTGCACCTTTCACATCTCATGCAGATGCAACACATTGTCTGCAATAAGATGCCAGTGGTATTAACTCTGCTGTAGCTGGTGGGGAGAAGGCTATTGTCTTTACCTTGTCAATACATAGTCATGCTGTTACAGAGCTGTCGTGGGTGCTTTGAACTCAGACATCGGGTAATCATGGTAACTAACTGCTTTAGAAGTATAGTGGCATCCATAGCAACTTGTATTTGGGTTTTGGTTCATAAAGTACAATACATAAAATCAAAGCTTTTAAATGTTAAAATAGAAGGATTATGTTCATGCAATAACTATCCCAATTACCATTTCAAAATGCTATCCCATAGAATAAAAAAGGAACATCAGTATATACTGCAGACCAACTTGGTACAGTCCCTATCTACACCTCTCTTTCCCAAACTGCCTTTGGTAGGATCTTTACTGAGAAGTATGGATCAGTTACTCCAGGTACCTGAGGAAGTGCTGGGTTTGTTATGTTGGGCAGACTCATTTTAGATGCATGGCTGCCCCACCAGCAGAGATCTGCAGCACAGAATATCATAGAACCATAGAACAGTTTGGGTTGGAAGGGGCCTTTAAAGGTCATCTAGTCCAACCCCCCTGCAATGGGCAGGGACATCTTCTACTAGATCAGGTTGCTCAGAGCCCCGTCCAAACTGACCTTGAATGTTTCCAGGGATGGGATATCTACCACCTGTTGGTGGGAGGTTTCCTCTTCATCTGTGGTGAAACTGTTTCTTGTAAGGGCGCTGCAGAGAAATGCTGCAAGCATGCATTGAGGTAGATGTCTTGTTGTTTATTGTAAAAACAAATACATAAAGTGTCTTCCATCTTCTATTGTTTTAATCAGCTTCATTGTTACATAAAGGTATGTCTGAATGGCATTATGCAATGCTGGGTAAAGACACTTGGGCATATCTCTCTTCTCCACAACAAAATTTCCCATGGGTCGAGGGAGAATTTTTCAGCAGAAGTTGGATGTTTGAGCAGGACAGGACTGAGGAATGATGCACTGCCCTTCCAGCCATACAATTGTACAGAAGGATAAATCACCTTTTAATTGGAGACTTATGTAGTCTGAATTGTATTTCTGCCATGTTTCCTTGAAATACAGCTGCACGAGGAATAAAGGATGTGATAGCTTCTTAGCACCCTCTGTCACCTATATTCTCCCACCTGAATGATCGAGCTTTAAATGATGCTAAATTCATTACTAGCATTTATATTGTTCAGGAAACCTGTTTTCCTGCAGTAAGAAGCCAACTAGGTGTCTCAGTGGTCACACAGAGGCCACCTCCCTAAAAATTACGCCGTTCTCTGACCTATTCTAGGTCTCACAGTTCAGGCTAATCATTGACAGGGCTTTTACGATCGCAAGGTTTTAGTGAAGCTTTGATAAGACACTCCAGCAGTTCGTTGCAGATGAAGACAGTGTGCACGACGGGGACTCCAGTGAATGAATGGATTTTTTTCACTGTCAGTGAAAGAAATCTGACTTTTAACACTGGCGCTATAAACCGGCATAATGTGTGGCCGACGACTGGAGAGGTTTGTTGCTTTTTGGATGTTAGTTTTCATAAGGATAGTTACTGGGCTTGCTGGAGAGGGAAGATCTGTGTGGAAGAAGGATCCCCACTTCAGCCCTGTGAGTGAAACACAGATGTTTTTGTATGACACGTTCCCCAAGGAGTTTCTCTGGGGTGTAGGGACGGGGGCTTTCCAGGTGGAAGGCAGCTGGAGGAAGGACGGGAAAGGCTCCTCCATCTGGGACCACTTCATCCACTCGGAGTTCGGGGATGCTGACGGCACAGATGCCTCCAGTGACAGTTACACCTTGTTGGACAAAGATTTGTCTGCTCTGGATTTTTTGGGAGTTACTTTTTACCAGTTTTCAATTTCATGGTCAAGGCTTTTTCCCACTGGAGTGGTAGCAGCTCCCAATGCAAAAGGACTCCAGTATTATAACACCCTTATTGACTCTCTACTCTACAGAAATATTGACCCCGTGGTTACACTGTACCACTGGGACCTGCCCTTGATGCTGCAAGAAAAATATGGGGGATGGAAAAACGAATCAGTAATTGATATCTTCAATGACTATGCCACCTTTTGCTTCCAGACCTTTGGGGATCGTGTTAAGTATTGGATTACAATCCACAATCCGTATTTAGTTGCTTGGCATGGGTATGGCACAGGTATTCATGCTCCTGGAGAGAGAGGGAAAATTTCAACCATCTACTCTGTAGGACACAATTTGATCAAGGTATGGTATAGTAAGATTTTACACTGATCTTGCACTACCACGGGAAATGATGGGAGGAATCAATCATGTAATCAATGTTTAAAAAAAACATCAAGGATTGTGAAGACACCAAGAGATAACCCTTAACTAAGGCACTCTTTTTTTTAATCCTCCTGTTGATTTTATTGTTGTTGTCACAACAGCTGACTTGGTAATTATTTGTTTCAAAGTGCTGGTTTATTGTTTTATTTTAATTAGATTTTGCCTACAAAATCTGGCTATTAAAGAGCATAATTTTCCTTCTTTATTCTTTCCACTTAGTTATCAGCTGTCTTCTACAGAATTACACATCCAAAAGGCTTGGTCCCATAATCAGTAGTTTCAACAGCTGCAGTACTGGGTCCTAAGTTCATGGTATTCTTTCTTTGGGAAGGCAAAAAGAAGAAGTCTGAAGTGGGTCATGTATTTTAAGGAAAAAGTGCAGATATTGTTCCTGATATTCTCAACAACATTAAAGTTTACAGCATCTCCTTTGATAGATTATTAATTTCATTCTACAGAGTAGCTAGTTACTATGCATAGGAGCTTATATTCTTATTTTCTCTTGCTATAATTTAAAACAATTTCCAATAACAGCGGTTTAATATAAGAATTAACAATATCAGTACAACATTTTTTTTCATCTGTAGCACTCAAAGTACTTTACAGAGCAGGTCACTGTCCTGTCTCTGTTTGATAGAGCAGCTAGTATAATCCCCCCTGCTCAAACTATTCCTAGCTGTCACAAAGAGAATTTTTCTACTATCTACCATACATTATAAATGTAATTAAATAAATCTGAATGTGTTTGTCCCCCAGAAAGCAATATGGATGTGGGAAAAAATTAATTGCCAGAGTAGTTGATAATATTCTGCAAATAATGATTTGCGTTTCTTGGTTTTGCTTCTGGGCTTGAACCTGCAGAACCTCCTTTTTCAGAAAATTCACACTTCAGTCAATAGAAGTTTTACACATAGAAAAGTCATCAAGCATCCTGAGTCACTAACTGATTTCAGACTTAGCACAAGAATGATTTAACTATAGAGATTTGTGAAGCATCTCAAAAAGAACTGATGGCTCAATCATTCTTTTTATTTTCAAGTGCTATATAAAATATATTTGATATAATACATGTAAAAGATACAACATAAGTTTGCAGCATTGCTTGCCTGCATTTCTGAGTGGCACAATCAAATCTGGGATACCAGCTAGGCAATCTCTGCATTTTCCCAGTCTGTAAAATCCCTGTAAGCAGCACACAGCACATAGGGAGCAATGCCCCTGCTGAAGAGTTCCAGGAAGCCAAGCACAGCTGGGTCTGATGTACAAATTACTGACCTAAGTTCCTTGGTCAATATTAGTTAAATCTCAGACTTGATCTAATAGTTCATTCTAGCTTTGAAGTCTGTGAACCTGAGTATAAAATCAGTCACTTAAATGAAAGAATTAATGAGACTTTCAGCAACACACAATCCATTAACTAGTTTTTTATTATTTCGGGGGAAGAAATTATTTTCATGTTTTATCTTTCTTACAGCTCCATGAACATTACCTAATGTATTAGCAGTTCTCTCCTGTGGCGCTATAAAATTTCTGAAGATTTTAGGTCTTCATGAAGAATCTCAAATTTGTAGTAATGTATTTGAGGAACTGAAGTTTGATGTTTGAGGTTGGAGGAAGCTCTTGAGGTACCAGTCGACATAAGTCATCTCTTTTTATATATATATAAACATTTTTTTTTTCTTAATAAAATGTAATTAAAGCCAGTCATTCCACAGAAGTCATAGTTGGTATTATATGTTTCAAGCCAACTAGCCAGAATCTTTCTCAAAGATTTTTGTGGGTATCTAAATGTTCAGTTTGTTTAGTGTTGTTGACAATACCGTATTAATACAGTGTATTGATGCACAATCAGGATTCATGTGTTGTGAAACATCTCTCCTTTAAAAGGCGGGAAATGTTATAAGAATCTCTCTTTAAAGAGATTTCATATGGCTTTTTATTTCGGGACCGGCAAATGCAAATCTGTTTCTCAGACGTTGTATTATGGCTACCTTCTAATTTACCACTGCAAACAAAAAATGTTCTCCCAGAAATAAAAGACCAACAAAAACATCAGGCTTTTGGGAAAGCCTGTTAAAGCTGTTGAAAAGATTCCCATTTATGTCAGCAGCTTTAGGAAGAGCCACGTTCTTGTCCATGTCAGGGTGTCATTTTTGGACAGGCTGTTGAAAGACAATATTCTCCATGCCACCCTATGTACATTACCAGGTTCACCCATGAAATCTGCTGAGCAGGAAAAACAGGTCTGTAATGCTCAAAAGAAACTAATCTGGCCACTACTCTGTTACATAGCAAATTGCTGAATAATCATTCTCAACCCTTTTTGTAGTACCTTTGGATAAACTAAATGAGGCTCTGTCATGAGTTGTACTTGTAGTTTCATTTACCTGTGCACTGTTGCAGTTGCAGTGTTGTGAAAACTAATGACCATTTATATAAAGGAGTGCTTTTATGTGATACATCAATCATAAACTGAAGCTAAGTTTCAAAGACTCACAAAAACAATATAATAAACCATAAACCTCTGCTTTTTTGGACTTTGGATTATTTTATTGTAAGAACAGTTTCAAAGCTGCTGGAGATTTTTGTGTCTCTGGAAGAGGGCTGAAGAAATTTCTCTTAATTTTAAACTATCAATTTTAGTAGACTAAAGAAATCCAGCATCTTAAAACTCAAGAAATTGGCTGGCATAAGTAAAAAGTCCATGCATTTTGGAATGGATTAAAAAATTACCTGCTTCCGTGAATGAATTCAGGTAGGTAATTAGGTAGATAATTTTGTTATTAAGGTTTTTGAACAAAAGTAGGATTGCTCTGTCTTCATCGAGCCCCAGAGCCCTATGGTGTTGGCTAGCACAAGGCATTGCAGATGCTGTGTCGCCTAATACATGTGCTTTCCTTCTGTGCCTTGCATCCTTTTAAGGGAACGCCCCAGATACATCTACTTAAGAGACAGTTCTGCGTTTTACATGGGTCTTCCCAGTCAAGACCCATAAAGAGGGCTAGTGAATGCAGAAACAAAGGCTACTAAGCAGGATGCTTAGAAGATCCATGTGGGGAAAATAATCCACAGAAGAACTCAAAATTTCAATTAAAAAAATGTATTTGCATGCTACTATGTATGCTTTTCATACACAGAGGGTAATAATTGCTACTGATCATTTTAAAGGACCTGATACTACTTCCATGGAAATGAATACGAAATTTGAACTTTGACACTTATGATTATAAATTGCTAAGGGATTCGCTTAGCTAAATCTCTATTCAATTGTGTGATCATTACCACTAACACAAGGAGCATGTGGAATCTTATACCAGATGGAGAGTGGCCATCAAAAATGTGTCTCCTTTCTTCGTTAAAGGAGACTGTACTTCAGAAAAGCAACATCAGAAAAAAACATTTGGAACACCCATCAAAGAAGATACAAAACCTATGAGCTTGCTCCTGAGGCAGCTGTCATGCTGGGGCAGAGAAGAAAAAAACTGCACACAGAAAAATTAGATGGGTTTCTTTGATTTAACAGTAAATAAATCTGACAAGAAGCAAGAAAATATAAAGCAGATGAATCATTGTGGCTGGAGCTAAATGAGATACGTACCTGATATATTATTACCATTTTCTCTGGATCTAGTTATGTTCTTTTATACTTGGATTAAGGTTTGTGAAGATCACAAACTGCAGACCAAGCTGTCTTCTTTTTGTCCTCTGTATCAGTCCCCTCCAGGCAGTTCTGCCTTTGCTATGTAACAGGCAGAAAGGGGATTTTTATTTTTTTTTCCTGTTGAAGATCATTCACGCTTCTTTCCATCTGGCAGAAAAGCCCAGGAGAAAACTGCCAGAATAAGATCTCCCTAAAAATTTTCTTCATGGACAAGGCTTCATATCGCATACTGGGAAAAGGCAATAAATTCCCTTTCAGACATGGTGTCTCCATATAGGTCCATCAGAGATCAGGTTCATCTCTGTGCCCATCTGCGTTACTCCCAGCTCTTCGGTAGCTCTCAGTATGCCAGAATCTCTTCGTGGACACTGCTGCTTTTGCTATCTTTGGATGAGCATGTCCTAGAGAAGTCCTGTAATTCATTCTCCTTAAAAACAAATTTCTATGGAATGAATAGAGAATCATTCTTATCTCTACATCCAGTGAGACACTTTCTTCCCTTCCTCCAAAGGGGCCTCCTTTCCCTCAGGATCTAGAAAGATGAAGCTACACTAGTGCCCGTATTTTTTACAGGAGGGAAATCTGTCTCCATCAAGTATGGCTCTAGGGTGGACAACAGAATTGTCTATGCTTGTAAGTGTCTTTGCTGAAAGATTTTTCAAACAGTAGTAGCCATCAGTAATGATGTAAAATTCAGTACTGATTCACACTTTCTTTGTATGATTTGTTATTTTCAGGTTAGCTTTCTTAAACTTCTTGGAAATCAGGAAAAACACAATCCAAATGCAAGACAGTTAGCATACAACAAATTTGTTAGTAAAGCCTCACTCCTTCAAACCACCCTCTTAGAAATTTAGTTGCCTACATCTCAAGAGCCCTCACAAGGATTGAGATTCAGAGTCAGTTTGCAAAATAAGGGCTTTAGCTCTGCTGACTTTACCACAGACCAAAAGGGCCTTGAACCAAACTCTACTCTCCAAATAAGCCACACACACCTGTCCTTCATCTAAAGTGATGTTTGACACCATCATCATCAGACTCTGTATTCTCTTCATGGTTTAAAAACCAAACAATTAAACACAAAACCAGAATCATTTTATTAGCATTTTTTACATTCTAGTTTTCCAAAATGTTCTTGCTCTCCAGGACACTAAAATAACTCCATATACCCCTGACATTGTTTTGTGTGCTCATTGCTGAGACATTCAAGGAAAATTGCCTGACTTTAACGTATCTTAAGAATTCGAAACTATTGATCTTTCAACAGTAAACTCTTTGGCATGTACATGATAAATTACAGGATCAGAGTTTAAGGAGTATGAGAATATTTCAAGAAGAGAACAATACTGTTATCTTGATTTTATTACATTAACTTATCTAGCCTTTTTACAGGGTTAGTACTAACTGACTTAGCACTCCCTGTGACTTTCAAGTCTATGGAATAATTTCTATATTAATACCAGGGAAATATGCTGACATTAATGTGTCATATGTATCTAGACTAAATACACAATATTGATCCTGCTTTCACTGTGTACTTAGCCTTGACATTTGTCCTTGATCTAACAAGGAAAGTGAAAGATTAGGGATTAAACTCTAACTGAAAAAAAGATCAGTCAAGATTTACTCAAAATAGCCAAATTGATTTATGATACAGCTTTTAAATTAATGTTGGTTCCATCAACAATAGTTTGCACTTAGCGAACACGTTCCATCTGAAAATGTTAAGCTGCGTTACAGATAACTAACAACTCAAAACAGAATTATAGGCAAGCAAATGCTATTGTCTCTACTACCTCTATAAAACCCCTCCTTATAGACAAGTGTCTTTTTTTTTTTCAGTAGACTTAACCCTCAGTGAGACATTGGTGATACATATGAATTTGTGTATGGGGATCCTGTCTTGACTCATATTAAATGTACTTGTTTGTACTTGAGGTCTACTCTTGTAGAATTATACCCGTTGCTGTATTCTCTACTGTAGACAATATTTTTAATATTAACTTTACTTTTTTCTAATCAGCCTCTTGAAGGTGTGTATGAATACAGTGAGTTGTCCCTGATTGTCTTTTACCTGTCAGTGTTGCCCTCTAATTAGTTGGGTTTTGGCAAAGCTGTCTTTCTCCTCTTCACCTAGAAATGTGTGATTGCTAAGGTTTACCTGGTGCTGTTGTCATTCTGCTCGCCACTGTGCATAATACAGCTGACCTCAGCAGGGTTTTTCTTGTTGAGCCAACACAACCATATACCTTTCATTAAACGGTGGTGTTAGTAGCCTGTGTCTGGGGAAACAAATATACTAACCAGGTGAGAAATCACCAGAGGCAGAGACCAAAGCAAGCCTGGCCCCAGCACCCACCCCAGGCTAGACCTTCGGGAGAGGACAGTGAGGGTAACTGAGAGGGTGGCACTGGCCACTTACATTTTCTGATGAGACTGGTAAGAAATCCGTCGTATAATATTTTAACTGTATCTTGCAGTCCACCTCATGAGTACAATTTTGCTGACTTCCCTTTTCAGCCACAGGCCCTGCATTTCAAAGGTTAATGTTACTTTATCAGTATTTTCAAAGACAGACCTTGAACAAATGTTACAAGCGTGACCTTAGAAACCATAAACAACTGATACACAAAATTTCACAAACTGTAATTCTTCGGTACTCCCTAGCTTAACCAAATATCTGCCTGACATCAGGTCTTTTGTTTTTTTAAACTGTCAAGGCTGTGTGTTTCTAGATAAATTGGCTGAAATTATTGGCAAAGGCAAGCAATGCTGTTTGGCTTGGTAATGATGGCAGTCTAACTCGGCACTCTAAGTGTTTCACAATGCTTCTCAATGTTTTTTCTGGGTGCAAACAGTTATTTTCTTTCCAGCTTAAGAGTATAAAGCCACACTTCAGGAATAAGGTAAACCCTGAGTTACTTGAGAACTTCTCAGCTGGGAGAGGTCAGCTCTCCTCCCCTGTGTCAGATCCGCTGGTGTGATTCACGCTGCGATCCAGAGGCACCCTTCTCTGACACCATAGCTCTTCCCTTTTCCTAAGGGACTCTGACAATGCTGGTGGTTCCTCAATCTCCCATGTATTTCTTTTTTTTGTGCAAATTTTGACTGTTGTATTCTCTTATTTAAGTAATTAACAACATGACATTTGAAGGTAATTCTGGTGTGTGACAATGTTAAGCTTTCTAAAACATGACGATAATCAGAAAAATGGAATTAAGATGTGGTACAAGGTATGCTTTCATTGTCACTAACACAAATAGCAAAACTGCTGTCTGTCCTAGGGCGGTCAATATTTGGCTGATTATGAGTACTAAAACATGCTGTACCCAATAGATCTTATGAGACACTGCTGCCAAATTTCCTTTTGAAACCAAAGTGTTGTTGCTCTCTACTTAAAATGAATAAGCTTCATTCTGTGCTGTTGCATGTACTGTCAGAAAAATTATTATTATAGCAGCATCAAAGAAGAAATGAACTAAAATCCTGGATCAAAATTCTCACACAGAATTGTGAAACTTGACATTTGGGTTCAAACTTTGCAGCTGGGTCCTTTCTCCAAGGTCTTACATTTAGGGACTGTGCAAAAATCAAAAGTGGAATGCTTACTTGTATAATTAGGCTGAACTAAAACACATGGAAGTGTACCCCAAGAAGAGGGATGGGGTGGACGTGCTTTGATCAGACTAAATCTGGGTGACCCCCATAGCATAGAGCAGTTAATAGCACAGGGCCAACACTGACAAAGGAAACATCACTTGAGATACATAATCTATGGAACAATTGTAAAGATAGTTTAAAATTTTAACTGTACCAGCAATCACTGCTTGATAAAGAAAGACCTAGGTGGGACTGTCTAGATCACAGAGTTCAGATTCCACCGTTAACAGCTGTTTAGTCCCAAAGTGTCCATGTAACAGCTATTCATGTCCCTGCTGGGGCCTCTCGGGAAATTTAGACCTATGTTAGAAGGCAAAAAGCCACAGCCCTAATGTGTCATAAGAACAGCCCACATGAGATACTGAGCATCACCATCATCTTGAGGTACTTTGCAGTATAACAGCAATTGTCCATTAGAACTGTGCAGAGTAATTAGCATGCCTTATTTGTTTGTTAATATTTCCATAGTAGTCTGCAGTGAATCAGATGCAGCTCCCTGCCTGTGTAGCTGCTGATGCACGCAGAGATTTATTAGAGAGTTACAATTAAATGCTATTTTTCTCTCATCAGGCTCATGCAAAAGTTTGGCATAACTACAAAGAATGCTTTCAGCCATATCAGAAGGGGATGATATCCATAGTATTGGGATCCCACTGGATCGAACCTAACAAATTGGAAGATGCTTTGGACATTTCTAAATGTCAGCAGTCTATGGAGAGAGTACTCGGGTGGTTTGCTAAACCCATCCATGGGGATGGCGATTATCCAGAAGAACTGAAAAATGAATTCTTGTTTTTGCCACGCTTTACTGAGGATGAGAAAAACTACATAAAGGGAACAGCTGACTTCTTTGCATTTTCCTTTGGTCCTAACAACTTTAAGCCTCCAAACACTCTACCAAAAATGGGACAAAATTTGTCACTCAATTTGAGGGAAGTACTGAACTGGATTAAACTGGAATACAACAGTCCTCGAATCTTGATTGCAGAGAATGGCTGGTTCACTGACAGCCATGTGAAAACAGATGACACCACAGCCATCTACATGACGAAAAACTTCATTAATAAGGTTTTACAAGGTTTGTATGCAAGTTAGTTGTTGAATTTTCAGAGAGCTTTTTAAGATCATTTGATATTTAGCTCTGTAATGATTTGATCGTTTTTTAAAAAGAGATAATGGCAACTAAGTTAATTATTAATTATTTATACTGCATGAGTACAAGTCATGGATCACGATCTACTGGTGCTAGGTGTTGTACAAACACAGGAAAAAAACATAGTTCCTGTCGCAGAAAGCTAAAGTTCAACATCTGCATTGGATTTTAAAACTAACTAAGTGCAAAATTGTGTCAGAAATTAATGAAAACAAATCTATCGGATGTCACTTTTCACTGCTGGCAGCCCAACTATAAAACCTTTGTGCAGGTATGTACCTTGACAGCAGGAAAACAAGACAGTGACTACAGACTGCCATTGCCGTGCTGGGGTCCTGCTCCAATGTAAAATGCGCAAAGGAAAACAGCAGAAGAAGGACAATCATTCTTCAGGATTATTGCATGCCAGAGATAGTATGTTTTAATAACACTTCTATTCTTGGCATTTGCCCTTCATAAACCCACTGGACAGAGGTACTCTCTGAAGGCAAAACATTAAACTTTGGATGAAATATAAACGCTGCTAGTACCTAAAGCCCCTGCAAAACCAGTATTTCTTTTCCCTCTTGCCCAGTTTGTAGGTTTGGTGCTGGGAGAGGGACAGTGGCTGGTCCCAAGAGCCATCCTCCCAGCAGGCTGCCCTGCTGCTGATGCCACACTGCAGTGATGGGGTGGCTCAGATCCCTTTACAAAAACCTTTCTTGTCCTCAGAAAAGGGAAAACACGAGTAATCGCTCACTCTGACACCAAGTCAAGAAGTACTGTGTCACCAACAGACGTAATTAAGCTTCTAGTAAAGATTATCCAGATATATTGAAAGTTGGTTCAAATTGTAAACTTCACGTAGCACATCTGTGCAATATGTCCTGCCTTTTCCAGACTTCGAGGAGGTTACATTCCAGTATTTGGTTTATGATATTTTAAATATTGCCTTGACACAGCAGGAAAGTCTAGATGCAGGCCTGGATTTGGAGGTGTGGAACAGGTAGATTTCTGGACACGTGCATAAGAAAATCCATAGCATGCTCATTTTTTGAATCCTCTACAGCAGACCAGGCTGTAATAACCGTCTGTAGATTCAAACTTCTGACGTACTTGGTCAATGTTCAACCAATAACTACTTCTCAAGAATTGTCATGTACATTTTTATGCAGATACTTCAACCTCTGCTTCAAAATACAGGATTACCTCTTAACTAATGCATTTTTTGTGAAGCAAACTTTAATTTGTCTGATCAGGAATACTATTTGGAACATATTTTCATATTTTTACTTACAGAGAAGTCAGGTATAAATTTGCTGTTTGCAGCAAAATCGATTAGGTCATGTTAACCTCAAAACATCATTTATATAGGCCAAATTGTAATGGGATGGTGGCTATTAAGATAGCATGTAGCAGGCTATAGGGAGCTGTACTCTTGTGCGTGTGTGTTTGTGTTCAAGCAGAGTGCTGTAAACTTTGCACTGTATGTCTGTAACTCACGGCACTGTGCGTCATGAAAATATGTGATGTATAACATCACCATTGCAATGAACTGACCCCGATTATGATACAAGAATTGCAATTGAAACTACAGCTTCTTAGTGGCATGCATACGCCTCTCAATACTGAAACTATTACTTCTGCAGAAGGGCTCCAAGGCTCCACCTATAGCAGACACAGAAATGCCTTGAGATGTCCTTTCATGGATGTCACCTCTGGTGACACAGGGAGCTTAATTAACTCCTGACCTCTTCTACCTTCAGCCACATGCTCCTGCCCCCAGCCATCCCCTTGGCTTTTACGAGGATTTTCTCATCCCCACTCTAATGTTCAGTGAGGATCCTGACTTCTGTTTCTGCCCTTTCCTTTCGCTGTCACTGCAGACAACACGACAAACATAGTCTCACGCTGATCCACAGGATCTCTACCTACCCACCTAACTATTCTTCTTAGCACAAAATACACGCAAAATTTTTTCCCTACCCATTTAAACAGCCAAAAAGTCTCATGTAGGCATGCACCATCTCAAGTAGCACAGCATCTTTTGCTCTGACAATTAAACTTAGCCCCCATCCATTCAGTATGCTTCTAGAAAAAAATATTTTTTCCCAGTTGTCACTTATGCTGTCTCAATAAATCCACTTCCATTTGTTTCACCTTCATCATTGCAGACATGAAGTACTCATCTTTACTTGCAAGGCCCTTCTGGCCTGTCTCTTTATCCTCTGCAACATTCTCCACTGCTCTGTTTTGCATTTAATGTTTTCAGACATTTTTGTACTTTCTCCCATGGTATCCCTAATATTTAGAAGTTGCTTTTCTTGAAAATGCTATTGTGTTGCTTCATTACATTCCCTCATCTCCTTACCAGATTCTGGCCTTGTCTATCAGCTTCTCGCATACTTACATTGCAAGCTCTTGGGCTTTCTGTTTTCTTCATCCAGCAGCTAGTAAAATGTCATGCTTGACGAAGACAGTACTGCTGGGCACCTTGTTACTCTGCTGCATGAATACAAGTACTATGCAAAACTGCCTCCTGCTGAAGTTGCAGCATGGTGTGACTAAGGCAAAGAAGTTCAGTGGAAATACAAAATTATGCAAAGTGAAATGTCCTGAGAATCATAGAATCATAGAATGGTTTAGGTTGGAAGGGACCTTAAAGATCATCTAGTTCCAGCCCCACTGCCATGGGCAGGGATCCTTTCCACTAGACCAGATTGCTCAAGGCCCCATCCAGCCTGGCTTTGGACACTTCCAGGGGTGGGGCATCCACGACTTCTCTGGGCAACCTGTTCCAATGCCTCACCACCCTCAGAGTGAAAGATTTCTTCCTACTATCTATTCTAAATTTACCCTCTTCCGGTTTGAAGCCATTACCCCTTGTCCTATCATTACATGCCCTTGGAAAAAGTCCCTCTCCAGCTTTCCTGTAGGCCCCCTTCAGGTACTGGAAGGCTGCTATAAGGTCTCCCCAGAGCCTTCTCTTCCCCAGGTTGAACAACCCCAACTCTCTCAGCCTGTCCTCATAGGAGAGGTGCTCCAGGCCTCTGACCATCTTCATGGCTGTCCTGTGGACCTGCTCCAACAAGTCCATGTCCTTCTTATGCTGGGGGCTCCAGAGCTGGACACAGTCTTCCAGGTGTGGTCTCACGAGAGACAAGCAGAGGGGCAGAATCACCTCCCTCGACCTGCTGGCCATGCTTCATTCAATGCAGCCCAGGATGTGGTCAGCTCTCTGGGCTGCAAGCGCACATTGCCGGCTCATGTTGAGAAAATAAGGCAAAGCAATGTTGGGTGAGAACAGAGCTTTAATTCAGAATACTTGATGTTTGTTCCTTGGGTTATTCTTGGTGGTCTACAAGTAAAATATGTCTGTCCGTCTGGCTGTGTCAAAGTCCTCAGTAAACCCACTTGGTCACTGCTTTGGCCTTGATATTCCAGTCCCTATAAGGTTAATGTGAGGAGTTATCCTGCATTATTTCCTAGCTTGAAGCTGGTGACAGGCAGCTAACACGCCTGAGCATGGAGTTTGGACTTTTTCTTCCAGGTTGCCAGCTGGCACATGCTGTAAGTGGGTAACGAATGTTGTTGTTAGTTGGTGTCCAGCGAGAAGCTCCTTTGCTGCCCTTCCTGGTGAATTGGGTTCCACATCCTAGAAAGCAGTCATTTTGTCATCTTTCTCATTATTACATGTAAAAGATTATATGTATGTTCTTTTGCAAAGTGGAGGGACATTAAGATTGCCTGAAGAAACACGCGTGTGCTGCACCCATTCTGTGAATAAATTAAGCACTTCAGTCTCTGGGTTGATAACCCAGCTTCTTCTAAAATCATTATGTGTCACATACAAACACGTTTAATTTTTCACTTTAGAAGCTGAATAGACATTCCTAAATGTTAGAGCTTGCAGAGATCTTTCAAATAAAGGCAGAGCAATAAAAGAGAGTTTTAGCTTCATGAGAAATACAAAGGCACAAACTAGATCAGCTGTTGCACCCTTAATTTTTACTCATGATTCTCCAATTTTATTGGTATATATTACTTGAAATCATCAAATGCAACTTAAAATCTGGATGTGACGTAATATTTCATGTTTGCTCAAAGCAGAAATAAAGCATCCTACAGTAATTTAATTTCTTAAGGTACTAGTGATGTATGTAGTTTTTAAAGAATAAGGATGAAGATATATATAATGTCTGTCACAGTTTTGCAATGAATTACAATGGGCCAATAACCCTATGAATGTTGAGAAAACCCTCAAGATTGTCAAAGTGAATAGACCTTTCTCATAAGTAGCCCTTATATATGTTAGAGTCCTAAATATAAGACTCATAGATGTTACTTTCTCTTACACAGCTATTAAATACGACAACATAGATGTGTTTGGTTACACAGCCTGGTCACTCCTTGATGGCTTTGAATGGCAACATGCTTACAACATCAGGCGTGGATTATTTTATGTAGATTTCAAAAGCCAAAAAAAGGAAAGGATTCCCAAGTCATCTGCACTTTATTATAAACAAATCATACAAGAAAATGGCTTCTTCCCAAAAGAGTCTACCCCAAGCTTGCAAGCTCAGTTCTCCTGTGACTTCTCCTGGGGTATCACCGAGTCTGTTCTTAAGGTAAGTGTAAATTATTGGGAAGACCACTGGAGGCAGAGCGATCAACAACTTTACTTTGTGAATAAATGACTGTGTACAGCACCTTGCGTTCAGGAATCTCAATGCACACTGCAAACAGAAGTTAAGCCATAATTGCACAGGTTCAGTTTTATGTTCTTCATGGATTTTTGGGTGAGCTAGTCACAGTGTGCTGGGTGCTCCTGCCAGAGCAGACCCCTCTGCAGGAGCCCTTCCAAGGCTGGCCCTCCCTCGCCATCCCTCTGCTTGCGTCTCCACGTGGCAGATCAGATCAGATCATGAAATTTCAGACCAAGAAGTTGACCCCGACCGATTGTTCTTGGGTTATTTTTCAACCAGGGGAGTTTCCCAATCCAGTTTGCAGTGCAGCCATAGGGATGCATGCAACAGCACGACGGAGAGGGTGGCACAGGGCAGGGACAAGGTGGTTACGCTGGTGGCAGCAGAGCAATCTGCAGGCTCGAGGTCTCGTCTAAAGCTACTGAACAAGGCAGAAACAGACTCCTGGGTTGAGCCTGGCTCTAAGTGCCACTTGCACAAGTGGGTAACAACCTGTTCTCTAAAAAGATGTATGCCATAGGCAAAAGTAACCAACATCAGCACACATGCCTTTTACTATCTGAGCTTACATTTGAAAACAGATCATACCACCTTTGTTCCAAACTGGTTCCTACAGTATCTATTTCTACTTTAAATGTGGTAGATAAGCTAACCATGTGTATGGCCAATGCTGGGATACTCTTGTTGTCATTGCATACAGAAAGATAGACCAACATCAGCCTCAGAAAAGAACAGCAAAACTCCATAATTTAACCCACTCACTGACAACCATAGGGAAAAAAAGGAGTAAAGCTTCTCTATGCTTTGTTAATCATTCTGAGAAAATATACAGGACAAAAAAAGGTGCATTTTCTTTAAAAAATCAGATTTAATCTAAATATTTTGAACTTCACTATATTGTATTACAAACCCTACAAAAAATCTTTTTAAAAATTTGGAATAGTAAAGTTATCCTGTGCTACACAGGATACATCCTGTGCTAGCCTTGTTTACTAGTAGGTGATAGTAAAGGTATAACTAATATTAAATGCTACAAGCTGTTTGTGTCAGATGTTTGCATAGGCAGAAGGACTACCAGTAAGACCAGGGAACACTATGCCACTGTTTCACAAGGTTGATCTCAGCAGCAGTGCCAAAATAATCTGTGCCCGCCTCATATACCCCCCAGTGCTTGTTCTTACCACCCCACTCTCCTGCCAGCTGCCTGAGAGCTGCTGTTTGCATGACCACAGAGTGAACTTGATCCAGGAGACGTATCTGTGCGAAAACGTATGTCGCACAAGCTCTGGCAGGGCAAATGCCACTGTGTAGCTGAATAGAGAGAGCAGTTTTAATGTCTTCCATAGATGAGGGAACAGAACAAGCAGAATGACCGCTAGCACAGACAAAGCCTGTATAGTCAAGTCTGTTATCCTCTTCCCCTTGGAGTATCTAAGCGGGACCTCCTGACATCCAGTACTAATCCTACAGTCCAACACAGGCAGAAACGTAGACTACAAGCAGGCATTCATTGAATTAAACCCCATTGTAACATATTGTTTTTATTTTCACAGGCAGAATCCATGGCTTCCTCACCGCAGTTCTGCGATTCTAGTCTGTACCTCTGGAACATCACAGGAGATGGGCTCCTGCACAAAGTTAAAGGGGTGAAGCTAAAAACCCGACCAGCACAGTGCACAGATTTTGTCAGTATTAAAAAGCAACTTGACCTCTTGGAAAAAATGAAAGTCACCCATTACAGATTTGCACTTGACTGGTCACTAATTTTACCCAATGGAGATTTGTCAGTGGTCAACAGGCAAGTTCTTAGGTATTACAGATGTGTGATTAGCGAAGTACTGAAACTCAATGTTCAGTCCATGGTCACCTTATATTATCCAACTCACGCCTACCTGGGCCTGCCGGGTCCTTTGCTGCAGACAGGAGGGTGGTTGAACCAGTCTACTGCCTACGCTTTTCAAGACTATGCAGCTTTATGTTTTCGGGAACTTGGCGATTTAGTTAAACTTTGGATTACAATAAACGAGCCTAACCGGCTCAGCGATGTCTACAATAGAAGCAGCAATGATACATATTGGGCAGCACACAATTTATTAATAGCACATGCTATGGCCTGGAGAATATACGATGAGCAGTATCGGTCCTTTCAGTATGGCAAAGTGTCCCTGTCCCTGCATTCAGACTGGGCTGAGCCTGCCAACCCCTACTTTGAATCTCATTCAAAAGCTGCCAACAGATTTCTCCAGTTTGAAATAGGCTGGTTTGCCGATCCCATATTTAAGACTGGGGACTATCCAGCTACCATGCGGGAATACATCAGCTTTAAAAACGGAAAAGGCCTCTCATACTCTTTGTTGCCATCTTTCACAAGCGAGGAAAAGCAGCTTGTCAAAGGTGCAGCTGACTTTTACGCCCTGAATCATTTCACCACCAGATTTGTGATTCATGAACCTCAGAATGGGAGCCAGTATGAATTTGATCGTGACATCCAATTTCTGCAGGATATCACCTGCCTGAGCTCCCCTTCCCGTTTGGCAGTGGTGCCTTGGGGACTGCGCAAAGTTCTCAAGTGGATTAAAAAAACCTACGGTGACATCGATATTTACATCACAGCAAATGGAATAGATGACCAGTCCTTAGACAATGATGAACTTAGAAATTATTACTTGGGAAAATACATACAAGAGGTTTTAAAAGGTGAGTATATGATAGATTCAGGTTCCCCAGAGCCATTTCTGTGGCACAGAGCCAGGTATTCCTTAAGCAAGCACCTAAGACATGCCCCAGACAGAGCAAGCAGCTCTGGTTGAGATGCTGGAACCGTCCATCAGCATACAGCCTCCTGAGGGGCCTGATTCTGCAGGCGCCCTCAGGGCAAATACAACACAAAGCAATGGCATCAAGCCCTCATGTGAAACGCAGCCACAGCTGCTTCGAGTTTAAACCATGTCAGAAGCCATCTGGGCACGCATAAACAATAGAGTAGTTCTTCAGAAGTTAGTAGGAGATGGCACTTCAGACCAACAACTCCCAAGACACAACTCTAATTTCTACTTTACAAAGAAAGGCAGGAGCCTCCTTACTTGCTGCTGAACTAGTCATTGGACAGGAAAGCACAAGCAAGTCCAACGAGACATACAGGAGAAATACAGCAGGTCACCAGATTTAAGGAGCTGCTGTTGAAGGGGGAGTCAGACTAGTTCCTGTTCCACTACTTGCTTTCTCCTGTGCACCTACAGAAACCTAGTTCTTCACTTTAGAGAAAAACTAGTAACAATTATGGAGGTAGAGAACAAAAAAAAAAAATTCAAGGCAATGATCCTCAGCAATAGCTTGTTGTATGAGAAACGCTGCAGGGGCCTTACCCCTCCCATCCCTCTTCTTCCAACCAAACGTTAAAAGGAAAGCAGCAAGCTACAGGATACCAGAAAGCCCTCGGTACCTGAACCACACAGCCCAAATGAGAGGTGCAATACATCCCTGCCTTCACTGTTCCCTAGTGGTGAGCACTAGTGAGTTCCCTGACCAGGACGTGGGCATCTCAAAGCTCTTCTGAGGCACCTGTCCCTACACATAGTCTACATATCCTGGTTTCTCCTCTCTAAGAGCTAGCTACGTAGAAAATGAGACAGGTCTTACTCATGGCTAAGCATGGCTTCAGATTACTTTTAGACACCAGCAAGAGACAGAGAATTGCCCCTCCGATGCTTACGTAACTCTTTCTCTATTACTGTAGGACTAAACAGCATTTGCTGATTTATTTTCTGTGCCAATTTTACATTGCAAACAAAAGAAGAATGTTATTACAGGAAAAATGTTATTAAAGGAAAATGTTGTTTAAAGGGCACTCATGATAGTACTCCCATTTTAATTTTCAGATAACATGGTACTTTATAGTATTCACAGAAAGATCCCCCCCAGTTTACAATGTTCTCGCTTAATCTGGGTCACATCCCTGACTATGCTTTCTGCTTACACATGAGTTGGAGAGATGTTTACTCACCAAGGACTGCTATTTACGATTTCATTAAAGTATTTTCACCCAACACTCAGGTGCAGCAGTATAACATACCCTCATGCGTGCTGTGGGGCTGAGCAGCTGGATTTGGAGCAGGGCAGGAATTTTCAGGAAGCTTCTCTCGTGGCACAGAGGAGCAGCTGTTCCCCTTGAGTCACTGCAGCTGGGTTCAGTCAAAAGCAGCATCTGGCTTTTCCCAGCAAAGCAAGATCCCAGCTCTAACCCTGTTCAAATCCAACTTTCACAGCGTAGATCCTGAAAATTCCCCAATTCTAACTTTAAAAAAAAAAAGCAACAAAACAATGAGACATTGCTTGTACTTAATTAAGACAGTGGGAGCTGAGTATTGTTAGAAGCAGTAAATGTAAGTAAATACTTTATGGGGCAATTAATGCTTTTTAAATTGATAGATCAATCGCTTGAAACCTGAACCCATTACCAGGTTTGCAGGTCATGCAAGGTTTTAACATTTGTTTCTTTTTTCCCCTCCCCTTCACAGCATACTACATTGATAAAGTCAAGATTAAAGGCTACTATGCATTTAAGCTGACCGAAGAAAAATCTAAGCCCAGATTTGGATTCTTCACTTCGGATTCAAAAGGAAAGCCTTCAATAAAATTTTACAATAACCTGATAAGCAACAATGGCTTTCCTGCTGACTATTCAGCCTGCGATCCCCCCAACCAAGAAAAGCAGTGTAGTTTCTGCTTGTTTCTTTCACAGAAGAAGCCGTTAATCTTCTTTGCCTGCTGCCTTTTCTCTACACTTATCTTGCTTTTAACCATTATTGTTTTTCACAAAAGAAAAAGAAGAAAACATTTTAAGGCAAAAAGCATCCAGCGCATCTGTGTTTCATTTTAAAAAGGGGGCACAAGCCCACTTTCAGTGAGATCCATCACTGCTTGCATTCTACAGAGGATGATACAGATCAGACAACTGTAGAAAAGCACTACACGAGTCACTCCAGTCATACACACCAAGCGTTTCGCTGGAAAATGGAAAGTAATTGTATGCACAGGAAGAAAAGCTATGATGACATTTCCTTCTGGTGAAATTACTTTTATCCACCTTCTGTATGTAGAAGTAAAATTAATCTATTTAAAAACAAAGAAGAAAATTTTATGACTCTCCTATGCCTTGGAATAACCTCTCAGTTTGACTTCAAAAGAGATACTAAGCTGTGAGAACCGAGATGCACTTTTCTATGAACCTCTTTGGACCAAAGCATCTTGTGATGCATATTCATGTTATGAATGTTGTTGAGCATGAAACTGCAGTTGTTAGGGTTTACAAATAAAAGTGTTATTAAAACCCACAAACTCTCAACTAAGTACAACATCGAGAATTAAATGTCCTGGGCCAGCTTCTGAAGATAACCTGGATTCGTTCTTTTAGAGGTAACTCCATGATCAACCAACACACTTGTCTCTTATGTATTGGGTGAAGTAGAGATCAGATGTTAACATTTTAAGCAAATGTAACTCGACCCGCAGGAGACAAGTGAAATTAATATACAATCACTATTTTTCACCTCCAAAAGGAGGCAGCCATACAAGTTTTTACTAGCAGAGAACATTAAAATAAATATTAACTATTAATCTACTCAAGAGAGTGATGAACATAATTCCAAATTGTACTTTTTCATAGAAATAAATATATATTATCATCTTAGCTCTGGTCAAGTGCCAGTGCAAGCCATGGGTGGGATAAAACCATGAGAGTAGTTTATTGCTATTGCTGTTTTAAACAAAAGCTACCAACCCAGGCATAATGCTCTGAAAGGATACATGAACCTGCTAATCTCATCTGAACTTTTCAGGGACCAAACCCAGAGGTTTCCGTTGATCTGGTTTTGGTCATCTCAAAATCAGCCCAGCAAGTTTTTTCCCCGTGAACTGCACCATCATTTTGAATTCACATTGGCCAACCTTCCCAGTCATTGCATCAAATGGTGTGTTCAGATCATCCCTGCCCAGGCAAGTACCACACACCTCTGGAGAGGGGTAGAGGAGCTGCTCTAGAAATGGAACAAAGGGCAAAAAGAGCCATCAGTTAAATTCCTACTGCTTTCCTCCTCCTTTTCCAGTGGCTTGTACCATTTTTAAGACATAGTGAAAACCCTAGCATGTTCCCACTGGAACCTAGTTACCTCAGTCTTACAGTCGCCCAAACAGACAGACACACTTTATCTGTACCTCACTGCTTCTGAAGAGATGAGGCGTATCAAGTCTTTTCCAGCTGCATCTGAACACACAAGATAGCATCAAATGCAAGGTAAATGATAATGTATTATGATAAAGTAGACGATAACATAAATTATAAAGTATTATGGCCACTTACAGACTACTAGAAACTGTGGAAGTGTTACTTTGATGGTATGTGCAACTGACTGAACCCCAAACTCCCAATACTTGACCCAACCTTGAGTCTTGGTTCATGAACGCATGACACTGTTTCTCCATTATATTTCAAGTATTGGTCAAAATCACAGAAAATTCATTAATTCAAAAGGTAAGTACTAGTAAAATGAGGGACTCTGGCCTATTTTACACTATAAAATGTTCTACTAGCACAGCAAACAGCACAGGTGCTAGAGGTGCGTGCATCCTTCCATCACCCAAAGACCCTGCCTAGTTATCACTCACAGGAACTGGGGATTCAAACTGAAGCATACTACAGGGAAACTCTTCTTGAATTCTGTGTGCGTTGTGGGCGCACACAGAATTTTGGGAGACTCCTTTAGCTGCACAATTTGAACAGCGCAAGAACCCGTCCTAAAAACATTAAGCAGGCCACATCCAAAGTCCACACCTGCAGTTTAGTACCACTGCTTCTCCAGGCTCAGAGACACTGGGACTGCACACCCCTGTTGAACTCAGCAGAATCTTAGAAGTGGGTGCTTTGGGCAATTTTCTGAATTTCTTAGGCATGCACAGATGCTTTCTTCAGTATTAAGCTTTAGCCACTTGTTGCCAAGTATGTTTCTGCACTACCCCAGTATTTTCTGTGAATCTTTTTTCCAAAACACAGAAATACTACAACATCCCAACTAGATGATGCTACGTGGCAAGATTAGTAGCCAAGAAAAAAATGCAAGTTCTATCCCCAGCTGACACAAATCGCTGTTCATGAAACTCAGCAATAAGCTTTACCTAAACTCTGAGGTCAAGTCTTTGGTTTTCTTAATTACGCAATACAGCTAAAGCAGCATATTTTCAGACTACTACTTCCATATCTGTATTCAGTTTAAACAGTCTTATCTGGTTCCACTGATTCCAATTTTGGTTTTAATCTACTTCAGATTCCGTCATCACAAGTCTGAACCCCCCTCTAGAAACTGTACGTGGAAATCAGGTTTTGCAGTCATCAGTTTGAGGTTCTGAAATGATGTGAAAGGACACTAGTCTCCTCTCTGTGAGGACAATGCTTTTGCTATTCCTTAATGCTATGATTTAAAACTACCACTTCAGGGCTTTACACGCTGGGTCCACACTCTGCTGGCATGAGGTTTCCAAACATCAAGACTCCAATCAGTCTGAATGTTCGTGGAGACTGATACGCAACATGTACACAGCACTAACATTATCTTGCATTACCCTGTGACAATCAGCTTCTCCAAAAGTCAAAGATCTTGAATGGGTTCATGCAATCACCATCTAGTTCTTAAAAAAACAAAAAGGCCAAGATATGAAATATGTTTTATTTTATTAAACCTCTCATGGTGTTTGGGTTTTGTATCAGATTCTTCAATCCAGTACTTGCTGGTATAATGTCTCATGGTGGTTTGTTTCAGGATCCAGACAACTGTAAATAGAAAGTTAACGGCTTTTAGAAGGGTTTTAAGCATTGCAAATGTGAAATTGAAAGTTTATAGACATATGACAAGTTAATTTATCTGATAGTTGTAATGCAAGACAGACAGTAATAGCTGAAACAATTTGCTTAATTTTATTCAGACGAGATTACTTAAAGATGCCTTCAAACACAACAGCTCACGACAGTGTAACAAGCAGGTAACAAGTTGTTCCGTCTCTCAAGAACTCGGAACAGCACTAAAGTTTTTTTTCCAGTAGCTTCAAGTGTCTGGTACCTGGCTGGTGATAAAAGAAATTTTAGCTTATGAAACTCACTTCATCCGCATCCTCTGACTCAAGCTTAGGTTCAGAAGGCACACAACATTCACTTTATTTGCAAGTCAGCCTGTCTCATCCTGCACAAGTATTCTGTGCGCTGTATGGAATCACGCATAGCTGAAACGCATCAAATTGCTTTAGCAGTTAAAATTCTTAAATTGTCCCATAATCTTTGCACTCAACTTCTGTAACAAATGTGTGCACACAGTGTTAAATAGTTGTCCCTGTTAAACTGATTTTTGTTTATAAGCATTTATCCTCGAACTATACAAAAGACCTTTATATACGAAGTATGTGCCGACCACTTTTTTTAGTGAAGTCAGCGTCCAACCAGGAGGAACATTAGTCTAAAAGTCTTCTCTGTAAATAGCTGTAAACTGGTCTGGCATGTTAGGTCAGTTGGTTTTAAATTCTCAGCCACCATCATAAGTAGCATGCACAGCATAGAATACAGCACTTGAAAGTCAGGTGTTTCTCCACACAGTAGCATAATAACAAGCTGATGAGAGATGGAAAATGGCTGTCAGAGACCTATCAAAATTTGAAGTTTTATGGTACCTCTAATGATGCCTTTTATGAGCACAACTGCATCCCGGCTGGGAACCTGCTTAACCACAGCCTTGTTAAAGTAGATAATCCTTGTCAAGTCCCCAGACTGAATAGCCATCTCTACATGAAGGTGTACGATCTGTGTAAGATGATACCAACCTACTAGAGTTTTACTCATCTGCCTGCTGTACTGTTCCTTTCTCGGAGACATAGATACCATCCAAGAATTTCCTGATATCCTTGTTCTTGACCGTAGTGGCTTGCTGAATCAAGGCAGCTACAGACAAAGCAAGACCATTAGCACAAAGGAAGAGGTCCAAGCTAACACATAGCCTTTGTTTACTCTCCAATATTTCAACTAACAAATGAAACTGTTCTAACAGTTCTAACAAAAACAGAGTGCATCTCACTGAGCGCATCATGGCAACTCGAGGCAGTGGCAGTTTATTACTGCACAGTCATACAACTGAAAAGCTGAAAAGTTTGGTGCCAAAAAGGCCATCAATACTGACTCAAAAAAAAGCTTCTGAGGACTTGTAAAAACATCTTTAAGTTTAGGAAAAGCATAAGAAACTATGAAAAGCAATTATAGGGACTAGAGAAAAAAATATTGAGCTGTCCTTTACCTCAGGGTTTGAGAAAAAGAAAAACCAGACAGTTTGCTAAGCTGACATCTTCAGATAAAAGTGGCTGTATCATTTTATCTTCCCACACATCTAAGGTCACAAACCTGAATTGGAGACCAGTTCGATGTCATTCCCTTCAAGGATGAGCTCATCTTTCTGGGCTTGAGATACTGCACAGGAAACACCTACAGAAAGGAAAATGCACAATCTTCGTCATTGGTGAAGACATTAAGCATACCAAAAAAACCAGTATTCATGTCCTGTCCCAATTAACGGATCTAGAAAGTAGTATTCTAGGCAATAATTAGCTTCCATAAAGAGGCCCTCAAATCCCTTCCAGGATTGTCCTCCCTCACAGTTCCAGAAGTCAAAGATGAGTGCAAATCATGCTCTGGATTGCAAGCAACTAAATGATACTCCTACTTAAATGTTACTACACTACAGCATTAATCACCAACATTGCGCACAAGCCAGAGATTTTGCCAGCATGGCTTCATCAGCTAGGTGGTGCCATTTTCCACATTGTTATGTTCATTAACAAAACTGCGGTGACCCTAGAAGTCATTAAGAACACCTCTGCCACCTAACGTCAAGCACCATGTTTATACTAGCAACACCAGAACATTCAAGAGTCTAACTGGAAACTTTCATTTGCAAGGCGAATAACACAAGTAAGTGTTTACAGTTTGAACTATTTAGTTAATAGACACAGATTTTTAAGCCAGCACTTTCCTATCTTTGAAGTAAATGCTGACTTACGAAAATCAAATATAATAATCAAACCCACCCTTAATATCCCACAGTAAATCAAAGTCAAAGCCACCATAAGCAACCCCACACTATCTACCAGTGGTTTTGGACAAGTCTGACGCTTTCATCTCAAGCCACCCCAAAACACCATCAGTCACATTAAATATCCTTACCCATACCTACACCAGAAGTGGAACTATCAAAAAAACCGATATGCAAAGTTTTCCCTACAGTCGTAAGGTAACTCTTTATGACACGTTTTGTTTCCTCCTTTTGAAGTTTAACAAGCTCCATCAAATGCCTACTCTGCTAGACATCTTGCTAAAATTCCCGAGTATGCAAGATGTAAAACCAACAACTAAGATTATTTTGGAGTTTATCATATGTGCTCCTAGACAATAAGGAAATTCAAAATACGAGAACACTTCAAAGACCAAAAATATGATGTGGTGTGAGACTAGCTTATGTACAATGTTTAAAAAAGAAACACAAATTTAAAGCTGAGCACCTGCAGGTTACCAACTATGAACACTGTCGAGATCTCACTAAGGTGAAAGTAAAAACTGGGCTCCTTGTAACTCATATTACAATAACTAGCTCTAAACTAATTAATAGTTACCTCTCATTATTAAAAATAAATTACAAAAGTATTAATTATAAATCTAAACAGTGGCAAAAGTACCGTAAGATCACATAAATTCAAACAGGCAAATGCTGCTTCAGTAATCTTTCACCATCTCCAGTACCAGTGGCAGTACTCAAAGAAAGCAATTCAGAAACCCTAGCTAAAAATAGTAAAGTACATCTCCAGATATGCTCACCTGGCCTCATACGCACTCTGCGAATGTACTTCTCTCCCAAGAAGTTTCGGATTTCCACAAGTGAGCCATTATCCTGTATAACTACGTTGATTGGGAAGTGAGCATACACTGACCTCATCTTGTAACGAAAGCCCTACGATAAAGGACACCATCAGATATTGAAAGCAGAACATGTCCATAAGGTAAGAGAGATGCATTAAGCTTGCTGGAGCAATTTAAACCCAAGGTATATTGAAATAGTTTCTTTACAAGGACAAGACACTAAGCCCAAGAAACATTCATGCTTTCTTCCACCTGCAGAACTTGTTTGATAGCAAGTACAACCCAAAAAAAAAAAAAAAAAGAGCTACATCTTAGATGCTTAGAAAAACTCTCACTGAAGTGAAAGGCTGTCTATTGTTGTAAGTAACAGAAGTGACAGGAGTTATCCTATTCCAAAATAAAACTCACCAGTGTAACACCCTTTATCATGTTCTGTACATGGCTGCAAATTGTACGAACTGTTGCCAGCTCCTTTCTGTTACCCCACCACTTGTCAACACGTAGCTGTGTCAAAAAAGTTAAATAAAATTAACAGAGTTTTCAGCTACACTTCAAAACTAAAAATGAAACATTTTTGTGACAAACTAGGAGTGAAAAATTCAGATAAACTACTTAAAAGCCCAGTTAATAAAAGGATATATATACTATTTCTTTGAAAGACTACTGAAGGCCCACCTAGCTCAAGTCTTTTAAGTCCTAACTGCCAGACGTATCTTTTCTTCATGTCTTCCTACTAACAAATCTTCAAAGAAGCTGAGATAGATATTCTGACACCATAAGCTGAAGAATGTGTTATCAAATTCTAAACATGGAACACATTGTTCCAAAATCAGTCTCCTATGTATAATCTATCAACTTTTTAATGAAACACTGTGTGCGGGTCACATGTTTAATGAAACACTAGATACTTGTGAAAAAGTAGCTGAAATGAGACATGCTTGCCTTTTTTTATAGTTTTTAAGACCATACGAAAATATTATGCGTTTATTTAGAAAGCATCTGCTCTCTGGATGTAACTGGCTAATTCTGGAAATTAGACATCGAGATTTATTTTTATCTAGCTAGAACTAGCCAGTTTATAAAACACAAGATACAATGGTCAACCCTTTTCTCAATAATGATCTAACTGTAACTACATAAGAAAATCAATCAGCAAGTTCACTCCAACACATCATAGAACTGCGAGACTTCCATAGTGCCCAAGGTTCCATGAAACCTGCCTCTTTCAAAAAACACAGAAATAAACGAAAAATTAAATAACATATTTGCAGCTAAATATTTTGGTTCAATCTCCTACGCTACCAAGAAATTTTTAGGATAACTGTAGAGATACCCTCCCTCTCTGGGCAGAGAAACGATCTCTGCAGCACTCACCTTCTTGTGTTTCTTTCCCAGGAGGGAGAGCTCTACATTGATGTGGTTAAAATCCCGTCGCAAGGTTCCTCTGGGGCCCTTAACAATGACTGTCCGGCCCTTCAACGAAACACTGACTGCAAAGCAAAGACAGACGCACATTAACCGGCTGCAGGGTCAGTACCACGGAACGCCTTCCGAACGCAGACATACCTTGCTCAGGGATGTCAACCGTCTGATTGCTGAGAATGGTCTTCATTCTACAAAGGACAACCGAGAAGAGCTGCAGAACCTCAAAGCAAAGCACTTTTCTGGCGCCCTCTCCACTCCTCCCCCGCACGTACCCTGGAACGCGCAACTACGGAGAACCGACCCGACCCCCGCTTCCTCTACCACCCCCGAGCCGCCACGGCGCCGGGCTCCGCTGCCAACACCGATACATCCCGCGCGGGCCGCGGAGGGGCGGCGGCCTCAGCGCTCAACTCCACAGCGGGGCCCAGCCCAGGCCTAGAACCGCCAGGAACGGGGGGGGGGGGGCGGGTTGGGGCAGGCACCATCCCGAGGGCTCCCCCCTCGCAAGAGGGGGTAGGAGGCGGCAGCCGCGCCCGGCACTGCCCCGGGAAGCCGCCCGCGCCCCGGCAGGGTGCTCGGGGGACTGCCCGCGGCCGATGGCCCCCGATACCGCCACCGGCCCCCGCCTCACCTCGCAGCAGGCAGAGCGGAAAGAGACAGCGTCTGACGTCATCACGTATTTGTAGCCGCTCGCAGGGCCTTAACGTCATCACGCCAAGGTAGCCGTCCAAGAGGCAAGGATAGCCGAGACCCGATGTGCGTGAGCTGACTGACGCGGGCAGGCGGGGTGGCTGAGTGCCGAGAGGCTCGATCGGGCCGGTTCGGCGGGCGCCGCCATGTCGCTGCTGCCGCGGGGCTGCTGCCACGGGGCCGCTGCCGGTAGGGCCGCCCGGCGGCTGCTGCTGGGGCCCCAGGGACGGGTGAGTGGGCGCCGTGTCAGGGCCGTGTGCCGCAGCGGGGCGGAGGGGCGGACGGCGGGCTGCCAAGCGTAGCGGGGGTGGACGTTGCAGCCCGGCGCAAAGGAGACCTCGGGACGGTCCCCCGGTGAGGGGACGGGGGGCATCGCGGCGGCAGAAAACGGTGCCGTTATCCGAGCTCGTCTCTTGATGGCTGCGGGTCGCGGGGCATGGCAGCAGTGGTTGTTCCCCACGGGCAGAGCCGGGGAAGTGCCGTCCGGTGCCGGCACCGGCGGTGTCGGGGCGTGAGGCGGCCGGGGAGGTGCTGTGCCCCTGCACACACACACACACACACGAGGGGGGCGAAAAGAGGTAGAAAACTGAGGCACGGATCCCATCCGCTTCAAACCCCGCTTCTGAGAACCCGACTGGTGCTACCTTTAACGCCATAGAACCACAGACTCGTTAAGGTTGGAAAAGACCTTTAAGATCATCGAATCCAACCATCAACCTAACACTGCCAAAACCACCGCTAAACCATGTCCCTCAGCACCACGTCTGCCCGGCTTTTAAATACCTCCAGGGATGGAGACTCCACCACTTCCCTGGGCAGCCTGTTCCAATGCTTGACAGCCCTTTCAGTGAAGAAATTTTTCCTAATGCCCAATCCGAACCTTCTCTGGTGCAACTTGAGGCCATTTCCTTTTGTCCTATGGCTTGTTACTTGGGAGAAGAGACCGACCCCCACCTCTCTACAGCCTCCTTTCAGGTAGTTGTAAAGAGTGATAAGGTCTGCCCTGAGTCTTCTTTTCTCCAGTTCCCTCAGCTGCTCCTCGTAAGACTTGTTCTCTGGACCCCTCACCAGCTTCGTTGCCTTTCTCTGGACACGCTCCAGCACCTCAATGTCTTTCTTGGGGTGAGGGGCCCAAAGCTGAACACACCATTCGAGGTGGGGCCTCACCAGTGCCAAGTACAGCGGGACAATCACTTCCCTAGTCCTGCTGGCCACACTATTCCCGATACAAGCCAGGATGCTGTTGGTCTTCTTGGCCACCTGGGCATGCTGCCGGCTGTCGACCAGCACCCCAGATCCTTTTCTGCCAGGCAGATTTCCAGCCACTCTTCCCCAAGCCTGTAGCGCTGCCTGGGGTTGTTGTGACCCAAGTGCAGGACCTGGCACTTGGCCTTGTTGAACTTCACACCATTGGCCCATCGATCCAGCCTGTCTAGATCTTGCTGTAGGGCCATCCTACCCTCAAGCAGGTCGACACTCCCGCCTGACTTGGTGTGGTCTGCAAACTTAGTGAGGGTGCACTCGATGCCCTCATCCAGGTCATTGATAAAGATATTAAACAGAACAAAATGTCCGTCAGCTACTGATGTGGCAAAATACTGTTAATCATCTCAATATATTTTCAGCCCCAAAATCTCAAATTAACCCATAGAATGTTATTTATATCCAAAAACTATATAACTTAATTTGATATTAAGATATTTTCAAAGAGATCATGCTTTTTGTCGATTTCACATGACTTAAAATGAAAAATGCATTCAGTATCTGTTTATCTTAAAGGCAATTGGGAAGAGGCTTACCCAAACTCTATAAAGTGTACACTAACCACCAAAAGGACAAGCACTTATTTAGTATATACTACTAGCACATTTATTATTCAATAAATTATAGTGTTGCTTCTTTTAGGTGTCTGGGAGCCATGTGTGTAACCAGTACAGAACATCAGGTTCTTTGCCAGAGGAAAAAAAAGAGTTTCTGCAAAATGGACCAGACTTGCAAGACTTTGTATCTGGAGATTTGTCAGACAAGAGTGCATGGGCTGAATATAAAGGCAATTTAAAGCGTCAGAAAGGAGAAAGGTAATTGTGATTTTAAACAACTGTAGTTGCTTCCAGGCAGTATCTTGCATATTTAGTATTAATCACAAAATGTCTACAATGTATTTTTATTAAATTCTGTCTTACTGGCTTGCCAATTTCATAATTTTTCAAGAAAGAACAAACACATTAGTAACTTCAAATACATAACAAAATATGAAGACATGGTGGTATTTTCTCATTTGAGTGCCTGTGCCATGCCCTGTATTAAATTACAAATACACATCAGTAGGTGAGTGTACCCTACTTTGGTGTTGAAAAAATATTATTGATAGAGTAAAACAAACAAATGAAGACTAAATTTAAAAAAATGCTTAAAACCCCCCATATTTCCCATTATAAATTTGATCAGACTTTGTGATAGCTGTGTAACATACACTGCAAATAATTGTTGTAGTCTCCAGTGTGGCACGATTAAATTCCACTGGTACACTTAACAGTTTTAAACCTTCCAATGACAACGAACTCCTGCTCTTGAATGTTGGGATGATGATAAACAAGGAAGAGGGAAGTCCATTATGACTATGAATTATGCTAATATTGGTTGCTGAATTGCATTAGTTTTCAAGGAGCCTTTCCTAGTTGGCAACTGTAACAAATTAAAGTGGATCTATGAAATCAACGGAAGCTTACCATGTAAATAATTTATTAATCTTTATGTTTGCTTGACGTTATTCAGGCTGCGACTTCCTCCGTGGCTGAAAACAAAGATTCCCATGGGAAAGAACTACAATAAACTAAAGAATACCTTGAGAAGTTTAAATCTTCATACGGTAAATCTAGTACCAACCAAGTTTTCCTGTAGAAATAAGGTGGTTTTTACAGATACAAAATCACTTCTCTGTGGAGGACAGGTAGAAATCATGTCTTGCATGATCTTCAACGCTGATACCAAGCCCAATTCTGATCCTTGTTGCCAGCGGTGAATTTTACCTGTAAAGAATGAAGACAAATCCAATAGAGTATTTCATGTTTTTTGTGCTGTGATTTTAAATACTAGGGTTTGCTACTTGCATCACCAAAGAGATAAGAAGATGCTATATGTGACTACTTTTAATGGAAACACACAATTTCAGTTACATACGTGTTTTGCATGAAAATTCTAGAAATATATGTATTTCATTAAATATATCTTCCAGATGGTAAAAAGTGGTGGGTATGCATGGAGAGCTTTTTTCCTTTTTTTTTCAGAGTGAGATCATGCTTTGATGAATCATACACTTTGTGAACATTTGATCAATTTTTAAATTTAAAATGTTAATGACAGTCTGTGCTAATTAATAAGGCAGTTACATGGTTGAGTAGTTTTTGGAGTTGTGAAGTAGAGGAAAAGAAGGGTAGTGGATGTCAGGAAACAATTCTTCTCTTCCTAGCTGTTCTACTGCCTTCTCATAGAACAACAAGTAACTCTATTAATCTCCTCATTTATCATAGAAGGAATTATGTTTTGTTTGTAGGGTACTACTGAAATTGTTTATTAATATTATAATAATTTGCTACAATAATATAGAAAAAAGACAAGTACATTACTTCTACCTTTAGGTATGTGAAGAAGCACGTTGTCCCAACATTGGAGAATGCTGGGGAGGTGGCGAATATGCTACGGCTACAGCTACTATCATGGTAAGCCATCAACCATTTCTTAAGTATTCTAGTAATGTTTGAGCTGTTCGTTGTGTATTGTTGGATCTCTCCTGTAGTGGTGTGGGTTTATTACAAGAAATTTAGAACAAATCGCTGTCCTCATTGTTTTGCTTCGTATTGGGATTTATCTGATCTAGCTTCCGCAGCTGTTTCTCAGCTGAGCAGTAGTGAAGTGTACAATGTAAAGGCAGGAATGTCTTTCTTATTTCAGCTGATGGGTGACACATGCACTAGAGGTTGCAGATTTTGTTCAGTCAAGACAGCAAAAAATCCACCTCCACTGGATCCCGAGGAGCCTTACAACACAGCAAAGGCTATAGCTGAGTGGGGCTTGGATTATGTTGTGTTGACATCTGTGGACAGAGATGGTTAGTACGTTGTCTCTTCTCCTTCAGTCTAAGCTGTCATATGCGTTACATGGGGTAAACTCAGACCTTGATAAACGTTTGTCACTCAGCACAATTGTTGAGGATTACTATTCTAAAGGAGTCAACAGTGCTGAAACTTTGGGAAGTTCCTACATATTCTTAGTATTTATGTCTGCTGAAATGTCACAGAAGTTAGTTACTAAACATTAAAATATTACAATACTTGATTAAATATTTTAAGAATTTTTTTCAAAATACATACATATACACCATGTTCTATTATTTGATTAGCAAAACAAACATTCATATACAATACCATTACAGAACTTCCTTCCAAAAACTAAACCTGGAATAAATTATACTTAACAAAACTGAAAGTTGCCTTTTTCTAAGGTTGTGGTAGCTGCTTTATAGTGACATCACATAGATGGGGAAAACCATTGTAAAGACTGTTCAGGTGGAAAGTCCAGTAGTTTCAAAGTGGCTTACAATAAAAGAGTAATAATATATATATATATCAATTTCTGCAGAACTGTTTCTCAGACCAAAAACGTAAATAGGTAAAGCCATTCTGTGCTAAGGCTGACAGTGAACCTAGAGACAGGTAAATTTGGAGTAAAGATCTGAAGTCTGCCCTAAACAATCACAGTTAGACTTTGTGCAGAACAAGGCTTGGTAGAATATCTATTGTAAACCTTTGGCATAAGCGGTAAGATAAGACTGGGGTTTGACTAAGAACTGCTTTATTAGTTTGCATTTAAATTTGACTGCAGTTTTTTTAGTGGCTTTGCTAATAAGTAAACACATTTCTTGAACAGAAAGGTTAACTGAATAATTGAAATGCTTCTAGATATGCCTGATGGGGGAGCAGAACACTTTGCAAAGACAGTCTCTCATCTGAAAGAAAGGTATATTTTTAATGTATTACTATTGTTATTACAACATACAGGTCAAAACTATTTAACTGGATTATTCCAGGGGCCATGCAAATACAAAAACCTGCCTTTAGCCTATCTGTGTCCCCTTTTTTTTCCCTGTTTTTCATCTTTCTCATGTAATGGCCCCAAAGTATTTTGAATTTGGATACATTTCCCATTTAGTCCAGGCTTATTTAAAGCTAAGCACTGGATTATTTCTTTGACCATGTGGCTGGTTTACCAGGAAATGAGTACATACTTTCGAGGTTATGTTTATTCTTGAAGCTTGGGGCTCAGACACGGTGGATTTAGATAACGGTGTCACCACATGACAGAAGTCGGGTTTCTCTTTCAGCAGCGATCAGATTGCTTTGCGTTTTCCCACGATGGCTGTCTCTGTCATTGTACCATCCTGCTGTCCCCAGCTGTGCCACCTGCGCGCTCTGCGTCAGTGCCCTGTACGCCAGTTGATAGAATACTTGTCTAACTGCAGGTTTAATTCGTACAGGCTCATTGGAGTCTTTATCCAGTGTATCTTGGGATTCGAAAGGCTCCTGCAGTTTTCCCCATCTGCCTTCCTGAGCTGAAATTTGGCTCCTGGACACCAAGATTAGATTCCAGGGCAATAACACAGAGTCTTCTTATCCCTGTAGGCAGGATTATAGCTCCTCTGTGTTTTGGAGCTACGATATTAAACTAAAGTTAACCTGCAACAAAGACATGTGAAAAATCACATATAAACAGTGAACGCGAATGTTTAAAAGACTGTTGGAATCGCTTTTGTATTTATAATTTGGCTTTCATTCTATTTCAGCTCACGTCAGTGAAATCGGGAATTAAACACATGATGTTTTGTTTGAATTATAATACAAGTATTTGCAGAAATCTGTTGTTTTAGAAGCATATCCTGAATTAACTTTGCTTTGCTTACCAGAGCATCATTTATTTAGTAATGTTTTTTTGCTATATTGAATTATTATTTTTTTTTGATCAACAGTGACACAAACCCCCTAGCTGCATTCATTTTCAGTCTCTCCTTTTCAGGAATTCGAAGATCCTGGTGGAATGCCTAACCCCCGATTTTCGAGGCGACCTTACAGCTGTGGAGAAAGTGGCGCTGTCGGGACTGGACGTGTACGCCCACAACGTGGAGACGGTGCCGGACTTACAGCGGTAAGCACCGGCGGTACGTGGAGAGCATCCAGGCCTTCTGCAGAAGGGCTTTGTGTCACAGGGACGGCCGGAGCTCAGTCGGTCCCTGCCGAGCTGTCCCCTCTCGGGTCTGGGCCGCAGCCCGAAATGGCGGGGGGGGCGCGCGCCGCCGGCGGCCGGCCCCGCTCCCAGCCTGCCCCGCGCGCGCGCGCGCCGCCGTGCCCGCCGCCCGCCGGCAGAGGGCGCCCGCGCTCCCGCCGCGCCCCGTCCCCGCCGCGGCCATCGGTGTCGGCCGCCCGGGTTGCCTCGGCGCTGGGCCGGGGAAGCCGAGCCTCAGCCCGTCTGCTCGCCCCCACCCCCGCCACGGGGAGGGGGGGCCATCGGGGCGAGGGGGGCCGGGGATCCCGGCTTGGGGTTTCAAACCAGCGGGAAACGGGGGCGTGTCCCCTGGCTCGCGGTGGTGCTGGACACTTCTAGGCAGTCACGCTAAATGGCTTAAACATCTCAGTTGCGATTTTCACTCTGTAGAAACAGAACGCAGCGTTCTTGGCATCTCTAACTTCTGTGCACCCTTTTTTTCCCCCTTGTGCTGAAACTACGAAAAGGAAGGTCCGTGATCCCCGAGCCAACTTTGAGCAATCCGTACGTGTGCTGAAGCACGCTAAAGAGGTCCAGCCCGGCATCATTTCTAAAACATCCATTATGTTGGGGCTAGGAGAGACAGATGAACAAGTATATTCCACAATGAAATGTAAGTTGGTGTTGAAATACATGCTAAAATTCACAGGTATGGATTTTATTGTGTTGGAAACCAGTTGTGAGCATCTTTGCCTCTATCTGCAAATTGGTTTGCTGGTGCAGGAGATGTTTTCTAAGCTTTATGGGGGGGGAAAGAAAAAGTTTGGTTAAAAAAGATTGAACTGCTGAAATATTTTGCCTTCATATGGTTTTCAGATTCAGTTTGACAGGTAGATCTGGCTCGTGTGGATTTCAGTGGAAGTTATAACGATCTTTGTGTGACTATATTAACAGTGTTATCTTTGCAATACTTAAATAATGGGCTTGCAAATAGTTGCCTTATTGTGCATTCCTTTTTAGAAATAGCAGACCTGATTGTTTAAAATAGTTTATTTCAGCTTACTTACGTGCAAAAATAGTTGTTGCCCTTCAAACTGTAGCATGTTCTTATGTCTTCATGTAAATGTATTTTTAAGAGGAGCAAATTTCACAGTGGTAAGTGAATGCAATGTGCTTGTAAGAAGAAATTCATAAATCCTATGGCATTTCTCCTATATCCTGAAAGAATGTCCACCTGGTACTTTATTTTGTGTACAACAACGCATATTTGGAATGCAGTGATGCAGTCTAGTTTTCCTGCAGCTGTCCCACAATCTGGACTGTAAAATTACAGTTGCTGATTTTCCCATTCTTCCTGCCTAGCATTTCCTAGCCACAAGAGTATGGAAGTTCAGATTTGGTGCTACTTGTTTCCAGGTCACTTTCACGGATGTATTTGGAGCCAAGCTTTACCCACCACATTCATTCAGTTACTCTAATTTTGTTCCCTTTACCTCCTCTGGGTATGAGTTAAAGAACATGTAAATGTGCTGATATTGAACCAGTTTCTGTACAGAACCATGTCAATCTAAACAGAGATTCCAGGGTAACAGTGTGTGTAATGCTGTAGTCAGAACACTGTCTTTTCTTCCTATTTGACGTGGGGCAACCAGCCCAAGTAGCCAGAAAATACATGGAGATGTTCATGCAAAATCTGATTCCTCAGCCATCCCTTTGTTCAGAATACCCCGCTAGCTGCAGCGAACATAATTCTTCAGGCTAGCTGCTAGCAGGTGCCTGGATTTCCCTTTGTAAGTGGACTACCTGAACTCATTTGCGGTATATTCTAGCATATACTCAAATTTTAGCAGACAGAGTTTATGAGATTCTGCAGCGTGTAAAACTGGCAAAAGATGTTGGCGATTTCCCCTGATTTATAGCTCTTCAGAACTCTCTTTTCAGCATGAAGTCTCTTGAAACGGTGGAGAGGTGCCAAGTGTATGTGCACGCATCCAGTTTTTTTGTCAAATGAAGGCTCTGACCTAAAGACACAATGAAAAGCAGCAAGATAAAAAAGACAAGAGCGTGTCATCTCTGCAGCGAGACACGTGACTGCAGTGAGTGCAGCGCAATGGCATTCTCTCTAGCTTTAAACTAGATAGCTCAGGCCTTGCAGCAGCTTGGAGCTTGGAACGAGGTAGTACTGCTCATGGAGGCTGCAAGTTCCCTTTGCTGGGGAGCAGAATGTAGCCCCCACAGGGTGCTGCGGAGTGACTTTGTTCAGAGTTGGAAGGAGGGTGTTTTCTGATTGCTGACAATGCCTTGTGATCCTTCTGCCACTAACAGGGAATTTTGTTTTTACAGTATTGCGGGAAGCAGATGTAGATTGTTTGACCCTAGGACAGTACATGCAACCAACAAAACGTCACCTAAAGGTAAAAATGCCTTTAGTTTACAGGCAGCATTATGGTCTGTACCTTGCGCAGTCAAGTTTCCTCTTCCTAAATTGAGGCTTGCTATGCATCCTTACCTTAACTGTGGATGTTGGGAAAAATTTCCGTCCTTGTTTAACCTGATCTTCAACTGTTTTGGACTCTTCACTAAAAATGACCTCAGCCATGTAGTCCCTTCCATCTTCTGCAGAATTCCTACTGCTACTTGCTGCCGTTAGCTGGGGAGACAGCTGGAGCTGAGGCGTGCTTCTGGAAAACAAGAGTCTCAGTGTATGTCTCAAACATAATGGCTCAAGCCAGCTCCCCTTCGCGGTCTCATAGGCTGTCATTAGTGGTGCCACTTCAGCTGGGGAAATTACCATTTTCTCCTTCTGTAATCTGTCCGGAGTTTGACTCTCTGTCCTGCTACTGTGTTTCACTGAAATAACTGTTAGTGAAGAGATTTGTAGGACTACTGGGGTTTTTTTACTAACTTGGACAAAAAAAAACCCGTTTGCTCGAACGGACCATTCAAAAGCAGTGAAGAGAATCATAAAGCAACAACGAGAAATTAAGTTCTAGACTTTTCAGCTAAATATGAAAAGCAACTAAAATGCATTCTTTTGGTAGAAAGCAGAGAGAAAATTCCATTTGTGACTTGACTGCTGAAAGTTTTGGAGTGTAAAATTTCAAACTTGCGATATAACTGTGTTTCGTGTCACTACATGCTAGCTATAGGCATTTCCTTTGCACTAATAGCTGATCAAAATGAATTCTTTTCACTCAGGTTGAGGAGTACATACCTCCTGAAAAATTTAAGTACTGGGAAAAAGTAGGAAATGATCTTGGATTCCATTACACTGCTAGCGGGCCTTTAGTGCGCTCCTCCTATAAAGCAGGTAAATGACCAAAAAGCATTAGATTCTTTAGCACATAACATTTTAGTATATAAAGTTAACATGTTGAAGTATATGCAACAAAGCTCACCTTAGCTCAAGGACACCTCATATAGTCATCCTTTTATTTATTTATTTTTTTTAATTATTTACACTATCTTCTATAGATCATCTAAAAGCATCAGTATGACAGTAATTGGTATTTGTACAATTGCTGTGCTGCTTAAGCTAATTTTTTGCCATACCTCGTTTGTACTATACTTAATGGGTGAGGCAGGATAAAGGGTACCCAGTTTGCAAGTTTTCCTTTACATTCTGCCTCTAGGACACTTCAGGGTTTAATGGGGCCCTTTATTGTTCCTGATGTAATTTTGTTGGTTTAGGCAGAATTTATTTACAGTGCCCTAGAAATAATTAGACACACTTATGGCAGTGCTTTTTCTGACGAAGCACGGGGTATTAAGTAGCAGCTGATATTAATGGAACTGTTGAGTAGGTCCAACATCCTGGGTTTTTTTCCTAAGGAGGGAGCAGAGAAGACTCATCTGGGGCACCTTGCTTCTTGGGCCATTTTAATGCCAGCTCAAACAAGACTTACAGCAGGTTTCAGTACAAGTTGCTGATACTTTATGAAATAGGAATTAATTTTTAATTAAATCACTCCACCTTTGCCTGTTGGAAAGCACAAAGAAGCAGAGCTATTTCATAAAATTGGGTATGAGGAAAATCAAGATTTTGGGGGTGGAGGCGTTGTTTGTTGGGTTACAAGTTTTGTTTGGGGTTTTTTTTTTTACATCCCTGCTCTATGTATTGGAAGTGCTGTTGTATAGAATTGAATCACTATAAAATACTGGTAAGAACAACTGTTTTGTAGAACATAATACATTAAATGAGAATGTGTATTGTTTTGCTTTATTTCATTGAAATACCTACAAATAATTTTGATGCTTTTTTTGCCTTTTAAATAGGTGAATTCTTCTTGAAGAACTTGGTAGAAAAAAGAAAGACAAAAGCCATCTGAAAATGCGAGTGAACCTATTTAAAGCAGCCAGTTTTAAGGATCCTTTTTTTCAGCATATAATTATACTCAGTTCCAGAAATGCAGAAGACCAGATGGTGGATGTATGAGTAAACTTACTGTCTGTCCAGAACACTTTCTCTCACTGAAACGCTTCACAGTATTTTATCTAATTCCTCCTGGCAAGCCTACAACTACATAGTACTTCTAGTGTTCAGCAAAAAGTCAGAAGATAGAACTGATTTTGAAAGAGCGATGGAACTGAGGTGAAAGAAATGTACGCTGAAAAAAAAAATGGACAGATTTAAGTAAACAGGTTTGATACTACCATCAGTATTGGCGCAGTTAGGTACTTCTGAAGGTGCTAATAACCAGGAATGTGAAAGGTACCGATATTTTGGTGTATCTTACCAGTACCTAACACAAGTTTGCAGGGACTCCAGGAAATAGAGGCGTTCTAAAGCTTGTGTACATGACGATGGACCATATTAGGGCTATCTTGAACCACACCAGAGAAAGTATTGGTAATACTCCTTCAAGAAATGGTATCTCCTAGCTGCGTCTTAAGAAAATGACCTATACCATTCTGATAGCTAGTGCTTTTCAGGTGCTGGCATGTCTCAAAGTGTGAGCATTGGTAAACACAGGTATTAAGTTGAAGAAAACAAGCGCCCTTTCTGGCAAGACAATTAACCTTGTATAGATACCATATAATTTAAACCATATGGAAAATCAGAGTTGCCATAACAGCATAAATAGAGCCACCCCTAGTTTGGGTACATGACTGTAACAAACCCCACTGAGTTGTGCAGGTGCTTCTTTGGTGTTGGGTATGCAGAACTGCTGCTCTTCTGTACTGTGCTTCTACTCCACGGGTATCCTCTTACCATTAAAGGAAAGTCAAATACCCAGTCTTAGGGTGTGGTGGTTGTGTTTGATTGGTCTGGTTACCTGCCCCTTGGAGACCTGGTCTGGCTGTTGAACCGGAATGCAGAGAAGTGAATGCATCATAGATGAAATGTGAAATCCATTACGTATCATACTGAGCTCAAGCAGAAACAAAAGCGTGGCTTACGGTGTACTAGCAGCTGTAAGTCCTCTTTACAGTCATGATAGTTTAAAGTGCATCTCTCCCTAATAATTCTCAGTTGTCTGCCCTGGACATTAGATACAGTTTTTGAACTGGCTTAAGCTGTATCTTCATGGAGTTATTTAGGAAACATGCCAGGAATTTGTTATCTGGTCCCAAACACTCATCGTGCAGGTAATCCTATGGCTGGCTGTAGTACTTGTCTAAATTACTGTAGTCCATATGAAGAAGAGTGGACCATCTGCCCACTCCATACTCAGCAAGATGTTAGAAGTAAGGCAGCTAATTAGCAAGTTAATATATAGGAGAAACTTAGTATTGTTACAAACAGCAAAAATCAGATTATACTACTGAGGCCAGTGATGCACAAGTGACGCTTCACAAAATGAAATATAGCAATATTAAAGCATTATGAAGACAAATAGCCTTAAGCTAGCAGGAATGTACTAATTAAACAGTATAATGGAAGTGTAAATTAGAGGAAGAGAACCCTGGGCCATGAAGAACAGAGAAACAGAAGTCTTAATAGCTGTACTTTGTAAAGGTAGAGAGAGAAAGGCAGGGCTGCTTTTTATTAAAAAAGTATTAAATAATACTAAATTTTTAATTAACAAAAAAGTCTGACCACTAGTTTTGGAAAGACCAGGCATACTTTGAGCCAAAAATGCCCGGCTTCAGCTGAAGTACACGGAATACCAGAGCAGCGGAAGGTTATCAGCTATGGTAAGGAAATTCAATGCTCCGTCTGCAGCAGCAGGCAGGGAGGGGCACAACATTAACTCCAGGATATCCACAAGTTTAGCAGCTGCCAGCCTTTATTAGAGGTTGCTACTATAAATAATGGTTCTGACTTGCCTACGGAGCAGATTTGATAGAATATTACTGTAGCTTTTGCCAAGTTACTGCTCTTTCAGCATATCAACACCAGAAATCGGGAAAAATTTATTCAGAGCCATACAGTTATTATCAAACTCTGACAAGGACATTGCACAGTAATTATCCATGACTTCTTTACAGTGAGAGAAGTAATGCTTCTGGAAACATGGTCCAACGTTATTTCATGTTAGAATTATTTTATGAATTGCTGCTGGGTGGTTTGGAAGATGATCTCACACGTTTACACAACTGTCTGCCAGCTGGTACCAAGTTTCAGAAGCTACATAAGCTATTTTCTAACTGCATGTTTCGCTGTGCTTTCCGAGGAAACAGTCACATTTTGACTTCATAGATGTTTTTTTGTTTGTTTTCAAGAGTCTTTGAGGCCCTCTCTATAAAAAAATGACAAATCTAAAGTTTTCCTAGTTAAGAAGTCCTGCTTTTACAACCATCTTCCTTCCCTATTGCCCATTCAGTTTTTCCATAACTATATGTTAAAGCACCAAACTCTCACAGAACTCCTGGTTATAAATTCAGCACAGGTTTCACAACTATCTCAATTTTGTTTCTGATGAAGTTTCATGTTCAGTGACATTTTCTTTTTGTGTGTCACTCACTTCATTCTGTCAGTTTGTTTCACAAAGAAGCCATAAAATATTTTAAGAAACATTAATCTTCCTTGCAATCAGGAAAACATCAAACTGAGTTTTGGCAATACAATTTCAAGTTGACACAGACAGTTTAGAAGAATGAATAGTCTTTTTTAGCATCATTACATTGATCTACTACGCTAAAGTATAATTAAATGTTATGCAGCTGACTAGAGAATTGCTGCATCTTCCAGTGACTTCAAGTCTTCAGGTTAAATCAACAAAGCCATAGCATTAATTTAAGAATAGTTTTAAGGTTTTTTTCCTACTTGATCAATAATTAGTATTGGTGTCCCCCTCATTTAAAAAGATGATGTCAAGTATTTATGCTTCTTTACTACAACATGTGGCAACTTACTGCCGATGTTCAACTTGCAATAGAAATTCTCAGCTTGGAACAGAAAAAGCGAGGAATGAGAACTGACTCCAGTATTCCTAAAGCAATTGTAGATAACCCATTATGCTTTCCTGCATTGCTTTACAACTCATTTCAAACTTTAGCTGTTGAACAAGATTATAGCACTACTGTAAATTCTGGATCAACAGAAGAACCTCATATGATCAAGAGAGGTGTAAACTTGTTGGCCAGTACAAACTCTGACCAGTAACTGCTCCTATACTATGTAGTCTTGGTCAAAAATGGGTTTGTTCTATTCACTTGCAATATTCTTGGCTAGAACCAGACTGGTTTTAGCTGCACAAAGGGTTGAACACGTACACAAAAGAGAAACAATACATCTTGCCTGACATTTACAATTTGGCTATGCACATCTTAATTTATGCAGTCTATATCATACTATTCATAGGCTTGTATTAAAGATGGATTTGCTTCAGCTGTTGTATTCACATTGTTGCAGTGACAACCAGCGTTTCTGTGGGATTGCATTTTATTAAGAACCCCATAAAAAAAAAAAAAGAATTTCAGAGCACAGGAGTCCATTACTCATATTACACAATTCTCATCAAGAATTACATGCTGTAAGATCCCACAGACAAAGACTCAATAGCATTAAAGCCCATCCCTTACACGCACTACTCAGGCCTTCAAAGCAGGAATGCAAGTCATCTCTAATTCTTATTTCCCTGGCAACTGTACTCTGAAGATGATGGCTTATGATTCACAGTGCTGCAAAAGCTTCCGGAGCTCGCTCTTTTGGCCTGTGGTAAGTTTCTCTTGCATACATGCAAGGTAAGTATTGTAGTATCCTGAAGGCATGATCCACCAGAAGTTGTTCAGACTGGATTCATCCCACAATCCATGTCCCACCCAAAGAACGCAGCCACCAAGAAGCTAAATAAGCTGACTCTCCAAGAAAGCAGGGGAAATGTCAGTGCCAGTTTTACCCCTTGTAGCTCTTCAGAAAGGATCTGCCACTCCCCCCTTTCCTAAGAAAGGGGAATTAGAGTGATCCCACTATAATGAACTTTCCCATTCTTTATCATCTTTACGATTAAGCCACAGGTCAATACCCAGGCTCTGACTAAGTCTGCAAGAGAAACAGGGTAGGAATAGGGGTATAGCACTAAGTTCCTCTGTCCCCTTGGGACAGTGTGTGAAAAGCCACTGGAAGCTTCAGGAACACTGACCAGCCTTACAGCTCTTGCACATTCCTAACAGGAGCAACGCTTTAAACAAGAATTTAATGGTTCATCTATCTTCTTCAAACTGACAAGGACAGGCCCCATACAGAGGCACTAGTATTATAGCTGTATGCAAGTTTCTGAAAAGCATCCCAATTTTCTGAAGCCCCTACTCACCCTCCCTGTTAAGATGAGCCCTGAAGCAGTGCTGTGCTACCCTGAACGTAGTTTAGGACAAGAGATGCCTTGAGCACAACTTTTCAGTACCCTCTTCTTAATCCCCAAGGAGAAGTGACCAGCTTGCCCTCTCAGGTGCTATGGGGGCAGAGGTAGTCAAGAGGATGCCTACCTGCAAAGACAGGGCAATCTACCAGTCAGATTACAATGCTTACAAATACCACAACTGTATTGCAGGGTTGTCCCTGCTCTGTGGCTGTTGCATGACAGCAGCGCCAGTGAATCGGGAAGAGGAGATGGTATAATGAAAGATGACAGTTTGATTTTAAGCCTCCATAATTCCCACTCACTTTGAGTGGCTTCTGATGTGCTCCTCACAGAAGGATCTTATGATAGGACAAAAAGCCCAAGGCATATTTGCCCAGAGTGCTGAGTGATTGCTGTGTAGTAAGTCCCTATGTGGAAGCCATTAACTGCAGAATTTGAAAGCATCTGGTTCAAGGATACAGCTATTTCACTCAGATAATGCTGTCTCATATTGTCTACTCAAATTGTTATACAAGTTCCTTAAGTCTTGAAGTATCTGTCCTAAAGCTTAAATTGTATCTACATTTCTGTGGGTAAATAGTTATGATAATGGCACTCATTACCAAGACAACACCGATCTTATGCTCTGTTTAACTACTGATACAGCATACTTGAAGGCACACCTGTTGAATAAATTCAGAAGGAATTATGTGACTAGTTACAGGATAATTCTCTAACATCTCAACACCACTACTATTCAGGTAAGATGTCTATGCTTTCTAGTCTGAAACCTGTTCATGGTCATCCTTCTCTATCCTCCCCTCCATTTCACAGCCCAATGCAACACACCAAACACAAACTTGTGTCATCTCAAGGATTTTAATAGCACTGGCCAATTGAGAATAATAAAAACAAGTAGAAATTAGGTAATAGTAAAGGCAAAAATATCAAGATAACATAGGAAATATTCATTCATGCTAATTAAATGAGGTAGCAAGCTGACTAACTTATGGGGCTGAATTTTTATTTTTAATAATTTCTTAACAGCAGAGAATGATTTTTGCCGATTCATTAAGAAAACTGCTTTCAGATGAAGTACGTAAGCAGAAAGGAAGGAAAAAGATAACCATCAGGTAGCTTCGAAGCCAGTATTTGCTTTCTACTTGGACTGACACCAAATTAAGGTAATTCTGCTTAAATTCAATGTTCGAACAAGCAGAATGCTCCTCTGCTGAAGATGGGTTGAATTGCTGTAACTTAGGAAAAAGTTGCCCCAGGAATCTGATTAGATCAATGATTTATGTGGCTGCACATGGAATGTAGGCAAGACAACCAAAGAATCAAAAGATCTGCCAGTGGATCAGTTGATAGCTGCTAGTCCACTGTCATTAATTACATAATAGATACCTGCAGAACCATCTGGCCTCCCAACAGTGCCCATTGATCCCAACCAGGATCGGGGTATTATTGTTGCAGTCAGCTCTATTTTTGGGTTCAACCCAAATCCTACCAAATTCACTTCGAACTTCTCTTTTGACTTCAATGCCAGTTACAGCAACTGGGCAAAGAATTACCCCAAAAGAAAATGAAGAATCAGCGACACCAAAATTCCTGATCACTGTCCATAACTGGACTTAAGTAAAAAGACGTTCCATTTCTTTTGCTTTCATATCACTTGAAACATTTAAAGTGCAGTTTGGGAACATTTCTGGAAGCAGAAGTCTGCAGTTTGACAGTAACTTTTCCACTTAAAAGATGATCCATTATTAAAAAACAGGTCTGTACCATCTTCAGTAACCAAAACAATTGCTATAAAAATAGAGATTTGAAAATAGACTGAATTCATACATACCAGGTACTATTTCTAGTGTAAAATTGGTTTTTAGTTTATGAAAATATCTTTCCTTAAAAAAAGCATAGGCTTACAGTTATTATCACTAAGAATGTCCACAGAATTCCTTTAGTACCTATTAAACATTATACTCTAGGCTTTTTGACAGGCGGGTCCTGCAGGCTGAACTTAGGAATCTCACACGAAGAAGCAAAAGGAATTCTTTTTGCTGACACCTTCTTCCCAATTGTTTCAATCTGAAAGAGAAAGCACATTCAGGAGTGAGTGTGGCAAACTAATAGAATCATGTCAGCTTATGAGGAATCTACAAACTAAATGCAGGACCATGACTACATTTCATGAACATTGGAATAATACAAGCCATAAACCACAGTGTGCCCAGGGACAGTTTCTGGGATTAGAACTGCAAAGAGTTTCTTAAAAATATCCTTTCACAGGTGCTTGCTCTGCATATTTAAAGCTGCACCTTGCTAATTTGAACATTTATGTGCCTCAGCTTCCCTAGGACTATCAGTGAAAATATCATAAATTGTTTCTGGGTATTCAGAAAGCGTGGGGCTGGCCTCCTTTGTCTAAAGATTTATATCCAGTAAATTAGGATAGAAGATTTTTCCTTAATGCAGTGGGATGTTTTTGAAACAGACTCCGAAAAGCTAAAGGTAGCCAACTCTATATAAAAGAAAGTGCGTAACAAAGCTGACACACATATAAGCCAGGTACTGCAAAACTCAAACAGGGGGACAAGTTCCCCTAATTTTTAGGTCAGACTAATGTAAATCACTAAGGACAGGACTCAGAAGACAAAACACCAGCTAGTAAAATAGTTTAGATGCCCAGTAAGTGAGGAGAGCTGTAGGTTCCCTCTTAAGTAGTACAGGTAAGACGCAAAGTGCCAAGAGACAAAATACTTCAGTTTAAACTATCTTAAGTAATAAATTAAAAAAAGTTTAATGAATATATTCTAGACATACATCTGTTTAAACAGCTCTTCAGAGTGTGCTGATGTAACCAAGTAGTTATGTTAGCTACGTGTACCATATTTGCCCGTAACAGCTTCAATTGACTGGTTAAAGCAATTTCTACAAGCCTGTTCTCAGTGTAAGTCATGTGTAGTTTAAGCAGGAGAAAAATAGCAAAAGAATGTCTATGGCCATTATGCAAGTAATCACAATACTCGGGAGTACACAGAATGAAACACAACCAAAACATGCATCTGATCTGGACTGTAGATTTTGTTCTGATTGTGCCTGGCTGAGATGCTTCTGTCACATTACTCGGGTGATTTTAGTATTAGTCAAGTTCTTTCAATGCTGGAAGTGCTTCAAGGCATGCTTACGCTGCTGAATGTTGATGGCATAGGCTGACGTAGCTTGGATTTTAACAGAGCATCAGTCTACGAGAACAGGAAGGTACTGGAGGAAGAGAGCACTAGACTTAAGTCTAGATGGTTTTAGATTTAAATCCTCACCTGAAGAGGTTTTTTTTCCCCTTGCTACTCAGTCACTACAGAGCAAAAGCAAGAAGGAACAGAGAGCAGAAGGAAAGGAACATAAGAAGCAGCATCACTCAGATGATTACCTGGAAGCCAATGACTTGTAGCTCATTGTGAAGATCATCTAGAACTCTTCTACCATCAAAGATAAATGCAGGCTTCAGCATCTTCTTATGAATACGTTCATAGTCCAACTCCTGTAAAGGGCAATTGAAGCAGACAGAATAGATAAATAGCATAACACTCCCTCTTTTTATTTTAGTTTAATTTGAAAAGAACATTTTTACCTTAAACATGTCCCATTCAGTGCAAATTACAAGAGCATGAGCTCCATCACAGGCTTCATAGGGATCTGTACTTATAGTGACCAACCGAGACACTGTAACAGAAGGAAAGTAAAGTTTTATTCGGCACACATCTTTAGCATCAATCTAGCGCACTCCTGGCAAACTAGTCTCCTTCCTTGCCCTACTCAAATGAGGAGGGTTTCAGGTGACTCATCTAGAGCTGTTTTCTGTCGAGACATTTGTCACTTTGATTTCACTTATTTAAATGAAAGCAGCTTTTCACTTATTTAAATGAAAGCAGCTTGTACCTGGCATCTGAATGGAGTCAGGGCACTTAAATGTTTGAAGTATTCAAATTTGATTTAAACAGTCAAGAGCATCTCTAGAATTGGAAGTTACTATGGAGCGTTCAAATGCCAGCTCTCACAAAAGGTCATTGCCTGTACAATAGCAACATATCACAGTTCCTGTTTAACACTCAGTTCACACTAGAGAAGATACACGTCTCGCTAGGGGCTGCCTTCATCCTTTGACTGGCTCAACAGCTGCCTAGAAGCAACTCTCCTATTCCCCTCTTAATTCAAGGGTATGTCAAATAACGTACACCCTTCACTCTTCTTCATCACAGCTCATTCCTCCATTGTCTTCACCTCTAGAAGTCTAATCTATCCTTCTCCCCCACCCAGCTATCATCTCCATTCTCCCCCTCCCCAATAAGGAAAGAAAACAAAGATCCCAAATACCCCTCGCTTCTCCCCAAGAAAGTTCTAGTCATCGATGATTACTTCAAAGTCTTCCTGAATTTAAGGGAACATATGAATTTGGAAGTGATGTGGGGGAGGGGAGAATGTTCTACAGTAAATTCCAGAATTATTTCTACTTCACATATGCAAGCAAGCACTAAGGCAAGATAGGACTCAGGACATAAAAGAGCTGATAGAACACTAGCGTTTCCCTACTTCTAGATATTCTTCTTTCTCTTCCTTTTAATTACACAGAGAGAAAAATCTTTGCATGTATTCAAATGAATATTTATCAAAATATACAATAGTACAGAATTAGCATTTATCTATAAAAGCTATGGAGAATGGGTGAAGAGTTACAGTAATCCTCTGACCTACAACAATTCTCCAGTAAAAGTAGCCAACAGCACATCATTGCTACGCTGAAAATGAGAAAATGAATTCATAGTATTTAAGACCTTGCATATTTTGAGAATAGGGTGGGGTTTTTCTTCTTCTTCGAATAGGCTTTACGTGAGCATTCTTACCTTGGTTATCTTCTGAAACACCTGGATGTGAGAGATCCAAGATGATTTGTTCCTTAGGTACTTTAGGATCATAGATATGGAGCTTTGCTCCTTCATCCATTAAATACTTGCTAATGTAGATACTGGATGACTCTCTAGGGAAGAGAATCAATCAGTTAGAGAACCGGATGGCATGTTCTAAGTAACAAAAGTCTCCCAGTGTCATAATATGCCATGCTAGAGCTTTTATACCAGCTTTACGTTAAACATCTTAGTGGTAATCCATGCCAGCAGGAAACTTGAAATCTTGAGGGATGGCAACAAAAGTAATATGAAAACAAGTTTATATTTCTCTTGCCGAATCACATGAGAGACACTAAGCCCCAGGACTCCTATAGACCATAATTAACAAGGCATCAATCTTATAAGCATTCCCCATAAACTGCAGTTGGAAAGAGTTGTATAAAGTTTGAGCTTTACAGGAAAACAGAATTAATCACCTTTGGGAAATAAAGCTGAAACTTTGGCTTCACACAGCAATTTAGAGTCAGTTGCAAAAATGTTTGTGTTATTCTCTGTGAAAATGGAAGGACTCTGTCAAAATCTATCTTTGCTTATGCAAGTTAATAAGGACATAATCGATGCCCCAAGCCTGTCAGTGTTTAAGATGCATTTGGACAATGCCCTGAGTAACATGCTTTAACTTTTGGTCAGCCCTGAAGTGGCCAGGCAGTTCCAATTGAAGACGTTCTGTTCTACTACAGTTATCTGCTCTAGCTTCTGAATGATTCACGTATGTTGTAGAAGTCAAGATCAATCGTCTCACCCATTTAAGAAAGGCTAATGCTTGTTACAAATCAGTTCAGTCACAAGAGGTTAAGGGTCCTATATCTGATCTGTTTTTATTAACACAATTGAACTGGGAGGTTTAGCTGCATAGCTGGTGAAAGGTACAGGGAATGCACATTAGTGAATTGAATTCACTTTCTTACCTTGTGTCCCCAGTATCCTTTTTGAAGGCAAACCCTAAAATAGCAATCTTCTTATCAGTGACAGTATTGAACAAGCTGTCAATAATGCGGGAAGCAAATCTTCTTCTCTGATAATCATTCATGTCTATTACCTGAAATTATATACAACATGATGGCACAGAGGGGAACCATTTTAAACTATAAACAGATTCTATTAACAATCAAGCCAAGCTACCCACACGTAAGTTTAACAGAGGCTTAAAAAAAGAAAGGGAAGTATTTTTACTCAGTATCATAAGTAATCCAAAGACAAGTTTAGTTAATTTATCAAATTCTGAGACAAATCCTATTTTAATTGGTGACTGTAGATGCGTATACACACATACTATGTTGCATTACCTAGTTCAGAGGCTAGGATTTTTTCAGATTGCCTTTTTTCCCTCCCCAAAAAAAAGCAGTTTATTGTATTCTAGGCAGAAACATGGAAAGCAAGTTCTGTGTTAGAGTACTTGATGTCACATAGACTTCCCATTGCCAGGCCTACACTTCCTTACCTGTCATATAGAAAAACTGAAAATATTTTTAGCCTTTTTAATCCAAACTAACAGATTTCAGTGCACAAATCTAGTGCAATTAAACCAGATTAAGTGCTCCACTTCTGTTATTACATGAAAGTGGGTTCACTCACTCTGATTGTTCCTGTACTTTCCTCCCAGCCTGCTTCATGCTTTGATCTCCAGCCCTTAACACACATGGGGATCACTAGAACAGGAAAGGTATGTTCCCCCACCCCAGTGTTCAGTGTGGACTGGAACTATACTATCCCTGTTTTGAGACTTTCAACATAAACCAAGAATTAACAGCAGCAGCCTATGAAACATAAGGTATAAACTATACAGTAGAAGAATATTAGTGAACCAGGTTTATTTGAGGAAAATAAATAAAAGCAGTGAGATTTATCCAATTCAATAAAGTGGTAATGGGGAACAAAGGTAACAGCTGACCAGGTAAGACGGGTACATCTCTTTCTGTGGGTACATTTTCAAGTAATGAAGATTTCAGAATTAGAGAGCCCTGTCCTGTCTAAACGCCAGAGCAAACAGAAGTTAGGATTCTGGGTCTGCCCTGATCAGCGTATCCTCCAGAATTTGCATCCTGTCCTCAGACTGGTCTGAGGTGTCCCACGTACATGCACTGGGATGAGCTGCTGACAGTGCAGTGCTCAGGCCACAAAGAAGGGGTTTGCACAGTTGCTTATACAGGCGCACATGTATGCACATTACATGACTTGACCAGTGTGGGCTGAGGCAGATAGACCTCTGCAAGATGACAGTGAGGAAGGAGGAGGTGCAGGTAAGGGGTTGCACTACAGGAACACAGCACTCTTTACCTTACCCTAACTCTGCAGCACCTGTTCTTACTATCTGATTTGTCCACAGCCTAATAAACTATATAGAAACACTGCAAAGAGTTGCTCTTAAAATAGAGTAAGAGAACATAAAAGCATTAAAAGCGCTTTAAATAGTTTGTTTACATGAACAATGCAACCTTTTAGGCTTTTGTTAAATAAAAAAACCAAACACACATCCACACAGAGCAAAGCTTAAGTGTTCCTATGCCTTTGGGTTGCCAAGATATCGAGTAGGTTGCATTTGGAGAAGGACACTTGTGAGCTCAAAGGACAGAGCCAAACCAAATTGCCTCTTCCAAGACAGTATTAATTTTCCCTCTTCATCAGATTACTACTGAGGTAACATGGTTAGTTCTTGCAGCTCCTGCTGCTCCAGGGATTGCCTGTTGTCTGCTTACATCCTATATTGAGTAAAAGCAGTAGTTCTTGAAGCAAATATCAGAACTTAGGGCTCCTTCTCTTTTCTACTGCACCAATGCAGCCAAGCCCTACACTGAACCAACCCTCTCCTGGATGCTTGCACAAGGTTCATGCAGTAGTTAGTCTCAGCTTCACTGATGAGTTTGCAAGCCTCTCCACCATAGACTAGACTATCCTAGTGAAATGCACTTTTTAAGGAAGATGTCAATCTGGCAGGCAGCATAAACCCCATGTCTTCCTTGTCCCAAGCAACTGATGTAAGAGTTATAGTTGCAAGCAAATAACTAGACTGCTGACTATCCCCTGGCTGGAGGCTAAACTATCTGAACGGGATGTAGAAAGCCACTGGATATCACAGATAATGTAAGAAGCTGACAAAAGCCACAGATAGCACTGTGAGGGATGACTGAGTTTTACAAGCAGTTATGGAGGAGCTGTTAGTGAGATCCAGCCGAGCTTCAGGTAATTCGAAGGGAATACTAGGAACCTTTTGGGGAATAGAACCTTGCAAAGCCAACAGAGCCTAGATAACCCTATCAACACTACCATGTGGCCACAACAACCCAGGTAATCATATAAGAAATACTGAACTTCAGTATGGATGTGACACAACTGACCAATGATGAAAAAGTAATTATGGGTAGGTTCTTTATTTGGTAGCAGACTGGGATGAAGATTCAGGGGGGGAAAAAAGACTAGCCAAAAGGAAGACTGGAAAAAAGGAAAGCTGCTAATAAGGTAGGCAAATAATGCACTTGGTATTCTGGGGGCACCTGCAAGGCAGCCTTGTACTTTATCACCACAGCCTAAATCAGGACAATAAACCTAAGCTGTTCTTTTGATCATACCATGTATGTCAAAGCTGCTTTCTCAATCAGGACTGGGAAATGGGGTGAGATGCTTTCACTGCTTAATAGGGAAACACTTGCTAGTACAGACTGAGCATCCTGGTACTGCTGCATTGGTGCCAGATCCGAGAGCATTCACACCTTCCCAACCATTGCTAACATTAACCAGGGAACAGCAGCAGCCATGTTTATTTTAAAGAATAGCAAGTTCTGCTAAGTTCTTTCAGAAAAGAAACTCTCTGAGGAAGTGAGCATAAGCTCTGAATTCAAAGTGGACAGAGATAACCAAGTGGAAGAAGAGGAGTCCTGACATGCTTGTACTTCACATTTTCTACTGCTACTTCTAGACAAATTCCCAATCCATTTGACTCCGACAACCTAATTCACCCCCAAAAAAACCTAAGCACCCACAAGTATCAAATGCCAGTGTTAGGCTGAGGGCCCTAAAACGTAAAGATGATAAGCATTAAGGTATCTACTCCTTAAAGCTGAAACACAGATTATACGTGGACAATGTTCAAAAGCTCAATGCCTGAGAGCTGAATGCTGAAGAAACAGGATCCCCTCAAAAAAATTAATGAAGAACTTGTACCTGTTGCCAGTAGCGGGCTACTTCAGGTAAGTTCAGTGCCTCACAGAGGTACACTAAATTCAAGACATCCTTCTGAAAACAGCTACCTCCAAACCCTGAAAAAGAAAATGGTTATTTTACAGGTGACTAAGGTACTATTCTAATCCAATCTTTGGAATCAAGTAGGTTTTGGCAATCACTGACATAGTCAGCATTATAACTTTTCCCAGTATTTCACTGTTAGCAAATGAAAACCTTGATCTCTCAAAATCCAACTCCTGGACCTACTTTGTCAGTTTCAGAAGCCCTAGAATCTGCTTCAGGTCCCACTGAAGTCAACAGAAGTTTTAACCCAGTCTCAGGGAAACATGCAAGATGTCCACTCACTTGTAATAATAAAAAAAAAAATTAGTGGCTAAGTTCCTAGGTTTGCTCTCCCCCTGAGATTTAGATGAATACTTCTCAGAACAAGTCTGTTAAGATTAGGTTCTCTTGTCCTCCACCCCAAAATGGATACCTAATCATTGCCAAAGATCACCACAGCTGACTAAGGGAGAACTGAGATAATTAATAGAGGGATCCTTGACCCCTAGAACTTTGCTCAGGATCCCAGAAGCAACACACTGTAGAAGCAATTATAGTAACCTAACAGGAATTTTGGTAATGTATTTGCTATCTTCTTTTCACTCTTGCATAGACTCTAGGAGAGGTTATATTCAATAAATTATTTTAAAGTCACACTTTCTATTCCTAGCATGAAGACTGTAGCCATATAGATAGGCTTTAGTCTTGTTCCTTAAATTTGAAAGCTTGTTGTACTCATCACCACTTTCACATCTTACTCTTTAGTTAATCTAAACAACTGAGTTCATCCTACAAAGCAGAAGTTGCCATCACACATTCTGACCTAGAGGCACACCCTTCCTCAGGACACCAGCAGCAACTCCTGATCAAAATTGCAGCAGTTACAACTGGGAAGACATCTTAGAGCACTATCATAAGTAATACTTCAGAAAAATAAAGTGGCAACTTTTCTTTCCATTGTCCCAGGCAGAATAAAACATGCACTCTGAACTCCTGGGTTTCAGATTACCAGAGTCTAGAGCAACCTCAGTCCTAGATATTTTACCAGAAATACTGATTTATGCTAGTACTCTACAGCAATATTTTTACACGCTCGTTCTGTAGAATATTTTAGAGTATCAGATCACTTGCTTCAAAACACTACTAGAAGATCCATTGCACTATTAAACAGCAGCCCAGAAGAAAAAACAAAAGGATTTTTCATTTACCAACACTGGCTTTGAGAAACTTATTTCCAATTCTTTGGTCTGTTCCAATAGCTCTTGCTACTTCTTCAACGTCTGCTCCTGTAGCTTCACACAGAGCACTGATTGAGTTAATGCTGCTGATTCTTTGGGCAAGGAAAGCATTAGCTGCCTGTAAATAAAAAACGTAGTAAAGTGAGCTTGATTCTTCCAGAAACCAAGATGCCCACAGACCGAAGAGAGTTACTACTGGAAGGATTACTTTAGTATCTAAGTAACTCTGTTGAGATACAAGATGGTAACATAACTAGTTTAATACATAAATGCCAGTTAGTGGGATCTAAGCAAAATAATGTAATGCTTAACTTGGAGTTTGAAATGTTTTATGATGGTAATCGGTTTCTGCAGCACTGGAGTTTTACTCTCAGTAATAAATAACACAGCAATAAAAGTGAGAAAAAGATTTCATGGAAAGCTGATACCATCTATTAGCTTAACTGAGATAACTGGAAAAGATGAATACCCTTTGACATATATACTGGGTCCTCCCAGCCTCGTCTGTCTTTCCTAGCTGTGTCACTCAGTGTCAGTGAATTTATGCTTCTGACCTTTGTTTCACTTACACTCTTTGCTCATTGCAGACAACAGCAATGAGTAACACTAACCAGTTTAGAAAGTTCTGATGACCAGGTATTGGTTGTGAGGATTTTTTCTTTGGGCACCCAGTGCTCGTAAACAGCACAAAGAGCACGGACAGCTTTCTGTCCCTCTGGTGAATCATCTCCCCCGATGAGCACTCTGTCTGGGTTCTTCAGGTCCTTGATGGCTGTTCCTTCTGCGAGGAACTCTGGGTTAGACAGCACCTACAGGCACAGAAAAAGAACAACAGATAAAAGCCAAAAGCAACCACCGGTCTTTAAATACACAACTCAAAGATTACACTTACCTGCAAATCCAAGTTAGGCTTAGTATTAGCATCAAATATTCGACGAATGCTCTCCGCAGCACGTACTGGAACTGTGCTTTTCTCAGTGACAATTTTATAGCCATTTGAGTTTTGTACAATTCGCCTAGCGCAAGCTTCAATGTATTTCAGATCAGCTGCTCGGCCTTTTCCCATGCCGTAGGTCTTTGTCGGAGTGTTAACCTAGTTACAAATACACAGAGGGGGAAGAAATGTTACAGGTCTTAACACAACAGCTACTGACAAGGTGAAATTGTTAAGAATGACAGACATTTTCCTTCCCGGAGTCCAGCTTGCTTCTACCCCAGATTTATTCTAGTTACTATATCAGACGAACAGCTACTAGCTTTCTCAATAACCCATTTTGTCTTCTAAAGAAAGCTCATTGGCCTCTATTCAAATAGAGTTTAAACAAGAGCAATTCATAGCAGCTCTGCAGGCTTCGGTGAAAATCAGTCCTTATTCTGGAAAGACCAGTAATTTCTTCATGATTACAGCCAGCCACCTTTTGTTTTCTGTCCCACATTAGAAGTGCAAAAACTCACACTGTAAGAAACTTGCAGCTAGTAAGGCAGTTATTGTTTAAACCCACTTCGCAGTGAAACCTAAGTGTAGAGCTGCTGAAAATTGCTATACTGAAATACACAGAAAAGGCAACATGAGGGAAAACACATCATTTAGATTAAGACAGAGGGTCCTTTTCATTACAAACTGAAAGAAGAAATGGCAACAACATGTAAAACGCAACAGCACGTTTTAAGCCAAGGACAGGTGGCAATATACTGTATTAGTGGCAGTCATCCAGCCAAGTGGCATTCATTTTAGGCTTAATGAATGGAGAAAAATACTATCAGAAAGAGAGCTCTGTACTGAGGTGCCCTAACAAAGAGGAACTCTCAAGGAAAGAGGACGTAAGTAACAAAAATAACTCATCTGTGGCCTACCAAGATGAATAGTAATCAGTTCTTTTGGAGTCTGCATTAGGAGCAACCTTCTAGATTACGAACAGTCACACCATCTATGTTTGACTGGATCCTCTTCCTAGTGGTGTCAACAGCTTAGAAATATTAAAGCTAGAAAATATTAAAGCCAGCCCCTCTTCCATTAATACACTTTTTTCAAAAGCTTCTAGAAATAAATCATCTTTATAACACAATAAACAGTATGTGATTTTGCCTCCCTAAGAACCGTATTAATATTATTAAAGTCCCATGGATTTCAGTACTACACTGCAATGACAGATCTGCACTGTATTCTGCTCCAGGACTCCACACACCTAACCAAGCTAAACATCAATATTACAATTTTGACTTAGAGCCTGCTTGTTTGTCAAGCATTCCATGTAAGAAAAAACACAAAAATAAAGTAAAAAGCTTACTTAACACTTTTCCCATAAAACACAGAAAGACAAGGAGAGAACTGCAACACAGTAGCATGACATTGCTAACTGAATCTATATGACAAAACAAAGGCCTCTTCCCAACATAAGAGCAACATAATGATTTGATAAGGAAAAAAAAAAAAAAAGACAAACACACACGACCACCTTCTCCGCCTAAACTTACAGAAATAAATACAAGATCAGCTTCTCTAATGGCATCATCAATACTGGTGGAAAAGAAGAGGTTTCTTCCTCGACAGGACTCTACCACTTCTTTTAACCCTGGCTGAAAAAAAAGCAGAAAAAAGCAGTTAATGTTAATGCAGTCAGAAGAACAGTAAACTGCATGCCCAAGCAAACAGCATATCCTTTGAGATACAGAAAGACTTTTCTTTTTCCTCAGTGTGGCATGTTTTCAGTCTGCCAGATGTAAAGTAAGGCTTCTGTAGATTTACACAGTAAAAAAAATAAAGTCCTTTCTTATTCAAAACACTCCAAGTGCTGTCTTGAAACTTTCAGCCACACTGAATTGCTATTTGCACAACCAGAATTTAGGCTGCAGTTATTCCCATGCTCAAGTCTATTACCATGAGAAACAATTAAGGAAATATCTGTAGAGTGATGTGAAGTAGATTAAGAAGTAAAGTCTTACAATATTCTCTAGGCTGCAAACAAAAAAGGAGAGTTGGGACCACCTCTTCCCTCAGCTACACATTCCATGATCTCTCCTACATCAGTTCTAAAATTGATTCAGCACCAAAAACCCCAACCACAAAGAAGTCTTCCACCAAATTAGCAAGGCCTGATCCAGTGAAAGAAAGGCAGTGGAGACACACAGGAAACAAAGACCACTCCTTTTGACAAGTACTCAAGTTTGGACCAGATTAAACTTATCATGACAACACACCTGCAGCGTGGAAGAATCACGGGCACAATTTGATGAGATTCTTTCCAGAGATACATACTATGCCAAAACACTTTCCCTTCCTTTAACACCTCCACTCAGACAAGAGGAGCAATTGACCATGTGTACATGAGTAATCCTCCATATTAGAATCATCTACAAAATGATTTAACTAAGCTATAGTTGTCATACGTAAAAGAAGCCTTTACTTTTTGTTTGAAAAATAAAGTAATAGACTGTAACCTGGCAATCAGATCTCCAACTTGAGACACCTATCATGACATGAAATATTTGAGTAAGTGCCAGAAAGGCAAAGGTTCACCAAACGGAGAGAGAGGAAAACAAAGCAGAAGCTTTCTTACGCAAGACATTTTTGCTGTCTCACTTTATACCAAATACCTACTTAAAAGTAAAACAAAGAACAGCACAGGCAGAATAACATATGTTACAACCCATCAGATGTTCCAGCTATGGTCTTACTGGGATGCAAACAGAACGGGAGCCCACTAGTCAATTTCTGACACGGGAAAGAAAAAACCCAAACCAAAAAAATACAAAAAACCTCACTGTGCAATGACTCAATTTTGCAACTGTCTGAACTAATTCTTGGCACTTTTTGTGCATTCTTTGTAAGCAAAGGACACCATTCCAGGAAACAGATGTTGCGAGTTTGGTGGGGTTTTTTGTTTTGTTTTTTTAAAAACATGCCAAGACTAACTCTACTTTAACTCATTCAGTCTAAATGTTTATAGAAAACAAAGTACTTGCTTTCATGATCTTTATTCATGTCTCATCTGCTAATCTGAGCATTATACACATTTCCCTTTGAATATGTATCACAAAAGAGGTCTATTCATCTTCACTTAGAGTCACAGTATAGGTTTGATTTTAAGAAGGGGGGAAAAAAAAAGCTACATTAGTTTTACAGCACAGACAGGATTCAGAAGATTTCTTATAGCAAAAGAGTAACTGTTAGTACTAGGCAACATGCCTTGTCTTTGGGAGCCAAATAAAGGTAAGTTTTCACTTCCATGAAAGAAAAGAACTCAAATCTATAAAAACTGTATCTCACGAAAAAACGATGGAAAGAAAAAAGATACCTATTCTTTAAAGGTGAAAAAGAGTGAAAAATAACAAGTGCTAAGAGAAGCAAAATAGAAAAATGCTTTATACATCTTCAAATTAAAGTCATTCTGTAATGCAGGAGTGACAGTGTGATACATTTAAAAATAATTTTTATCCAGCCTAGTCTTCCCAGGCCGGATTGGAGTTTTATGGTACAAGTGAATCAGAAACATGACTGTCCCCATCTTACAACATGGTTAAGATAGGCAGCACAGATTGGACTTTGGCAGTATTCAGAATGGGAATAAAGGTTACCACCCAGTATTACACACGCATATTGTGCTACAACACAGCAGATAATATCTATAACTGAGTAAGAGGACTATGTTATGATTAAATTGGGTTCCAAAAGAAAGTCAGCATGATTTAGCACAATTCCCTGTATATACATTTTTTCTTACTAGGCCTTTCATATATAATCCTTAAATACCTGCCTGCACCAGACACTAAGTTATTTCAAAAATCTGGTTTAATGAGCAGTAGTGACAAGCAGCTGTTCCAGAATACTCTTTTTGAAGGACATCACTGTGCTATACTTATCAAGCTTCAGAAGTGGGCCATGTGGAAATGCCATGTGGTAGGAGGGAAGCAAATGCAACACTGGCTGGAAGAAGAGACAACAGTGAGACACATTTACCTCATAGATTGGGAGCGTATCTGAATTCCAGGCATTGATTCTGGCCTCATTGACATCCACAACAGTAACCTTGATATTGGGACACATCTGTGCAATAACGCTACAGGTTGGGCCACCAACATAACCAGCACCAATGCAGCAGATCTTCTTAATTTCAAACATGATTGCTGTAGTAAGAGGAAAAGGAAAAAGGAGAATCGGAAATTATAAATGAAAATGCTGGCCAACAATTTAAGGAAATTAAAGAAAATTAATGATTTGAGATTTTATTATGCTGCCACAGAAAAAACATTTTCATACAGCTGATCTCTTGAGATGAACTGCAACCGCTCTCTCCCGGCCGGGGAGGCTTTGGAGCCTCCGTGCTCCAGGAGCGCCAGCACACACAGACCATTGAGGAAGCGTTTTCTGTGGTCGCTTTGAAGCCTGCCAGCGTAAATACCACCCCCTTAGGCCGAGGAACTGCTGATGCCACGATAGTCCCCAGGAAGAGCAGAGACCGCTGCCGCAGGCAACGCGCAGAGGGAGGCACCGCCGCAGCCCCACGGCGAGCAGAGCCCCGCCAGGCCGCGACCCCCGCACCGGGCCCGGCTCCCGCCCTCTCTCCGGAGACCCTCGGCGGGGAAAGCGCGGAGACCGCGGCCCGTGCCTCCTCCCCGCGGCGGAGGGAGCGTGCCGGCAGCCGACCCCGCTCCGCTCCCCCTTCGGGCGGCTGGGGTCGGGGCCGACCTCCGCGGGCTCCATCCCCGGGAGCGGCGGGGTTCCCGGCCGCAACCCGGCCCCGCGCTCTGGTGGGCGGCAGCCAGCAAGAAAGGCCGCCGCCGTCCCAGGGAGCCCCCAGGAAAGGCAGCGAGGGGACCCGCGGCCAGCACCGAAGCCGCAGCCCGGAGACTTACTACGGGCGAGGCGCGGTCCTGCCCCACCACCGCGGATCGAGCTGGAGGGCTGGCGGCGAGGATGCTCAGCGAGCTCACAGCGACGCTCCGCTACGAGCGAGGCGGTGGCGGCTATTTAAAGGGCCGCCGCGAGGCTGAGGCGGCTGTTTCATCCCGGGGACACCGAGCGAGGCCGGCTCCGGCTCCTCCCTTCCCCCGGGGGCGGAGGCCGGCGCGGAGCCCGCCAGCCCCTCCGCTTCCCCGCCCCACCCGGCCGCGCTGCGCCGCGCCGCCGGCGAATGGGCGCGGGACACCTCAGGCGCCGCCGCCGCCGGCCGCGCAGGCTCGGCTCGGCCCGGCCCGGCCCCGCCAGCGCAGGGGCGGCTGAGGGGCTTGCAGGGCCCCTGGGCCCGGCTGGGGCCTCCGCGGCCTGGCCTGGGGCTGGGCGAGCCCCGCCGCCGCGGCTTCCCGCAGATCTGAGGGAGGGAGAGCGGCGCCTCTCGGGGTGCTCGCCGCCCTCGGGCGGGACCGTGCCCCCGGCGGCCCCATGTGTCGGTTTTGGGGCTTTTTTACTTTGTCACCCGCGCTCCTCCAGGTTCCACCACCAATGCTGCCCGTGTCCCCCGGCAGCACCCGTGCCTCGTGTCAGGCCTGGGCTCCCAGGGGAGGTCAGCCACCACCGGTGGGGTAAGGGAGTGAACTGTTCCCCTCTTCTCCCGCCTCAGGGTGTTTTTGTAAGAGAAATTAATTTTTGGTGGTCAAGTACACACGGGAATAATTGTTGGTCCCTCAGCTATGCTTATGGTGAAACACAAAACTCAGTGTTCATGCTCCCTCCTGTAGTCTAGCACTGTCTCAGCAAAGATGCGTGAATAGAAACGTGAGTAGGTCACGGCAAAATACAGTGTTTAAAGTCCAGATTGCAAACATCGCCAGAGTAAGGAAATACCAAGCTTGCACTCTTACCCTTGTGATCTCAGTGCTGCCCAGGGATCTCTTGCCTTGTTTTATTGAAGTTCTCAGATACTACTCTTGCCTTTTGTACCGACATGATAAGTTATTGCTATACTTCGTCTGGCTTGGGGAGCAGCAAGATTGTGAGAAATGTGCCGCCTTGTCTCCATGGCATTCATGTTCCCTCCTCTGCACCTCCTAGAAGCTGCTGTTTCTTTGCTGCATCTGCAACACTGCAGTCATTTATGCTTTTAACAGGTTATTATTTCTATGTTAAGTGTTGCCAGATTAGGTGGGTAATACATGTATGACCTTGTTAACAATGTGAATAAAATATTGCCTTGTTCTTACATGGCATTTTTGTCCACAGGTGTTAAAGGATATAAAAAGAAATTGGAATCATTGTTTTTGTTTTATACTTTACTCTGTTACTATTTTACTCTGGAGGATCTGATCTTTCCGTAGAAGAATCTCTGTTTACATGAGTACATATGGTAACTCACTGGTCCTTTAGAAACGTTACCATAAAATATGTGCATTTCTACTGAAAGGGCCTACTGAGGTTTGCAATCTCCGTGCGGGATCCTAGCGGAGTCAGTGTGGTTAGCCAAAGAGCTGCCTGGCAAAGTTGCCAGGTTCACCGTGTTTATCCTGAAGTAAAAACAAGTAACGCCTTGTCTCACTGCTAATTTGCACAGATTTCTCAATTTTGAACACATCCCTTTTTCCAGGGAAGCAAACAGAGCTCTCGCCGTGGAGTCAGCCTTATCTATACCGTCATCTTCAAAACCTCCTTTCAAGACCTCCTTAGATCTTGTCATAGCCATAAATGCATACATTCATACTACTAAGAACTTCATCTGGTCCCTCTGTACATGCCTGTTGCTCTCTTGGCAAGGCCAAATCCACTTCAGATCCTCTACGTGGTCCCCGAAGGGTGTCGGTATGGTAAGTGTGCTTAGCGTGTGCCTGGCAAACAAGGAATGGATTTTCTAAACGCAGCGGTGGTCACTGTGTGCAAGGCCATGTTTGTGAGAGGGAGCTCCCGCTGCACGTTGCTGTATGTGTGGGTAGTTAGTAGTTCATCAGAGTCAGCTAATACCTCCTAGTTACTGCATTTGCTAAGAATGAGGGCAGGAGCTTCAGAGCCTTCCTTGGCTGGGGGCATTTCAGGCATACGTATCGCAGAAGAGTGCTGTGTCCGGTGGGTTACCAAGAAACACGGGGATCTAACTCTCTACCTGCAATTATGCTGTGTTTGCCAAGGAGATAGAAAGGGAATAGTTTTCCAGTCTGGTAATCATGGCCCTTTCCTGGGAGGAGAAAGGTCTGGGTTGTAGTCTATGATTTGAGAGCTGTTTCAAATGTCTGAACAGTCCTCGGAGCAGGCAATGGACCCCAGTCTCTCCTCTTAGCAAAGGGTCGTCACCGACAGACTACACTGTCACACCCCCTGCCTGGGACGTGGATCTTGAATTCTCTCTTGCAGAACGGTGCAGCTTCCCCAGAAAGGATGACCAGGGCTGCTTTTGTTTCCCTATAGCCTACGCTCAGGTGGCGAGGGCAGCACTGACAGGGCGAAAATGCAGGGCTCAAAGTCACTGCAACGAAAAGGGCAGGGAGCTTGTGTCTCCCCTCTCATTACTGAATACATTCTGAATTACTAGGTGGGGTTTTCTTTGTTTTTCCTTTCAGGCAGACCCATCATTTACCAGTATGTAGAATTTTTTACAACACTGTGCAGAGGCAATAAAGCTTATGTAAGGCTTCAGGGCATGCCATTAAACCTCCTGAACCACACTGCTTGGGAAACCCAGTCCTGGGCTGCTACAAAGTAGATGAGGCCAGTCCACTGCTGGCCACGGTTTTAAATAAAACCGCAAGTTCTGCTCCATTTTTTTGAAGGCTCAGTGTAGGCTGTGAATCCTTTTGCAGTGCAGGGTCAGTAACTTAAATAACGCAAGGAATGGTATTTCAGGTGTATGTTTTTCTTTAGCATTGCCAGTTGACTAGAGCAGATGGATCCTTCTTCCAGCATATCGGCCAGTCTGGACCTCGCTCCAAGACACCCTTTCCTTCCCACTGCATGGGGAGTTTGTGTATCTAACTCAGGCTATAGAGTCCCTTCTGGGAGGTAATGCCTAAAAATCAGGTGAGTAAAACAAAGTTTTGAAATGCCCCTTTCTTGCAGGAACAGAAATTTGATAATCCTTCCTTCAAATTAGCAAAACATAATGTATAAACATTGAAGCTTGACAAATTCCGTTTCAAGACAGATGTTTTCTAATAGTGAAGATAAGTAACCACTGAAACGATTCAGAGATGATCCATCTCTGGACAGTTTTTCTAAAAGGTATTTTCTAGTGCAAAAGATAAATAATTCATACAAATCATATGGATGTCAAAACAGATGCTCATAGTAGTCCAGTTTGGCTTTATAATTTATGAGTTTAATATGTATACTATGCAAGATTTTAACTAAAATACTACCTTAGCTGGTTGCTGAAAGTTATCTTTGCAGGGCATCCGTTCAGCTAAACAGCAGCATCAGTGAAGGATTGCCACTCCAAACTGTTTTGTGCATTGCAGCCTGGGTCAGAAGTCTCCCTACAGGGTTCATCTCAGTGTTCGCTGTGTCCAGTTCTGGGCTCCCCAGTTCAAGGACAGGGAACTGCTGGAGAGGGTACAGCAGAGGGCTACAAAGATGATTAGGGGACTGGAACACCTTTCTTATGAGGAAAAGCTGAGGGACTTGGGTCTTTTTAGTCTGGAGAAGACTGAGGAGGGATTTTATAGATGCTTACAAATACTTCAAGGGAGGGTGCCAGGAGCATGGGACCAGTCCTTTTTCAGTGGTGCCCAGTGATAGGACAAGAGGTAATGGGCACAAACTTGAACGTAGGAAGTTCCATCTAAACATGAGGAGGAACTTCTTTACTTTGAGGGTGGCAGAGCACTGGAACAGGCTGCCCAGAGAGGTGGTGGAGTCTCCGACTCCGGAGACATTCCAAACCCACCTGGACGCCATCCTGTGCAACCTGTTCTAGATGACCCTGCTCTGGTAGCTGGATTGGACTAGATGATCTCCAGAAGTCCCTTCCAACCCTGGTGATTCTGTGATTCTTTTTTTTTCAGGTACGTTCCTATATGTGTTATTTTGGAATGAAAATTGAGAGACCTGCTGTTCCATTCATCCAGAATTTTACATTTTAAAGATTGTCATTTGCATAATAATTTACCTGTAAGTAATTGATACTGCTGAAAGCACTGCTCACTTACACATCCTGCTAGGAGATCGTCTTTTTAGACCCTGATATTAAACAGCCTGAACTGTAATTCGTGGAAGCATCCATGTCCAAGAAAGGTGATTATCATAATTCATACACACCTGCTTGAGAAGAATAGGCATTTTTAGACATATTTGTAAATTTTAGGCTACAGATACACATAGGACAGGGTCAATAACCTAGCCAATAACCTAGTCTTAGGGGATGGATGCCAAAAGGTATATAAAATCAAAACATACTCAAGTTTTGATGTTACATTTTCTTACGTACCTAAAGGTACATCTTTTACCTCCGTCTAATCCGGCCTGAGCAGTTCAATTGCCTGCCTCTTATCTAAACTTGGTCTGCCCCTGAAAATTAGCAATCCCTTTGCTACACGCTCTCCTAGACCTGAGATGTGTGCTCAGGCCAAGGCTAACACCAGCAGGATCAAGCAGCATGCAATCCAAAGATTTAAGACTGCTTCATTCAAAAAGCTTGGCCAAGGAAAGTCATAATGTTTTTTTAATATAACAGCTCAATGGCTAGAGCACGTACCAGCGTGAGATGGGATCCTGCATTCTCCTCTCTGTGGAAAACAGGGGAGCGGGCTCAAGGCCTTATCTCTGCCTTTCCAGAAACCACCGAGCAAAGGGCAATCTGAATGCCAAAGGTGGGTGGAGGGGGCACTCTTCACTTCTTGTGTACAAGCTGTTCCATTATGCAAAGGAGAAATTGTGATTTATGAAGGATTTAGGGGATAAGAGGAAGGGAAGGGAAGAAAGAGCAAGTGAGTGCCTGATAGCATAATCTCCTGGCCAGCACCCTGATGTTGAAGGTGGGAGGAAAAGCCAGCAAGGAACCCTGGATATGAAAGAAGTTTTGTATCATATCTGGGGAGTTCTTAATGTCAGACTGATTCCCCACCAGATTTTGAGCTGATCATTAACTAAAGGCAGCTGTGTTTGTGTAATCAGTTTGTGACATGGACATCTGACACAGATTCAACAACCACCACTGTCTATCAAGCCTTTCTTTAACTTTTGACACAGCACAACCAGGAGGCAACCCCACGTGTAAAGGGGAAATCTGAGTTGCTTGGCAACAGTCCAAGGCCGAGGCACAAAAGTGCCCAGAAGACTCGCCTGCAGACCAGTCGGATCAGTATTTGAATCTGTGCTTTGTATTTTACAACGCTAAGAGGAACGAAGGAGACACAGCTAAAGAGATCACTGAGGGACTTGTGGGACTGGGCATGCGCGTTCCTCTGGAAAAGGCTCCAACAGCTGCATAAAGCAAGTCATACGCCAGTTTTGGACACAGGCAGCCAAGTGCCTGAGCTCCTATGTGTGCTGAGAGCCAACCATAACAGTCAACTGCACAGAGCCACCGTTACGAGTTGTTACGAGAGACGTTTTCCACCTGGTACGTCCCTACTTACGCCTTCTGCTCACCTCCACCTCTCCGGCTCACCAGAACTTCGACTTTGCTGTCTGGTCTGACAGTTTGCCCAAACAGTTTATGATTAATCTAATACAATATTTTTGTTAGTGACAACCAGCACCCCAAACTGCAATTATTGGTGTAATTTGTCTCAAAATGTAGTGAGTTTTTGGTCAGGGTCAACGTACCTGTTTGTATAGGGCCCAGAACATCTGGACAATAATTTCAGCTGGACTCGTGGACAATATTGCAATATAAATAAAAGCCAAAAGCCATGCAGGATTAAAACGACCTTTAAAACGTCAGAGGAAGGCCACCCTGAAAACTCTGATGAGAATGTCCTCTCAAACCCTATTCTTTTAGTTCCTGCACAACAATGTCTTGTTTTCCAGTATATGACCTTCCTCTAATTAGGTTATTTAAATCTCTCAGTATACACAGAAATTATTCACACTTCCTCCCAGGCATGATTACATTTGATGGCCTTATCTATTGTTTAGTAAATACCTCTTTTTTTTTTTTTTTCCTCCCTTCTCTTCTGATCTGGAAACCACACACATTACACCAGACATCAAAGCTGCTCCTTCAGAAGCAGTGCTGTGGGCAGCAGTATCGCTTTTCTGAACATGGAGCATACTAAATGTCCCAACAGGAGAGCCGTTTCAGGCATAACAGCCATTTCAACAAAACAATAAGGAAGCCTTAAATGCTAAACCTAATGCAATGGAAGTAAGAACAGCCAGATAAGGCACTGCTTGTCATCACAGCCCCATTGGAGAGAAATTGTCTTGTAGCATGACTTCTTTGAAGGGTTTTACTCAGCTGAGTTGTCCCATTGCCTTAACAGTTGTTCCCATAAAATAAGGTGAAGATTTGATCCACTGTTACAGTATAGCTAAAAGCAAATTTGGCTTAATCTCTTCCCCCTACATACTGAAGCCCAAAAGAAGCATATAGCCAGAGGGGGTGTCAGAGACAAGATGCGCTTGTGATTCAAACTGCAAGCTAGTATTTGATGAAGTGGGAAAAATTATTATTTGGATTTTTTGTTTCATCTATATGAAACTGAGGATGGAAAACAAGGCTGCATGAAATCACTAGGAGAGCTGAAGACGCTGGATTTTTACTCACTATCACCACAACAAAGCAGATTTTGATGTGTTACATGCAATGCTTGGTGTAGCGTCCAGCCCTGTGGGGGCTCCCGTGGATCATTTTCTTGCCAATCATGCTGTTTATCATTTATCACTTCATCTACAAGTTCTGCTCTAAGCTGAGCTCCTACATCTTTTCTAAGATTTACTTTTTATATTGAAGCAATGACTCTGACCTTCAGAATGTTGTACAATGGTGGGGTTTTTTTGTTGGTCTGCTTAAGAAACATATTTTCTTGGTTCTAATATCTTCTGTTACATTTTAAGAGTATTTTTGGCATTAGAAGATAATAACCTTCAAGAATTTTAAAACAGGTGTAAGTCTGAAAACTACAGTCACAGGAATTATGCCTCTATTTCATCATGTATAGCTTGGAGGATGTAATAACAAAACCCATAAATGCAAGACTGTTTTTTTAAAGCTTCCTACTTGTGATCTTTGATTAGAAATTACTGCTGTATTTTCAATTAACATTGTATAAAATATTTAATAATATCACTTTCCATGCAAGCAAGAAGAGTGAAACCTTTCAAAAGCTGTATATATATGGTTAATTAATTGTCATGTATTGAAATATATTTCTTTCAGACACCCTCTTCGACCAACACTCTTATCTGCAGATGTTAAAAAGGTAATGCAGAAGCCAGATTCTTCTAGTTATTATATTTAACTATAAAGTGCCTGCTATGGGAGTTTGCAATAATTTTGATACAAGATCAAGTAACATAGGTTCAGTTATTATTCTTGTATGAAAAGAGACAAATCAGCTGATGTCCACTGTAACTCCCTGGAAGCCAGCCGAGTTGTGCTGTTTGACAACTGAGGATGTGGTTCATCATGGGGCAGTCCACTTCTTCCCCCACCCCAAGGTCCACATCTTTGCAGTGAATTGCGCTGTAGGCTGTTGGCTGTTACTGAATAAGTAAGGGTGGAAGGAGAAAAGAATGTAAAGTTGTCCATTTTTGCAAGGAACCCACTTCATGTTCATGGAATATTCTGTGCCAATGCTTTGATGTATTTCTCCCAAACATCCTAGACAGGATGCAATTTTTTTTCAGGCTTTGGGGCAGAGTAATCTTCTCCACTCACCTGGTGGTCTTGAACAGCCAGGCCTCATGCAGATCCATTCAACGTAGTTGATTTAAATTTGTGATAATTTCCTTTCTGCATCACTTTTCATAATAGGCATGTGCATCCTTGGCAAACATTTCAACAAGTGTACTTGTAAGTGAAGTTTAGCTTTAGTTATTTATAACCTTATGTTCGAGTAAAAGGGTAAATCTTGATGAGCAGACATTAATGATCTCTGATTAAGATCATACAGTTTCTAAATTGACTCAGATGCCTAAAGCATTTGTTATTAAATTAGTATTTTATTATTATTATTACTAGAAATAAATTCAGATTTTGTTTCTGATTCTCTGGTATTTATTACCACTGTCTCTGGACAGCTGTATATTATTTTAAACCCTGATGCTCGCCTGGCGTTTTCCTTTTTTTCCTTAGATTAACACAGGAATCCCTAATGTGGAATCTCGGCTACTACTGAGGCAGTGCTCAGCATTTCATGCCCTGCTGCTGGAGGATGAAGAGTGCTGCACTCCATGGGAACACTGAGGAAGCAGCAGGTCTCTACTACTTCTACGTGCTGCCTCAGATCCACTGGAGCATCTTCCTTCCTCAGAGCTGCTCTGGGTCCAAGACTGCCAAGAACTGGGATTAGAAAATAGACTGCAAATCCCAAAGTAGTAGGATTTGATCTAAAATGAGGTAACATAATTGGCATATTTGGCCTCTGTCATTACTTTTCTTACTGTAGTATTTCTGACTTCCTCGGTTGTGTAACTACTTTGAAGAGCAAAAGGCAGAGACATCTGTGTTGGTGATTAAAGTATCTTAAAACTTGGAAACTGCTTCTAATTTGTTCTGACTTGCTTGAGATACATCCAGAAGGCAAGTGTCCATTGGAAAAGTTAGAATTTACATTTTAAAATTTACACAAATGACATGCTATTTTTACTGATACTTATTTTCAGATGATTTCAAATTACCTTAGAAACTGATAGGTTGGTGCAGTCCTACGTCTTCTATAAAGACTAAGAGACAGAGACAAAAGGTTACTAATGATTGCTATTTATTTTGTTAAGTCAATAAAAAGTGCATAGTACAAGCCCTTTATCCCAATCCAAGTACTCAGTAAAAGATTACTAGGAAACCGCAAATGGCACAGATGATTTTTGTTTGGCATAATTCAGACATTTTAAACCACCGATTTACATTAGGTACATCACATCATCACTCTTCCTTTTTCAATCATGAACATTACAAGGCTAAGTGATCTGCAGACAATACATGAATACATATGATTTCTCATTTCAGAGTATAATAATTGTGTTAAGCAGACTCTAAAAATACTATTGTTTTAACAAAGTTCTAAGCTAAGGTATAACTGTAAACTTCCTCCATATTTCCCAAGTTGCCACAACTTGCATCTCTTACTAACCACGCTTAAAGCCCTCATTACAGAATTAATCACATCCTGAAGCTTCACATACCACTAATCTCTTCCACATTTCTTCTCAAAATTTACCATAAACATCTGTAACCATGACACAATTATTTCATCGCAAACTACATCACTAAAGGCCAGATTTCTGCCACCCTTACTAAAGCTGCTACTAGTACATTATCTCAGAGTAGTCCCACAAACTTGAGTGTAACTACTTGATGAGTAAGGCACTATTTAACATGAATAAGAGTGGCAAAATACAGTCCTACAATTAGTTACTTTTATTTTAATTAAGAGTGGTGATCTGAAGGTTTTATCTTGGAGAGAGTATCTGAATTTAAAAGGCATACATTTTGATGTGGGATAGTGGCCTGGCTCTTTAGTAAAACATTTTACAATAAAATATTTCCAATGTTTTTTCTTTTACATAGAAAATTTAAAATAGCAATTTACATGAAGAAAGCATACATGTATAAAATCACTGGGACAATTACTAGAGGAATTTCAAGCAAAGACAGTTCACTTAAATGTAAAACACAACTTTATTCTGAACAAAAAGTTCATTTGCCAAGACTGTTAGAGCTGGGTGCACACGGTGAGTTTTATAAATACATATGCAGACATTTAAGTAAAGCGAGAATGATCCTCACAAGCGAGGAGCATCTGCTGTAAATCTCACCAGTTTCCAATGGGATGAGGAGTGGCGCTCTGTCTGAAATGAAGCCTGTTTCTGTTGGCTTTTTAATCAACTGGAAGCCTGCTTTATGCATCCGACAGTGAAGAAGTCTGGCCAAAAATTCTTGGAGAAAAGGTCATTGTAGGAGATTATATATATATTTTGTTGTTCGTTCAACAAAATGATACTGTATTACTTATTCTGTTCAAAAGAGTATCCCAAACATAAATGTACATGAAAGGCAAAAAGCAAGCACAGTCAGACTGCTTGTCCCAGTGACATCTTTACACAGTGTTTGTGGCCTGTACACCATTAGACGTAACAGCACAAATTCTCTCAGCTTCTCTGCTGCAGCTCCATTGCTTTACATGGCACCGCAAAGATACCACTGAGAGCACCTGGCCCAATCTTCTTCATTTTTTATAAAATTTTTTTTTTACACATGCTCCTACGCTTGGGAGCACACTATTCCACAGAAATTCGAAGGGCAGTTACATCAAATTACAGAAGCCTTTCTTCAGGTCTATGCTGTACCTTACAAGGAGGCTTAGCTGGCCCACCATTTACCCTGAGGAGGAAAACCCTGCATCTGTCAACCATGGGATCTGATGTGAGATTTTTGTTAGAGCCTGTTAATACAAACCTTTATGCATCTTAACAGTTAGTCCCTTCAGCTCCGTAACTCAAGTCTTCATGAAATAAAGGTTTGTAGGGTAAGGCTTTGAATTCCCATATGTCTGTTCTACTGACCTTTACGGAAAGAAGCTTCATGTTGGTAACATAAAAATGTTCTTTACATTATTCTCATCAATTTTTCAAATTGATCAAGAAAAATATACAGTGTTGCTTTTCTGTACATCTTTAAAATGTTCTTAAATTAATGTACATAAAAAAGTCCTTCCCATTTGCTACAATGGGAGATGTGCACAGGTATGTGCACAGCCACACATACGCACACATAAACACACCACACATACACACAAATAGTAGAGGGAGAAGACATGCCATATGTAGTCACCTGCAAGTTTGTTATCCTACAATTAAAACCAGTACATAAGGATGAAATGTTAAGAATTGCTGATAACATACAGGTGAAAAAACCTGAATATCCAGTATATGTTGTAGACCGAAAGTTTGTAACCTCGTTAACCTCTTGGTATGATTTCATCCTGTCCAATATACATTACACCATGGCTAAAAACTTGTTAAGATACCAATTACTAAAAGACTATATTAGGACAGAAAATTCTACCAAGTTCTTCTCACTAAATTTCTCTTTTTGTAAAAGTCTGTAAGTAAACAAATCTGGTTTTGGAATACATTTTTTGGACACAATATCAAATAAGATATATCACTTATTACTGAATAAGATTAAATTAATTTTTTTTTGGTGGTATAATCTCTTGTGTAAAGTTCCCAATATATACGTCAAAGCTTTGACAGTGGCAATTGTCACATTCACTTCTTTGCACGCACACATACGTACACACATAATATAATTCTAGTGGACAATCCGTGCTTTTGCCAACAACCTTGAAAACTATGTTAGTGGCCCAAAGACCAGACTAAAAGCTGCTCTGAACCCAGGGCAAATATAAAATAATTTCAATTTTTCACCACATAACTAAGCTAATAGTTGCAACCATAATATAACTCTTGAAAGCATACTGGAGAGAAAATATGGATTAATCTGAAGAAAGGTCAGTAACCTTCCATTATTATAGATGCACAGGGATTTTCTTTTTCTTTCAAAGCGTATCAGAAATCACTGCAAAGAAATTAAGATCATTGTAACAGAAAGAGACTGAGTGGAATGTCCACAGTAACGGTAACAATCAAAAAAACCCTGCAACACCTTATCATTATTCAAATTACAATCTACTAGGAATCGTAATAACATACAAAGCAGAAATTAACTTAAAATTGAAGTTGCTAAAAGCAGTTCATGAAGATAACTGCTGAATGATAATTCTGCTCTACATAAATGAGAAAAGAAAACAGTATCGAGTGGAGTTTAGGAGTAATCTGGTCACTTCGTTCATTTGGTCGTGCAAGGTTTTAGCTGTTGAACTTTTCCAATACTGAATGCTCTAGTCCACTGGTGGGGCTGGTGGTTCTTGTCCCTAGGGGGAAGGAAGGAGGAAAAGAAAAAAACAAACCATGTACAGGATTAGAAACAGTCCTTCATGTATAAGGATTTAGCAATAAAAGAAGAACTCAGAAGAGTTACACTGTGTTTTCATTTAAGCTTTCTTTTAATATCTTTCAGTATCTCTTTGTGGATTCAGAGTACATGAGCATCAAAGAGCAATACTGTTTTCCTGCATCGATAGGGATTTTTCCATGCTCCCACATCTAGGACAAAGATCACCTTCCTACTTTCATGCTGTAATTTTGTCTATTGACTTCTCCAAAAGCTGTGATTTTCCCCTTGTACATAGGAAGGCAGGAGGCAGTTCCAACCAGGGACAGCTGGTGTCCAGAGGACATTACGACCCACACTCAGTCACCCGTGCCTGCTCCATCCCATGCAGGCCTCACAGCTGGCCTTCGTGATTTTAATTTCACTTTGGTTTTACTCATTTTCACTGTTAATGAAGTTCCAAGAAAATGCAGGGAAAACAACATCATGAAAAAATGACTGTAAGATAGTCTGGATTAAAACCAAATAGATATAAGGTATTGTAGAGTCTCTCTGCAGGGCACTTTAAGATGCACTTACATTATGTGGGCTGGTTGGCTTTCCGGCTGTGTTGGATCCTCTCAGATTACTAGGTCTCAGTAAGAACAAGACAAGTGCAATCACCACCCAGGCCATCATTATCATGGCAAAGCTGATGCCATTGTCACTGGAGGAACTTGGTCCTGGCACTACAGACAAAGAAAATGCAAGTTATAACACAGACTGACAGCAGAGTTCTTTCCCCAAAATTAAAACAAAAATGCAACATATGTCTCAGAAAAAAACTGAAATATTTTTCAATTAAGTTTTCCGATTAGTCCTTCCTTTTGTCCTTGAGACAAACCTTAGTTAGTGTTACACTGTTTTTTCATCACATTTCTTACCTCTTTGAAAAGATATCTATTTCATAAGATTTCACTGGAATTCTCAGAATTATGAATATTTCTTAGTTCACATTAACTTCTAATGAACTGGAGATGATAAACACACACTTTGTATTTAACAAATCAAACCATTTTTAAGAAATCAAACTTGATGCAAAATATATTTATGTGGGAAAAAAAACCCCATCTGTATGTTGGTGTTTGTTTTTTGCCTCAAACAAATAAAAGAATAAGACAGAGGGATGGGGTACTAGCAAGGGTCCGCAGCCTGTTGCTCTGAGACATGCTGGCTACACTGCAGCACACTTGAAGTCTTACGGAGACATGCCAGGAGCTCCTGAGGTAATAGGAGCCAAGAGGGATACACCAGTGAAATACCTCAAAGGAATTAAGGCATGTTCCTCTAAGAAGGTGACACATCTGACATCCCAGCTGAAGGGCCTCTACACCAATGCATGCAGCATGGGCAACAAACAGGAGGAGTTGGAAGCTACTGTGCTACTAGAAAGCTACGACGTAGTGGCCATTACTGAAACTTGGTGGGATGAATCCCATGACTGGACTGCAGCTATCGATGGCTACAGGCTGTTCAGAAGGGACAGGCGAGGAAGGAGGAGAGGAGGCGTTGCCCTCCACATCAAGAAATGGACAGAGTGTGAAGAGCTGTCTCTGGAGAATAGCCATGAGAAGGTGGAAAGCTTATGGGCAAGAATAAGAGACCGAGGCAACAAAGGGAACCTTGTGGTTGGTGTCTACTACAGGTCACCTGATCAAGGGGAGCGTATTGACGAAGTCTTCTTAACTCCAGCTACAGGAGGCATCGCACTTGCAGACTCTCGTCCTGCTGTGGGACTTCAGCCACTTCGACATCTGCTGGCAAAGTAGCACGGCGAGCTGTAGGCAATCCAGGGGACTCCTGGAGTGCATGGAGGATATAACTTCTTAAGCTAGGTAATTGACAGCCCTACCAGAGGGGATGCGATACTGGACCTCATGGTCACCAACACAAGTGAGCTCATTGGCCGATGAGCAGATTGGAGGCAGCCTGGGCCGCAGTGATCATGCACTGGTGGAGTTTGCAGATCTGAGGGATATGGGTCAGGCAAAGAGTAAAGTCAGGACCCTGAATTTTAGGAAAGCAAAAATCCAGCTCTTCAAGGAGTTAGTCAATAGGACCCCCTGGGAAACTGCCCTCAGGGACAAGGGAGCAGAACAGAGCTGGCAGATCTTTAAGGACATTTTCCTTAGAGCGCAAGAGCTCTCGATCCCCAGGTGTAAGAAAACAGGAAAGGAGGGCAAGAGACAGGCATGGCTGGGTCGAGACCTGCTGGTCAAACTAAAAGGCAAGAAAAAGATGTACAGGCAGTGGAAGCAGGGACAGGTATCCTGGGAAGAGCGCAGGGACGCTGCCCGGTTGTGTAGGGATGGGGTCAGGAAGGCCAAGGCACAGCTGGAGCTGAACTTGGCAAAGGATGCAAAGGCTAATAAGAAGGCATGTCAGACAGAAAAGGAAGGTCAAAGAAAACATACCACCGCGATGAGCAAGACTGACAAACTGGTAACAACAGACAAGGAGAAGGGTGAGGTACTCAACAACTTTTTTGCCAGCCTTCACCGGCAATCTCTCTTCCCACACCTCTTGAGTGGATGGACCGCAAGGCAGGGACTGGAGGACCAAAGTCCCTCCCACTGCAAGAGAAGATCAGGTTCGTGACCACCTGAGGAATCTGAACACACAGAATTCTATGGGATCTGACGAGGTGCATCCCAGAGTCCGGAGGGAATGGGCTGATGTAGTTGCCAAGCCACTCTCCATGATATTGAAAAGTCACGGCAGTCAGGTAAAGTCCCCCGTGACTGGAAAAAGGGAAACATCGCACCCATTTTTAAAAAGGGTAGAAAGGAGGACCCTGGGAACTACCGACCTGTCAGCCTCACCTCTGTGCCTAGGAAGATCGTGGAACAGATCCTCCTTGAAGCTATGTTAAGGCACATGGAGGACAGGAAGCTGATTCAAGACAATCAGCATGGCTTCACCAAGGGCAAGTCCTGCCTGACCAACCTAGTGGCTTTCTACGATGGAGTGACTACATCAGTGGACACGGGAAGAGCTACAGATGTTGTCTATCTGGACTTCTGTAAGGCCTTTAACAGGGTTTCCCACAACATCCTTTTCTCTAAATTGGAGAGGTATGGATTTGAAAGGTGTACTGTTCGGTGGATGAGGAATTGGTTGGATGCCCTGAGGAGAAGGACTTGGGGGTGCTGGTTGATGAGAAGCTCAACATGAGCAGACAATGTGTGCTTGCAGCCCAGAAAGCCAACCATATCCTGGGCTGCATCAAAAGAAGCATGGCCAGCAGGCCAAGGGAGGCGATTCTGCCCCTCTGCTCTGCTCTTGTGAGACCCCACCTGGAGTACTGTGTCCAGCTCTGGAGCCCCCAACATAAGAAGGACATGGACCTTTTGGAGCGAGTCCAGAGGGCCACGAAAATGATCAGAGGGCTGGAGCACCTCTCCTACGAGGACAGGCTGAGAGTTAGGGTTGTTCAGCCTGCAGAAGAGAAGGCTCCAGGGAGACCTTAATAGTGGCCTTCCAGTACTTAAAGGGGGCCTACAGGAAAGACGGGGACGGACTCTTTATCAGGGAGTGTAGCGATAGGATGAGGGGTAACGGTTTTAAACTGAAAGAGGGTAGATTTAGATTAGATATTAGAAAGAAATTCTTTACTGAGAGGGTGGTGAGACACTGGAACAGGCTGCCCAGAGAAGCTGTGGATGCCCCATCCCTGGAAACATTCCAGGTCAGGTTGGATGGGGCTCTGAGCAACCTCATCTAGTTGAAGATGTCCCTGCTTATTGAAGGGGAGGTTGGACTAGATGACTTTTAAAGGTCCCTTCAAAACCAAACTATTCTATAATTCTGTGAAGACTAAAGAGGTGAAAGCTCAGACTCCGTTGTTAGGCCCCACACAGAGAACATGTTAATTCTAGTAAGAAGGGGGCAAACTAATGGTTATAATTTTGTTGGCTACTCTAAGTTATTTATTGAAAGTTTGTTCAAACATGTGTCAGTGTCAATATGCCAGATCTCCATGACTGATCATCCACGTCACTTGGTATTTCTGATAGCATCAAGGAAAACGTATCTGTCAGGAGGGGAAAAATTGCTGAGGAGATACATGAAAAAGTGAAGCCCAGGAATACAACACAGAAATTTTTTAGTCTGGAGAAGAGAAGGCTGAGGAGGGATCTCATCAATGCCTATAAATACTTAAACGGAGGGTGCCGGGAGGATGGGACCAGTCTTTTTTCAGTGGTGCCCAGTGATAGGACAAGAGGTAATGGGCACAAACTTGAACGTAGGAAGTTCCGTCTAAACATGAGGAGGAACTTCTTTACTTTGAGGGTGGCAGAGCACTGGAACAGGCTGCCCAGAGAGGTGGTGGAGTCTCTGATTCTGGAGACATTCCAAACCCACCTGGACGCTGTCCTTTGCAACCTGCTCTAGATGACCCTGCTTTGGCAAGGAGGTTGGACTAGACGACCTCCAGAGGTCCCTTCCAACCCCTGTGATTCTGTGATTCTGTGAAATTACCATACAGAATGACTGAGACATCACAGCATGGAAATAAAACTGAGAAAATCTCCTCAGACTGGACATGGTTTGTTAGTCTTTTTGGATCAACAAACTCTTGCAAATACCTGCACATTTGAGAACAAAAACTTTTCTCCTCTGAAACATAACTTCAAATAATCAAACTGTTGTCAGCTGAAGTGTAAACTAATGTATAGTTAATTACCTATGGTACTCACATGGCTCATCAATTAATACAGAGCACTTAATGCAAAGCTATAATGAAAAACTTTCAGAAAGAGAAGAGCTGTTCTATTTTATTACTCAAGTTGAAAACTTTAACATTCGGGGAAACCCCATAGAGACACCCGTATCCATCAGATTTTTCAGTTAACTCATTTGGACAATCTCATTATTCAGTCAAGTCTGGATTCAGTATGAGTTGGAAACTGTTCTTATTTAACATTTACTAGACGTGAATTGTTGGAGTCAGTTATTTCCTTGAAGGTTAATGCTGATACCAAAGAACCACCCTCATCACTGTCACACTGGGTAGCATTTTTAACAGAGGCTCTTCTGTGAAAGTGGTTTCTTCATAACACAGCTAAGACACAGCAGAGGGACACTGCGGGGAAGCTTACAGCTATGCCATTCACAACGCTGCTCTTCTGTGAATAAGACTTCATGAGTTGGGGCTGTTGGACTGATGTCCTTTACCGACATCACATGCACTTAAAAATGTCAAAGAAGAAAAAACCATGTATTACAGAAGTTCATGCTTCTCAAAGCACAAACACCACCATTAACTTGTATGAGCAAACAAAACTGCCATACAGCTCTTGCCTTTTAAGTGTCCAAAAAGCTGCTAATGTAGAGGAACTTTATGATTAGAAGTATACACAATTACAAGCAACAATTCTTTTGGAGATCTGAGTGAACAAAGGACGCTGTACATGAGGAGAAGGTATAATGCAAAGAAAATAAATGAGAATGCTACAGCGTCTAATTCATTAAACTAACATTTAATTGATTCAGAAAGCATATAGAATTGTGCAGGTCAGAGTTCAGACTGGCAGTTGTGTTGAGGGAAAATATTATTGTTATCAACATGATATATCAATATTTTAAATCTTGGATGACCTTTCTATATACAATCCAGTAAACTAGCATATAATTTGACATGCAAAGAACAACTGCTTTATTTTGGGGCTTCCAGACAACACCTTGAGACTACCTTCAGCAGCACATAAGACAGCCTTAGGTACCTGCTTTGGGACATATGTTCAGTAAAACATTGTAAATTCAGATCACCTGTTAGGCTGGATTCCCCATACAATGCAGAGAAACAGGGACTAGTCAAGCTGCCTTCTGGAATTTTTGCTGAACCATAGTGCACTTAGAGTCCGTGGTTAAACAAGAGTTGGGGTAAGTAAATGCTGCTAGGTCAGCTCATGCTACAGGTCAAGGAAGCGAGCAGAAGGAACCACAGAGGGAAACCACAGGCGTTCGTGCAAGACACAATTTCTATCCAGCCTGCATTGTAATATGGTTTGGATGGAACCAAATGTGCTGAAACATGTTCTAAACTAAGATAAGCAAGACAACAGCTTGGCCCTGTACTACCTACTCAAAGCATGCCAGATACTAAAACAGCCACAACACTGTTTACACTATTCAAGTACCATTAAACCCCCATCTCTCACAAATGACCATGTGCTTTAATAAGGATGTGAGAGATTTCAGAATCTGTTACTTTAATCTCTTAACATAAGGAGATGAGGATAAGCAAAATCTCACATAGCCAGGGTGAATCACACTTTTCAAAGCTTTGCACCAAGAGAACAGACAAGAAGCTGTTTCAGCTACTGGAAGCAATAATATGTAGAAGACGGCAGTCTTTTGCTACAAAGACCTCCATCACTGAGATCACAAAATAATCAGGTAAGACCAGCTCATGGATGAAGAATGGTTGAGTGAAGCTGAAACCAAGCAGGATGGAATTTATGCTGATGGGTAGAAGAAAAAATTCCTATTTTTAAGAGTTCACAGCCACAGTGCTTTACCTATAATTGATATTTTTGCAGGTAATTTAGAAGTGGTTTTTCTATTCCTTAAAGAATAAAGGCTATGCTATAAGAACACCTGTGGATGACATTTTTTAAAATTTCTAGATGGCTAGAAGATTGTCTTGTTCTGACCTCACAGATGAATGTCCCTGCCACCATCCGTTTTGATGGGTGGATCTGGTTATTAATCTCCAATGCCTGGGAGACACCAACTAGTACAGAATGTAGTAGTACATATTCCCGTGTCACTGAGTGACAGACATGAAACTTACAGTCGCTAACCTGCCTTTCCACACAACACCAAATCCAGCCCAAAGCCTTTATTTTCAGAGTATCTAGTCCCCTGGGCTTAGCATACCTATATATCCACGCACTTCTGAATAAAGCCTGTGCAGTTCTGCCCCTCTGGTTACCTGGAATTTTTTTTTTACATTGTGGCTGAAATATCTCTGTGCAGGAGAAAACTTTATGAGGGGCTGGTCTGAGACAGTGAGATAAACTCCCGTGGGAGATAATGACTATGGTGAACCCTATCTGTTGGTCCACATGCGACATACAGTTCTTTGGCTTCTTTTTTCCTATAGAAACAGAGACTAGGCCACAAAAACTAGTCTCCTCTCAGAGAGAAATGGGAAGGGAAAAAGGAATCTTCTGTGACAGATGTTTGCAACCTCATTTAATGTTCTAGAAGGCAGTCAAAGCTACTAAAATTATGAGCTTGGTAAAAATAATTTCTAAAGAGTAAAGGCCAACCACCTCCTGACTGTGCAACTGAAATCTCAAGAATACAATATTAAAATTAATAAATGCCCTTGTTAAATACTCCTTACATGAACTTCGTTCTCCTCTTAAAATGCTATTTTGCATTCAGAGTGAGGCTGTACACTAAAGAAAAAGACAAAAGATAGCATTTCTTTTACTCTAAAATTATATTCCATGTGGTGCTTTTTGTCTGCCCTCTCATGGTAGAAATATCTCCTTTTGGATCTTCAGCATTTTACTGTTTAACATATGCATACAGGAAGGCAGAAGCATGCTCTCTGACTTGTGCCACCTTCTTTTCACAGTGTTTTTAGCCTTGCCTGTTCTGTGAAAGAAAGGCAGGAAACTGTATGAAGAGAGGTACCTTACAGATGGGAAGACAAAGCCTGTGGGACCTTCAGCAGATAATCCCTGCAATCTGACACTCTCAAAGGCAAGGATTAGGAAACTGAAGAAAGCCAAAAAGGACTTGAGTGGAGGAAGGGAGAAGGGAATTACCAGAAGAGGGAGGGAGGAGTTGGCAGACATTTCACACCATTAGGTTAGGCTGCTGTGACTCCCCTAGATGAGTACAACTCAAGATGAATCACAGATACGCATTCATTTTAAAATACATAAAAATTTGGAAGTAGAGTAGACAACATTTGAGACAGTCATCTCGGACCATATTACAAGCTAGCAGAGCACTGAGAATAGCGTTGAAAATATGAATGTGGTAAATCCAGGTCACAACATCTGGGAATTGCTAGAACACAGAGAAAAAACTCAGGCGGTGGCCCCTCATTTCCTTTGACATGCAAGGCTGACTGTGAAGGGCCATGAGCCGTCAGAGCAGCTCAGTACCAGCTGCGGATCCTCCCTGGGCTGGATGAACTGCTGATGTTGCAACTGCAACACACTTCAGAGAAATCTTCCCTGCTCCACTTGCATTAGACAGAATTCAGAAAAGAATTATCGCTCTTATTCCTCATTTCAAGGGAAGCTGTAAGATCTTCTGATTTGCTGAGCATAAACAATCCCAACAGAATACTAAATGCGCTGCATATTCAAAACTTGCAGACTTTTTTCTCCAAGGCACCCACTGAAATGGAGGGAACAGTCATCAGATTCTGATACATGCTTTACCATCACAGCAGATATTCTGATGGAGGATCAGCAGAGGAACAGCCATCAAGTAGACTGCCCAAATGCTCTCTGAAGCAGTGCTCGTATTCTCCTTTACGTAGGAGTACAAATCCAAAAGCACTGGTCCTGGCCCTGGCAGGAAACTCTCTGCAGGGTAGTCACAAGATAATGGTGCCAACAAACATAAATAAGAATTTAGAGCTAATAACACAAAAATGCAAATGAGGGAGCCTTGGTGCTACTGCTTTGATCTGGCTCCAAAAATCTAAAAAAGATCTGAAATCAAGGGTTGAAAAAATAAAAGTGTGCTCAGGAAGAATCAATGCATGGTGTTTCTGAGAACTTCCAGCTGGTAGCAACAGCATAACACATGACGCTGCTGTGACACTGGCTGAACCACAGCCCTGATGTTTCCCAAAACAAAACCACATACATCTCATCAGTTATTCCACAACCTTGCAACTCAAGAATCTGTGTGTGACAACATTCCCAGCTGTGCTTCCAGAAGGAAGACCAAATCGTGGGAATGAGCAAACGGGTGGGGGTGAAACAAGCTTTTTCATATCGAGGTCCTAAAATGAGGAACTGAAGTCAACAAGTAACAGGAAATGGAGCTGTGGGACCTAGGGAAAAGGAGACCCACCTCAAAAATAAGCTCATCACAGTATAGATCATCAGAATGGGATGAAGCAATGAACAGAAGACTGGCCCACAGTTGTTCTAATCTGTCTCTGAAAACATCTCTAGAAGCTTCTCCAGGCTCAATCTGTTTGTTATTGTCTTTGACTCCTGGGAGTCTCACAGAGCTCACGTTGGCCCAAGCACAGAATCACAGAAGCATCACAAAATAATCTGCCAAATAGGCAGTCAGTGTCATTGCATCAGCAGAAAAATACCTTTGCTGGAACTAAATTTAAGGCAATATAATAACGTAGGAGAGGATTTACTCTATAATTTTTGCTTTGGTTTTTGAAACAAACCACTGGTTTGGAACAATTGCTGCCAAATTGCTTGCATCTGCACAGACAGTTATTGCAAGGATCTCTTTCAGGATGGAAAGCTATTTGCCGCAAAACATTCACATCCCCACTGTACTATAGCTCGGTAGCATGAAAGCTATCCCACAAGCTTTGTGCCCACACAGAACAGAGCTTACTCATTTATACAGTCTTTAGCCTAAGAGCTTCATAAATATTGATGAGCCAAGACTCCCAAGGCTTGAGTGAGAATGACCTACCATCGCTTGGTTTTGACTGTGGGCTAAAGCTCAGAACATGGCACAGCCTATCTATGCCTAATTCTAATACAGAAAATACTCTGTCTCCTGTCACAGAACCACAGAATCACAGGGGCTGGAAGGGACCTCTGGAGTTCATCTAGTCCAACCCCCTGGCCACCTGCCTCTTTCCCTCTCCCACATGCCTGCGATTTTTTTAAAAACCACACACAGAAGTCTAACGTGTGGGAGACAAAAAGGTGTGTCCTAGGACAGGTGCATTTGGGAGAGGAGAGGTGCTGGAAGTCACAGATGCACAGCATAACTTGGAAAGCCCATAAAGAAAGAGTAAAGCCAGCAGCACTGTTACGGCACACATGTGCCCCACTATTTTTTCAGGGGTTATCTGGGAAAGCTCATATCTTTGTCCCTTTAGCCAACATGGCAGTGATTCTGGGACTGTTTCACACTTGGAGGGCACAGTGCAAGTCCAGGCTAGATACCCATCTCTAAACAGGTTTTACTGGGGAGTGAAGAGGGAGGAACGTGAGAGTGAATGAAGGCATGCTCTCTCCCCAAGATCCTGGAAACCTTGACTGCACTGCTCCTAGACCTGTAGAAGACACAGGCACCAGCAGTTCTTGCTTCCAGGAACACTGAGGTGCTCCCTCTGACCATTATGGTAGTCCTGATGCAGGCTAATTGTGTGAGTTCATATGCTCAATTGGTAAAGCAATATAGGAAAAACGGACCCACTCCATTTTTATTTATAAGCATTTGGCAATGTTCCCTCTAGACCATGAAAAGTGTAAACAGAGTGCCTCAGGGCAGGCTTACATTACTGCATAACCTCTGCACAGCTACGCTTCCCTGCAGATGCTGGTAATGTTTGACTGTCCTAGTTACGTTCACTGTTTGGGAGAGCTTTTTGGATGTATTTCACAGTAAATTTCAAGGAAGTGTACACGTCAGTACTCTGCTTCATTAACTACACAGCCCCCGAGTCAAACAGAAATGCAGCCATGGTGTACGTCAACTTATCAGCCAGAGCTGGTGGGCAACCTCCCCTCCCTCACGGTGGAGTACAGGGTTCACAGTACTTACAGTCAGTTATTCAGCCCCAGCCGTGAACATGTGTACATGTGAGGGTCTGCGCTGAATATCCACTCTTCAGTGGTTAGGCTGCTATGACTATAAGGAGGACAAATAAAACCCCCTCCAAATTTTCCCCTTAGGGAAAAATTGAAGTCATCCTATCTGGAGGCTAAATCATCCTATTTTCGAGGTAAGATTCAGTGATGTGTGGGGCCCAATCAATGGTCACGCTGGTATATTGATTCCTCCAGCCTTCTCACCATTGCTGCTTCCATACAATGCTTCCAATGTACAAGTGTTCATCTGCATCACAGACTCTCAGAAATTTCCTCCCCCACACAACAATTTTAGTACTGTAGTATTTGAGTTAATGTAATATGTTCCTATGACAGTAAATCAACTCCTGCGTTTTAAAGACCAGTCAGACTGTATTTTAATTACTACTGTTTATTTTACTTCCATGCACCTGATCTTGATAGTTACTCACATTCCTGAAGGCATTCTGTGTCTGTGCAGTACGACTGGGATTGTCTCAGCTGAAACAGAGAAAAAGAAAGGCAATGAGACTCGGTCAGCTTTTACCAAAATCATGATTTAGTATAATGTCAGAGCACAGGTTCGAGATAAGGAAGATTATAACTGATCCTTTACTACATCGCACGTGGCTTATGGTGTGTGAAGAATCCCAGGTACAGATGTAGTTTCTGAGCACTATTTACATAATACCTTTAAATCACCTGACTAAAGTGTTATTGCTTCCACACAGGTTGCAGCCACTGAATGCCTTTTAAAATTCAAGTTAAAAATCTATAGTGATACAGGCACTGTTTATACAGATAAACTCCCTACACACATTTTGGCATTTATAATGGATACTACTGTTATCTAGATCAAATAACATTAAAATACTCGGTGACTACATAGCAATAAATTATCAGACTGTGATTATGGTTATGCAGAGAGAAGCTGAATTAAAATTTCGTATTTAAACTTAGTACTTACTATTTTTTCCACCTAGGATCTTTTTTTAAAAGCAGATTTTAATATGTATTTTACTGTTTTTTCTCTGTACTGATGGGTAAAATTTAAAATGCTTTTAACAACTGTAATGACTATCTGCATTTATAGACTAGGTAAGCTTGCTAACTGCAAGAAAAGTCAACATTGGCTAACCTGCAGATCAGTATAACTATTTTACAGATGAGAGAGTCCAAAAAGAAAGACAAATATCACATTCTTTATCAGGCACAGAGAGGTTAAAGGACGGGATTTAATCTGCTGTATTATGGAAATAGGTTCTATCCTCTGCTTAAGTAAACTAGATGGATTAATAATAAAAGTTTTTTAAAGTACAGAATTGTTACAATGCCTTGGTTAGAACTGACATTTGCTTTTTGACAGGTTTTATGTCACAGTAGTGTCACAAATCCCAACACTTCTTGTCACAACAGGTTAATGTGTTATCAGTGTAAATACACAACTGTAAAAGAGAAGAAAGGATGATGCTCCTTATGAAAGAAATACATGAATAATTTTTACAAACCCAATTTCCCCTTATATTGGCATAACTGATTTGCTGTATGTAGTCATATTATGCAAAGCACATCAAGGGAACAGATGAGCAACCGAAAGAGGAAGACATTTGGAAAAGACTAAGCTCCTCCCTTTATCATCATGATTTTCAATGACTGACGCATTTGAGAAATAAAAAAAAACGTAATTGGAGATTGATCACCATTCTTTCATCAATATATTAAGATCTGCTAGCAAATATACTGAGACTACAAAGAGTTCCTTAGGAAGTACTGGGAAGGCTGGATTTAATCTTTCAGCTACTTCTACAGTTAAAAACAACAGCAGGGGAAATTAAAACAAAAGACTTCTACTTACCTTATAATCTATTAAACTATGCATATTTCCTGCCTTTCTTATATAAAAGTAAAAGCTCATTTTATTTTCAAACTTTGGAAGTCATTCTCAAAGGGGAGGTTTTACGTTAGCAATAGTACCAATTTGGAACATCTGACACCAAGAGATTCCTGAACTGGGAAAACTGGATATCACTATACCCACATTTTAAGGAGATCAGTAACATAATTATCTTCTGTTTGTATACGGGTTTAGTTCTGGAGGGGGCTTAATTTATAATCTGTACTCTGTAAAACACAGTTTAAAGGTATTCTTCAACACAGAATGATGCCCAGAATTAATATGGGTAATAGGTATATGATCAGAAACATCGTAGAGGTCAACAAGCATCTAGTTACCCCTCTCTCCCCAGGATGGTAGTGCTCATACAGCGTATCTAGTTTGCCCAGATAGGCAACCCTGCCTTGGGGTGTTCTAGCCACAACAGTAGTTATCTCCCATTCTAAGTGTTACACTCTGTCCAAATACAACTTTTTTAAACCATGCAATTAACATTTCTATAAAAGCCACCTCAAAAAATGGTGCATGTACTTTTTGTTGTTCCTGTTCCTTCTCCTGCCTACCAAATAGGCTTCCACCGCCACCATGGAAAACAAATGATGGAGCTCCAGCTTTGACTGACACGAACGTGTTAACCACCAGAGAAGCTTGTTTAACAGCAACAGAAAGATATTCTGGCTACAGCTATGCCTTTCTTGAAGAGGGGTCTCAGCAGTGACCACAATCACACTATGCTTTGTCCTTCAACATCCCCTTGACCATTTCTTCATGAAAAGCCTGTGCCTGTTGATTTAGTAGGCCACCTGATTAAGACACAATGAGTATTAAATACCTGAGATTTTGTGTGCCCACAGGGTGCATTGAGATACTGAGTTTTATCCTATGGGCATCCTTGATGACTTCTCAAAAGACAGGACAGGCTCCAAGACCTTAGAATGAAAAGTACTGCTGGAAATGCCAATGACAGAAATATTACAGTAAGCAAGCAGTCTTAAGAAAAATACCATTAGGAGTTGCTCTACAGATCTCTGCTGAAAAAACGCTCTTATATTAGATAGCATCCTGCCAATAAGGAAAAAAGTCTGCTTATGTATGGAGGAACAATGTACAGAGGAACATTTATAAAGTACAGATCTGTACTTTGATAACAGGGCTGTGCTTTCCAGAGGGCTTGGACAACAAATATTCCTTTTTTTTTCATGGGGATTTAGAAACTAACTGTATAAGGTAGGTTTAGAAATCTTAAATTCTGTTGTGAAACAATGACAAGAGAAAAGTATGAAAAAAATGCATTTTTTAATAATTTGTATTAAATTTCTCTAAATTGAAAACAATACATATATTCAATATAATCATGCAGATTTACAGATCCCACCCAAAAAAAGTTACACTTCATCGTCTCTGCTACATTCATATCCAGCAATACAAATATTTCTTAGAAATATTTCTCAACTATTCCAGGTAACACAAAACTTTTTTATAAAAACTACCTGCGCTGGAGAAGATTTGGTCAGAACAGAACCACCCATAGACTCCAACAGGTTCTAAGAAGCCATTGATCACACGATAAAAAACACACTCAAATATCTTCTCATGCCCAGTTCCCCTCCTGACTACAAGCACATGTAAAATCTCAGTGATCCACAAGCAGAAGCTTTAGGAGGGCTCTGTAGGCCAGGGAGCCAGGTAACAAACTTGTTTTTAACAGCTCAGTGACAGGCTGCATACTGTTCTCTTGGGATGAAACACGGCAGATGACCGAAAACGAGCAGCAGTAAAACCAGGTTTTTCTCAATTCACTCGGGTGAACTAGTTTCTAACTCTGTAACCCAATACAAATCTGATCCCCTGTGGTCACTCAATTAGTCAAAAGACAAGAAGCGATTCTGGCATGCGTATGAAATGCTTACGTAAGTTGAATGGCTGGGAAAGGTAATGCCTTTTGCCGAAACAAGAATGTACCTTCTACCAATTAGCTCTCTCTTGACAACTACACCCTTAAGGGACGTAGCAACTGTTGGAAAAAAATTGAATGTGAGACATTTCAATCAGCAGGTAATTGAAAAAAAAAGCAATTATCAGGGACCGGAAATAAACAGTCCTTTCTATTCAGATTTGCCATTCTGATGTGGAAGGGGAGTTTGGATGAAATTTTGTGGAATAATAGTAAAAAGTTGAACCAGGCCTTCCCTCTTCTCAACAAAACCCTCAAAAAGACTTTTCAAGTACACTCAATGTTTTTCAGACTGGGAACACTACAGAGTTGATGAGAAAAATCTGAATAGAGAAGTAATTCTTAGCGTACATTAACTCTTACATACTTAAATGCAATATTAGTAATGGTGGGTTTGGTTTTATTCATATTTCAGAGATCCTTGTATTGTCAAAAATGTGAATTTAGGGGAAGATTAATAGTTGACTGCCTGATCTGACACCTGCTAAAGTCAGCTACAGCCTTTTCATGTTTTTCAGTATATCCTGGAAGAGGCCCTTAAAAAGAACACTGAAATTAGGTGAGTGAAACATCAGGGCTTATTCAACAAAAGAAGGGAGTGAAAACTGTTACAATACTAAATATTTATAGAAATTATTATTTTCTTCCATTTAAATGAAGAAGATCATATCTGAACTTTAACATTCTGTGTGCAGTTTGTCATCCAAATACAATAAATGGCTTAGTGCATGTGAGCCAAAAAATGAACTGATTTATCTTTTATTGTCCAAAATGAAGTAAACACAAATTGTAAACAGCATGAAAGCTAAAAGGGAGCTAAAAAGGCTCCAAAATTTTAGTTTTAATACAGTGCAAATTTCCAGGCAATACAATTAAAAATACTAAATATAAATGCAAAATTTATTTAAAATACAAGTGTGAACTTTAATTCACTCCAAGTATATTTAAAATCTTGAATACCTTAAGTTAAAATAATTTAAATTAATAATCCCCACACCACAAGAACTCTTGGTCAAGATGAGTATTTGGTTTCTGTGAAGTCCCTCATAAATTCTTGGAACCGGGAGGCACCAGTGGCTGAATTACAGCAAATCAGTGTCCACTTACTGACATACTTTGAACATAAACCCAACACAATGCTGAGAAAAAGAGAAATCGAGTTACTCCTACTGGTAAGAGAGAAAAAGGCTTTTACTCACTCTTTCCCTATGACACTCAAATTTAGCGTTGCAAAAATAAAAAGAGCACATTTAAAATGGCTCCCAGTTAAAATCTGAAATAGCCCTTCCTTTCTTTTTTTTTTCCTTTTTCCAGAAGACACAGCTTTTAGCCCCAGTTCACACTAACACAAGTGTTTAGATCCTGCCCCTTTGACACTATATATGAAGTATAGTTTTAACATGCCATCTTGTGGATCAACGGCATCTACCCTGAAACCTGACTGCGTTCTGCTGCTACTCTTACAAGAGGTGCCAGGTTCTGACAGCAGTCTGCACAGTTTTTAGCAATGAGAGCCACCACTGTTCACAGTCCTCAGCTGTGAACAAGACGTGAACAGTCACAGTAAAGGGACACTGCCATCGACCTCTGGAAACTGTTTTGTGAAGTCACTACATTAAGTAAAGTCTGTATTTTTTCATGTGCAAACCTAGTATGGGCACACAAACATGTCACTGTGTGGTGAAAGCGGGGTGTGAACCTTTACCACATGTTAGCTGCTCCACAAAATCCCTGAAGTCCAAGTGAAATAGTAACCCAGTGAAACAGCTTCATCTAACTAAACAGAGAACTTGTTTTTCCAATACAGTGACCTCAGCCACTGGGATCATTTCAGTCTTCCCATGAAAGAAGTTAAGCTACTTTGCATTTACTGCTCATCACAGATAGCTACTGTGCAGAAGGAAAGTCAGACTTCTGCCTACCTTCACAGTAGCTCATTCTTGTCTCAATTCCCTTGCTTCCTCTTCCGAGGAGATTTCTGAAACTGTTCAGATGAGTTTTCAGAATTTCAAGTCTCACAAACCCTGTGACTGGTCCTGCAATCTCTGCTCAGCCAAGTTTGGTTTTTTTAATTAAAGTCAATAGCATCTTGCCTGAAAAAAGATTAACAGTTCCTATCTAGTACGAACACGTCTTTCTTTTTAAGAGTTAAGTGTATTATTTAAGAGTTAAAATTAAAAAAAAAAGACAAAGTATACAAATATCAGGAAGATAGCAATGATCAGACAGCTCACTAGTCTGTCATTTTTCAGAAGAAACGATGGCATAATCCCTGTCCAAAAGCACTTTCCAACTCCAGAAATGGTGCAATCAAGAGGTAACAAAACAAGAAGAACAGGACTAGGGGCAGGAACACAGTGCGATAATCAATGAAGTCTAGTGTGAATGGCAGAAGAGACGAAAGTAAATTATTTATGTAGGGATAATTAAAATAATTGCCTTTTAGAGTAACTTTTGAGACAGCTCAAAGCAGAAATAAGTCCTCAGAAGAGACATGAATGAAAAATTAGGAAGTTCATGAGCCAGGACAGGAAAAGACCTCCACACAAAAAATTGTGATGGAAGAAAGCCCAGAGAGATGTGTGAAAAAACCAGATAAATTACGTACAAAGATAAGAGAGCAGGAATGGATAACAGTGGCAATGAGAAGAAAAGGATAGGTAAGTAGGAAAGCAATGACAAATAACTAACTTGATATGGTCATTTATCCCACGAATAAAAGTAAATTTAAAATGGAAAAGACTGTTGATAGAAAATTTTACGCGATAACAAGGGCAAAATATCATCCCTTGTGAAAATACTTTTTTGCAATTTAGACCAGTTCTAAGTTCTGCTTTTTCCTCTCCAACAATGACAGAAGATGACAACACCATGGTGTACTCCTGACTGCGTTCTCGTGCTTCTGGGTAATGAAATCACTGTTTAAGCTTTGTTGGCAGCCACATCGGTTCTGTCCAAAGTATATAAATGATTAAGTAAACAATGTGATAAATAAATTGCTGCGGTAGGATAGGCCAGTCCTGAATACAAGCCAGGTTGCAAATGGAATTGTAGCATTATGCATAGAGTTCAGATTTAAAGACGCAAAAAATGACACCTACATGCATTATTCTGCTACAAGCTGGCCAAGAGAAATAAAAGAAATATAAGAGGAAAAGAAGGGCATACTGATGGAATGAAATTGTCTCTTAAACTACATTGGCTTCTCTTAGAGGAACAAACAAGGAAAAAGGGAACACTGCCTTCCCCACTCCTACATTTTCTATGAGCATATGCAGAATTAAAATAAAAGAAAGGATTGTTCATACAAGGACAGAACAACAATCTGTGATAAAAATATGGAGTTTGGTTCTGTGAGGTGACAAGTAATTTCCTCTCCCATGGCAATTGAGAGAGAAGGATGGTTGGTACCTTCCAGAATAATATTCTTAGATTACAAACCAACTCTTAAGACCCAGAACCATCAGCCAGTTGTAACAGAGGGAGAACATTAAGTTTCATAGTGAAAGATATGAAATTTTATGGAGGAAGATGCAGCAGATAAACAAGTCAGAGAGATCACTGTGCAAACAGGAGCCCTGATTCGGGCAACAACTCATTCTTCCCTTTAGTTTCTCAGTTCTCCTGGGATTGCTGTTTCACCTTGGTGTCACATAGATCCCCCTGTTCCACACTTCCCTCACTTTCCTACAATTGCATGACTTTTATTGGTACTTCATCTTGTAATTTTGCTGGCCTCGAGGACCTGGGATACCACTGGCATCCTACTTTTACTGAATGCAAAGCAGAATGAATTAGCAGAAGTGTGAGTATGTCAGGGAAAAGAAGATGAAGCAGTGTGATAGTCCGGATCATTACAAGGAGCTCACAGCACCTCTGACTACATGAAACACTAAACAACAAATGCATGAGATAGAATATTACACAATATTACTACAGAGGCATCTGAACACAATCATGAACAACATACAGAGATCTCCCAAGAGGGCATTAGCAAACTTATATCTAAAATACAAAAACAGAATTCATGTGGGTCTTTTGACCAAACATTTGAGTATCTTCTGCAAAGTGATGCATATTAGCAAATGAAAAGGGTACTCCCACGTAGACAGCCTCGAGGAAAAGGCTTAGCACTAGGAGTTCCAGCAGATAAGTACAGTTTGCTCTAACTGTTGATTACAATCACATGTGGCCTGAGAGAAAAAGCACAACTTTCTCCTTTTTCCTCAGATGAGATAGCTACAACACATCTCTGATCATCAAACACAGTTCAGCCGTTCATAATACAGGTTATAGCTATTAATTACTTCCGGAATATCAAGCTGACAGAATTTTCAATGCATTAATTTTCTACAGTGCTTGCAATACTGTCACACTATACATGCTTTGAGGTGGTCATGAGGCATGACTGAGATGATTTTTTAAAATTTTTTTAATATATGTACTGGTTAACAGGCTTGCACCCTGCCACTCCAACCTTGTGCTTTATTCTTTTGGCCCAGTGCCTTAGGAGACTCATCAGTCTTTTTCCCCTGCATCTCAGAAGGATGATAGCTTCTTTGTCCTAATGAGCAACCTAACACTTAGCTGTTGGGAAAGATCCTTTCTGAACCAGCTTGAACACCAAGAAATTGGGAATTGAAGGCACAGGTCTGGAAAAAAAGGGGCAAGTGAGAGCACAATCCAATTTCCTGCTCTTGGGCTAAGAAAGGCTATAGACTAGAAGCAGTCGCAACTGCTATGAAAAAATAAATAAATTAGAAGGCAAATGCCACGGAACAAGTGTAAGAAGTCTCCAGGGCAACCTCCATATTTAGAAGGTCACTTTAAATTATCACAAACGTATTTGGTATAGTTCTGCTGTGCTTTCAGCAGAAGGCCACATCAGTAGGGTAACTCACTTTTGCTAGTTGCCTGGGGGACTGACATCTTGAGAGGTTTTCAACCATTTGCAGCACACAACGCAGATCTATTTTAGTCATCTGTGTTTATTCTGTGCTGTTTGCACTAGGTCTCCCTCAGCCAAGATTCATGGCTATGCTGGATACTATTTCAGATTATGCCAGTTTATAATAGTAAGACTCCAAAATGACCTGGCCAGGAGAATTATGTGGAAACTTGGTTGACAAAAGAGTGTTTGAATTAATTGTGTTGAAATAGTTTTAAAACTTGCAACTTTTGCTATAAAAATCTAGTGACACCTCAAAATACAAGAGAGATCAAAATAAAGAACGATTTGCTTTGTATCCCCCAGACATTCAAGCCTTCTGGTATAGCAACCTAACTAGACATGGGCCATTACTTTGCAATTAGCTACAGAAGAACAAAACACAAGATTGTAATTCCCACAGAGGTCTGTAAGGCCATCAAATCTCTACAGTACAGCTGCTGGCAGTTCATCAAAACGGATCCTTTTTGTATTACAGAATTAGAAGTGTTTTGGGTTAAAGAACACATTGCTCATTCTCATAGAAACTAGTATGAGAGAATTCTAAAGTCACACTTTCTGTAAAGCAAATAACACTGTATCAGAAGGGAAAAAAAAAAAAGGATGTTCACATCATACAAAGTTACGTGTGTTAATGGCTTAATTTGACATTTCTGGCCACTGTAACTAGTCATACAGAGGTCTCAGGCTTCATGGAAGATGCTCTACATGTAATTATCCCCTGCCACCACATACACTGTGTTTTCAGTCTAGTTTTCAACTTGAACTGAGCCTTGGGCTAAGATACTCCATGAATCAGCCATGCCTACTCAGAAAGCATTGAAGTCTGGAGGAGTAATATAGTGCAATCAGATTTTTATTTTACAAAAGAAGTGGGGAAAAAGGGATATAAAAATGCTTAAACATAACATCATTCTTATCCAGAGATTTACTGTCTTCTGCCACAACTAAGACAGGAACCATTTCCTCTGGATACCACAGAATGTCCTTCACCGTGACTCTTTCAAACAACTGGCCCCTTGTCTGACAGAGTGTGTGTGTGTCCCCCACCATTAAAGTACTTCATGTTGTTTGTTGTTCTTCATTCTTGAACTTTGGCTCTTCTTGTCAAAATAAGTTTTGCAGATGGAGGAGACTGAACGGGAGATAGTGTCACACAAGCTAACAGACCTGTCATTGTCTTTAGACAACTCTTGTATATCTGCAGAGGATGGAAAGTCTTGTGATGTTTTTCTTCTATGCTTGCTTCCTCTTATGAAAGTTCCCAATTATCTGCTATATCCACAGAGTAAATAGTGAGCCCAACATACAATAGTCAAATTGTTACACAACACCACCAAATTGTAACAGATATTGCCATGGGTATTACATACTAGAAATTATATTTATGAAGTCATAGCCAAAGACTTGAGATTTCTATTCTTTCCTAGGAATATCTGGAAATCAGAATATTTCTTATTATTTACAGTGGCCATACTACAGAAGTTTACTATGTGTGAAATTTTCACATTTTGACACCAAGGAGAACCCTGAAAAATCCACTTCAGGAAAATGATAGAACATTCAGCATAAGAGAATTCAATGCCACTGAAGTATGTATATATAAGTTATAAGAACTGTGGGTATGAACAGTATCTCCCAGTTAACCTAATAAGCAGAAAAAATCTTTTAAAAATATCATGTGCATTAGAGATGTACAGTCCACTGTCCATAAAATCTTCACGGTATTATGAATTAAGAAGAAAAAAACTCAACAAAACAAACCCCTGCTTAGTCAAGCAAAATGAAGGACAGAGAAATAATCAAGCCATGTAGCTTAGTAAGAATCAGGCTTTTCAAAAACAAACAGCTTTCTGGTTTGTAATTTTCTGTGGTGTTGCTAATGGCAGAGAGGAAGAAGAGTTTAAATGACAATAGCTTTTTTTTTTTTCTCATTGTATAAGCATTAATTGTAATGTCAAGATGAACTGAAGTCCGCATTTCAAGTATAATTTAAACTATATGCTATGTATAAAAAATACAATTTATTAATTCACAAATTGTACTTTGAATACCAAATACATTTTCTCAGAATTTCAAAGTAAATACACCAATTAAATTAGAAATTAAAAGTAACACTTTGGGAATTAAAACGAGAACTTCAGGTTGTAGAGTCAGAATTCTTGACCTCCTTCTGACCTTGGCACAGCAGCATCAAATTTCCCATACAGTTAACTCTAAGAGAAATACTGTGTATTTGAATATGAATTTTTAGCTCTACATGTAATAGTCACGATTGAATACATCATGCCTTCTTCATTAGCAGAAGCCTTAAGTCTTATCAGTGCTGTTCTATACAGGTATAAACAAGTTACTCTGTAAAATTAGTTTACTTTAACCCAAATGCAAGTTATTAAAGTCTACATCAATCATGGGGTTTTTTTGCACAATGTCATTACTGGACTGAAGAATCCAAAAAGTGCATTTCCACACTTGGGCATCTCCTATAATTACATTGTTATTCTGTTAAATTTGATCTTAACTCCAAACTTCTGGATTTACAACGCTCGGTCTAGAGATAATTACAACCTCATTGCTACACAATTTGCTTTCAAATCCTGAAAAGTACTCCCAGCTGTAACACCATTCAAATGTGCTCTGGCGTGTTTTATACCTATCTAGGTTAAAAAGAATCAACAATTAAGTAGGTATAGGGAACCATTCTGGGTATACAGCATGTTTGGATATTTTTCACAGCCCTGGGCTGAAGGACTACAGATGGCCTAGCTTTCTTGTATTGCTATGGTTTTGGAGCGAAGGTTTTGAGGATCCAAGTAGATGTAGTGGGCACCCAGTCTCCACTGAGACTTGTGGGGTTCAGCAACTTTGAGAACTGATGTCCAAGGGTTCCTTTTAAAACAAATAGTAAAATTCCTGTTTGCTTACGTTGTGTAAGATTGAGTGACAAGACAGCAGCTTAGAAAGCAAAGTCTTACTGAAGCATGAAAGTTACAGATGCAATAATGAAGGTTTAGCAAGTCTCCTGCTAAAATCATGCAATAGGTTACTTGAGGATAGTCTGGCTGCTGACTGAGACTTTTGAGACTTTTCCTTTCTAGATTCCACTGAATTATCCAAGCTAGTGATTTGCTCTTATAAATATTTAGGAGCATCTGTTTTGCTTTTTTGGATGGATGAAATCTGGCATTTCCCCTTACTCCTCAGTTTCCAGTGCTAATTGGTATGGTCTTTTTGGAAGCCGGACACAGAGCAATAAACTCCATTCCTGCAACTACACAGGAACACTGTTAGACTGGTCTTGGTGACTGCTCAAGAGGGTGCATCTATGATGCGCTCTGTTTACATTCACAACACAGGAACCAGTGTGCCTCCAAATGATCCATTTGCACCCACCTTACACTGCATGGAGCAGCCCAGGAACAAAATCTCACAGACCTTTGTGGCACTTTTTCTGACTTTGAACACAACTCACCTACATCATTCATACCTAGAATCCTCCAGCCACAACAAAGAGGAACGGCTGACTGGTGCCATTGCCTGTATCTTCTAGCAAAACATGGAAAGATAAAAAATCCTGAAGGGCAGTTGAAAGTCTGAACCACACTGGTTCAGATTTGCATCTGACAAACCTCAGAGGACAGAGCAGCCAATATGCATCCTCCTTTCTCCCTCCCAACCTCCTGAAGCTTGGTCCTGGGGATTCCTTTGTCACCACTGTAGCATGTGTCCAGAAGCCTCAAGGTCCAGAATCAACACAACCGTGGGATATGGTACAAATGTCATGCTGAGGACAAGAGGAAAATCCTTCTTGGGAAAGAACATGTGTGTGAGCATCCATATGGGGCTAGGAGGGAGAGCTCAGAATGTTTTGAAATTGTGCCTCTAACTGGGAAGCATGAGCTAGGATGGCTGGGCCCTGACGTAAAGGCTCCACAGAAGAGACAACTGTTCTCCACAGAAGCCTCAATTTTCTACGCCCTTGTGCCAACAGCATTGACCTTTCAACAGTGCATAAGTAGACTGAAGGATGTGATTACACCCCTGTACTCAGCACTTTAAACCTGTATCTGGAATCCTGCATCCAGTCTCATGCTCCCCTACACAAGACATATTTACAGACTGAAGTGAATTCAGCAGAGGGTCACCAGGGGCTGGAGCACTTGCCTTATAAGGAGAGGCTGAGGGACCTGGGCTTGTTCAGCCCAAATAAGAGATGGTTTTGGGTGGATCTAACAGCAGCCCCCTAGTACGTACAAGGAGGTTACTGAGAGGACAGAGAGAGGCTTTTCACAGCGCTGTACCTTCAACTAAAACAGTGTATGGAAAAAACTCTCTACTACAAGGACTGTCAAACGTTGGAGCAGGTTGCTCCAAGAGGCTGTGAAATTGCTATCCTTGATGGTTTTCACAACGCAGCTGGAATAAAAGCCCTGAATGACCTGGTGCGAATTCACTGTTGACCCTGCTTTGAGCAGGAAGTCAGCCCAGATGACCTCCTGAAGTCCCTTCCACCCTGAACAATTCTGATAACACCAGCAAATGGGCAAACAGCCCTTCTTGCACCTCCATCCCCCTGTTGCCTGTTCAGCAATGAAAAAGTGAGTCAACGTTTAATGACCTGTGAGACTCAAGAGAGCACTGGCTGCACCACGCTTGGGAACTACCAAAGCGAAATTATATCAGGCCCATAAAGCACATGGAATTGGCTAAGCAGACATGCTCTATTTGTCTGGTGTCATTTGGACTTTGGTGCAGCTGGCCACTACAGTGATCTGGGCTGTTTGGCAACTCCAGCCCAAGGGTCTCATGGTCTGTGAAAAGACAAGTGCTTGTCATTTCCTCTTGAACTTGTGGGGGATTGTTTTGCCTTCTGCTGCAGCCACTGATGTGGCCCTACCACTGAAAGAGCCTGGTCTAGGGTGTTTTGGCTCCCAGTGTGGCCTGTGTGTTTTTGAGGAGGCATTCTGTGTGACAGGCCCAGGGGCACAATGTGAGAACATGATGGTACAGGTTCTGCAGTGCTGCGTTAGGGACACCAGTGGTGAACTCTGCTTACTCTGAGCAGAGTAATTCTGGAAAATGGGGTCATCCAAGCTCTCTGAAAGCACATACAGGTACAGCATCTGCATGGCATTAGGTTCTTCCCCGACATTCCAGATGAGATAGTGTAACAACGCACTCCAAGAAAGTGTGGACACTCAGGATTTTATGTTCAGGGTGAAGCAGGGCTACATGAGTCCAACCCACACATTTGCAAGAACAAGCTATATATACTTCTTGCAAAGTGCTGTTTAAAACAAGTTTGTTCTTTTGTGGATATCTGCATGTGGAAGTGGGTTTATTTTAAGGGAAAGCACATAAATTGATTCCTTATTCCCAGACATACATTATTTGAGGACTTACACATTACCCCTACTCTTATCATAGGCTAGTGGATGCCATATTTTTCTGACAACCTTCCTAAAATACTGACAAGAAACCTCTTGAAGAAGGGCTGGATCCTAGAGAGGATGCTCTTCACACATACTGCCTTGAGCAGTTGATGTACTCAGTAACTTAAAATGACATTAATTTAGGCCCTACAAGAAAAAAAAAAAGGGATAAAAACAAATTTATGAAAATCAACAGGGGGAAATACATCAAATGAAGCTGATGTACAATGTGATCTTAAAAAACAGTTTAACCAAATTAGAGTTGTAATCAAGTTCACCTAATTGCTCACAGTTTGCAATTGTTAGTGTTATTTTTAAAAATATATACTTCTACTTAGAAAATAAAAATTAGCACTTTGTAGCTTTTTCTTCAGTGGACAGTGAACTAAGTTCCATGCAGAAGCAAAGAATCATTACTATTTTACAGGTCACAGTTACAGCACTGTAAAATAACTTGCTTGAAGTTGTTCAGCCATATCAATGACACAGTAAGAAACAGAACTCAGAACTCGAAATCACTGGATTCTCAACTTCAGAATTTTTTAAAGGTTAGTTTTAAAAGATTTCGACATTGCTATCTTGCCATATGAGCAGGTGGAACTTCATATGTGTGGTAACACTTCAAACTCAAACTATTTGCAGGGTCCTTTCTTTGGGTTTCTGCAGACTGAAAAAGGGCTACAAAGAAACATTTAAACACAAACACTGTCAATGCTGTCAAAACGCAGCCCTGGGAAACAAATAGAAAGCTATCATTTGTATTAACTATTCAAAAGCTCATCAGAAAGTCAGATACACAGATTCTAACTGTACACGCAACTGAATAAGCAGAATCAAAAGCATCAGTAACTGTAAATCTGCAAGAGCTGAAGTAATGTCTGAATAACTACCCTTCCAAATATCTTCATGTTATCCTTACCAGATTAATCAGTCTTCTCATTGCATGTTCATGCGAGCAAATGCATTCACAAGGATCAAATCCACCTTCTGCCATGGTTCTCTGGATAAACCTGAACTTGTCTGTGAACACCTAAGAAGAATAAAAGGACAATGAACTCTTTTTCAACTGACCTTATTTTCCAGAGACTCACACATCAAGTTTCAGTTCATTTAATGCCAGGGTGAAAAAGCAAAACAAAGCAGGGTAATCCTATTATTCCTTTGGCAGCATGAATGAAGAAGTCTGGTATGTGCAGTTACATTTTGATGTTGCTGAAAGCAGTGTCTCACACAGGCTTCCTTAGCCAAATAATTTTTTTGCAAGAATTTGTGTGTCTCCCCTGGGTTTTCCCCACATACCACTATGAAATACATCCTAACAAACAAGAACCACAAAGATGAAATTCTGGTCTCTCATCTGCATAGTGGGACTCTTAAGCATATGAATACAATTTGAAAAGTCAGGGAAACTTGTACTCCTAAACCCCTAACACACTGCTGGCATTCTCCCTCTGGATCAATGTACAGGAAAAGAATCTAAAACCTGGTAACTTCTTTGCTACAGGGAGAAACAATCATCCTTATTGTATAATGAAAGCAAGCAGCACTAGTGCAAAAGCAGATGCACTTGGAAGCACTTTAAAAATGGACCTACACACACTAATTTTAGATCAAAGAAATAGGTCATTCACTTAGCAATACAGAAAGTTCAAAGAAGCTGTAATGGACATGGTGGGGAATCAATTCTAGGTTATTCACCTGCTAAAGCCACTTACACCAGACATGTCAAGCATATACAAGTGTATCTTTACCATTTACTGTCAGCTTTCTCAGTGACTTAATTGATGGTCAAAATGGGTAGCAGATTGCAAGGCACTTCTACCCTTGTGGTCAAATCAGCGATTGATTTCTCTCGAATGAGGACTCTTACGATGTATTAGTTCAGTTCTGCATAATGACACTTTCAAAATATTTTTGTTAACTTGGCATCAATAAAGCTGGATTCAGATTGTGTTTGTGTTGCATGCACTGGGGCCCTAATGTGAGGTAACTGGCAAGCTTAATAAATGCAGCAGCAGAGAGCAGATACATCCTCTCAATTTCCTAAAACAAGTAGTTTATGAAGGTGCCAGCCATTTGGCAAGGATGTGCTGAATCAACAGATGTGCTCTGCAGTCATCACCTATAAAAACTTACAGCCTTGACCACACATAAGTTTTAACTTCACTAGGAGAAAGAGGAATAACCCATATAGCTATAAGATACATTCTGGTGAATGAAGGTATCACCACAATAGTTCTTCCCTCTTGGGGGAAGAAAGAGATGGAAAAAAGAAAATGCATTTCAGAAGTCCTTCCTCTGTCAATGCCTACCACTCTTCTGTATTATCCTCTGCCACAGTGGAGAGAGCCAGATAGTATAAAGAAGGCAAGAGATATCCGTATCTTCATTATGGAGTCTGAGCATCAGTGCCCTTAATTTGCTAGGGTCTTCACTTTTTAAAAAGAACACTGAAAACTGAAGAACAGCAAACAAAAAAATCTTGAAGGGATGGAGGAAAGGCTTTTTGCCTAGACACTAAGAAAGAGTAATCTGGCAATGTACTGAGAAGACAACTGAGAGGTGACCTGACTATGTAGCATACAAGTACCTTTTGCATAGAAAAATAAACCTGAGTATTGAGAAGCTCTTCAGTGAAGAGGTGATCAAGAACCAATGACTGGAAGCTGTAATCAACCAAATTCAAAAGAGAAGCAAAGCATACATTTTTACCATTAGAGTAACTGACCAGAGCAACAAACTGCCAAAGAAGGGGGGGACTTCTCATCTCTCAGTGCATTCAGACGTGCTTCAGCCACATACAGGTTACTGAGTAAAGTGCAGAAGCACCCAAGTTTAGACATAATGTTCTCCAATATACAGGAGACCAGAGCAGGTGATCTAATGATTCTTTCTGAGAGTGAATTATAAAGCTACTACACTAACTTTTGTGAAATTATCTCAGAAGAACTGCACAAGAGCAACAGAAGAAATTTTTTAACTACACAAGCTTCCTGGATGACATGCCACGTCAGCCTATTTTACCACAAGGAACAGGTAAAAGTACTGATTGCTAAATAGTGCAAAATGGTTTCTCTGGACATAATGGTGACAACCAAAAGAAGGTATTTGAACGAGTAAAGTTGCAAAACAATATTTAATTGTAACTTGAAAGAATTTAGGAGTCAGTAACACATAGTAATGTCACAGCAATTAATTGAGGAATGTTTATATATGACTACAAGAAATCAAAACATCAGATAAAAGTCATCACCAATGAAACAAGGCAAGCATTCTTTGTAGAGCATACAACTGAAAAAGATTAGACAATAAACAGGGAAGATTAATCTGTCATATAACATCATAAATTTAAGTGGAGGTGCGCTAGAAGGAATTTACCCCAAGGCATCCGAATTGTACATGACGAATTACCTTAATCAGCTAAAAAAAAGCAGAACACATGTCACCAAGTAAAATGCCATCCTTTATCTTTCCTTCCTCCAAGTCTATAACAAGCTCTTTCATCGGCAAAGGACCAAAGACAGACCATCTATTTTGGGAACAGCACTAGGTTTTCCCCTGATAAAGATGTTAAACTTGGGTTGTTCTATTACTTTAAAAAAACCCAAGTAATTAATCCCCCTTTATGCAATTATTTTTTGCTGGGAACTGGAGGAAACAGAGATTTTATATGTGGCTGACTAGCTATAAAGAAGAGAGAACCACTCTATATTATACAATGATTTTCACTTGTAAAATGACATTATCATATCTGAATTCCTCATTAAAACATTCTTGGCTTCGTAATTGTATTACTTGTAACACACCTTGAATGCATAAAGGACTAAATATCAACTAAGCTTTGTACGCAGATCCTTAAGTTTATTAATATTTTGCAACCCTGTGTAAGATTTGGTAACAAGAGACTAGTATTTTTATATATCACGGAGCAGGATTCCTTGGCTCCAGTGCACGCCCTTCGGCAGCCCGTTCATATGAAAATCCTGTTCCAGAATTGCAGTGTGCTTCCTGCCTGCCTCCCGGTACTTGCAATTGTCTGATCTCACGTCAGCGGCTAACTTGTTCTGCCCAGCTCTGACCTCCTCGCTGTGAGTCACACCAGCTCTCCACCTTTTGCAAATACAGTTCTTCTACATACAATCTATCACAGAAAAAGGGAGGACGTGCTCCATTCTTTTCCTCATGACCTGGAGAAAGAAAAAAAAAGCTTGCAGTTTTATTTTATTTTACTTTACTTATTTTTCTGTATGTTTCCTGTTTATTGTTACCTTCTTTTTCTTGGAATTTACAGAGTAACTGGTAAGACCACAGTAAGTGGTAAGGCTATGATGTTAAATACCTTCAAGTACTCTGAGAGTTACTTTTACTCTACTTGAAATTAGTGTATTTTGGTTTGACCATATTACTGCTAGCACAGTATTTAATTCACAGGGTTTACAAACAGCTGGAAGATACACTTGGTAAATGTGCCAAAGCTCTCACTCATAACAGCTCAGAAGGTATATATTATGGCCTCTAGACTAAGAAAACTGATAGAGAGCATAATAAAGGAGAGAATTAGTAAACGTGGACAAATATGATGTACCATCAGTCAGCATGACCTTTCCAGTGTAGAGAGGCCCACAGAGGCAATCATAAACAGTACTACTGAAATTAAAATACTGTATTCAGAGCCAGAATTACTACAATTTGGGAGCAAAGTGGAGGATGATCTCTGATGATTTAAGACAGAAATAAAAGCCCACCATTACCTTTTGACTTCAACATCTATTTAAAATCATAGGTAATGAAACCATATTGAAAAATATTTCTAGTCTCTCATGATTTAAAAAATAGCATTCTCAGTTATAGTAATTATTGTAAGTTGTTTCTTCTTCTATTATCTTCCCCAATCCTAGTCCTACAGCTGTGTATTATATTTTCTACACCCTACTATCAAAAAAAAGCAATCTTTATGGCTACAATCTGATCGGGTTTTTGTTCCTGGGGACTCTTGTGTGTTTTAAATTATTGCAATGACTATACATTATATCCCAATTCAGCAACACCTCTCCTGAGTAAATAGCATGCAGCTGGTGAGCTCTGGGAGAGAGAAATTATACTCTGCCTCTCTCCACCCTAATCATTACAACACTGGATTCCTTTCTAGCATGAAGGCAATGAGAAGTTTTGTCAATTTTCCATGTGCTGGATGCCCTCCAATGTGACTCCAATACAATGCTGATTAGCAAGATTGTCAAAGTGCATATATTGGTGATCTCTACTCCTTGGTATAAAGGAGTGTGTAAAAATATTTACAACTCCAGTATTCAGAGAAACACTCACCCTATATGACACATATATCAGAGTCACTGCAGATTTATCACAGACTAAAACTGATATCTTCAGCATCCAAACTCTAAGCCCATTAACTTTTACCTTTCCTGGATCCAGACACTTTTAAAATGTAGACTGTCATACACACATGATACATACAATGGCTGAAGACTTCCTCTGCTAAGAACTATTTTTGCTGTTGCTATTTTCTTGCAGACTGAAGGTAAGAAATCCTTGGGAGCAAAATACCTCACAGTACAGCAGACAACTAACAGAGTATTTTCACATTACTTTAAAGAGAAACAAAACCCTATTCAGCTCCTTGTTATTGTTCTTCAGCCAACTGCAATAACTCAAAGCACAATTGTCAAATATCTCTAACAAGCCATAAAGTTAACTCTGCTTCTGAGTTCAGTTTGAGAGAAATGTGGCAGAACAAATGAAAATATGTATAAAATTTAAAATAAAACTGTGTAAAGAAAGCAAATGACTTGTTATGCCTCTGCAGGCATTCTGAAAGATGATAAAGGGCTAAAATAGCAAAAGCCATACAAAAAGCATGAACAATTCACTGCCTCAAAGATAAAATGTTCATTTTTATCTTACTGTCAGAGGCAGAAACCCTCTCTCCTATACTCTTCCACAATTTCCTAGAGGATCCAGGTTTCCATTAAAAGGATTTGTTCTCTTGCCTTTTTACCTGCACCTAAGCCATCTTAGTATCCATGTTTTCTTACAACACTTGACCCTTTCTGTAATTATTTACTTCACAGCACGCCCCAAGTTTGGTTCTTCTGTATCATCTTACCCATCTCCAAATGACCTCCAAGTATCCTCTTCCAGCATCTAAAACATCCTGTACATTGGCCTCGTGTAGTATAACACCCTTCCAATCCTGCACACAAAGTCCTGTTCCAGAGAAATTACCAGGCACAGAGGCTGTGTGACCATAGTACCCATTAACCCAGGGGGTGGAAATTTGCTTCACTTAAAGCAAGAAGAGACTGCTGTGGTCAGCTCCTCATAAAGCTGCTGATCGCTGCTTTTATAGGACTCTTTCTTCTCCTCCTTGGTCACTCTGTCCCCCTGGCTACCACCAGCACCCCAGGGGTAACCGGCACCTCAGCCGACTCATTACTGGGCACTTCAGAACGCCTCTGGTACAAGTGGTTACTCCAAAATCTGTTTCTAATCCTGCCTCTTCTAGGGACTGGACTCACTGAACCCTACCTAGTCATACAAAGTCCAATTCAACATCAATTAGGCATCCAGTAGAGTAATAGATAAAGGTATCTTCAGTAGGTCAATATTGCTTACCAGTGACGAACCAGCCAAGGGGAGCCTAAACATTCAAATCCAATGAATCCCAGCCAAACTCATAATTTTCCATATTTGTTATATAATGCATTTTCCTGTTGATTTCCACCTTCTATAATATTTGTACTTCATGCACACCCACCCTCCCACAGACTCCTGCGTGTTTTGTTAGTCTTTTGATGAGCTACCTACGTCCAACTCACTAGCCTGTTATTTAACTTCCTATTATTTCAGTTGTACAGCTAAACTTTGTGAGTAAGACAGGCCAGGGAATTTTATCCATTGATCTCTGCATCAAGTTTCTCTTCAGACTGGGTTAGAGGACAGAAGGGAAAAATAATAAGCATGGATTTGGGGTTTCTCTTTTAAAAAAACAAACTAGAGATACATGTAGATAGGACTGGCTGATTTTCCCCACAAAGATCTTTGTGAAATTTCTAGTTTTTTCAGTTGCTACTAGCAGAAACGCAGCACATTTCCTATCACCAGAGCAATATAAAGGAGGAACAAGGCAGAAATAACAACAGAGCCATTAAAAAAGCAAAGGAAGGGAATAACTAAACACAGGATAAAACTACAGGACAGTGTAAGAAAGCAGAAGTGTTTGTAGTTGAATAGGGAAGAAAGATCACAAAAGAAACTACAGAAATAGGGAGAAAATAAAGAGAAAAAAAAAGCAGTACTTTAAAATAAATAAACGCTATTCTGTCTGAAGTTAATGGATGCATGATTCCAAGGGAATAGGGGCATTAAATCAAAATTAATCCAGAAGCCAAGGAGCTGGCATAAGTATCCAGTGGAGGTGGTCTGCCATTTTTTAATCTAAGATTTTTAAATTGTTGGGGTTATAGAACTGGCAAAAATAAGCTCAAAGATTTCTAAGGAAACTTCCTTTACAAAGCAACTTCCTCTGTTCAAACAAGGCTAAAAATAGGTTCTGTAAAAAAAGAATCTTGTATACAAATTGAAACTAATTAAAACATTCCAAGGATCTGTTCTTCTCTATTATTGTAATTTAGACAGTTCAAGTCAATATTCCCTCACAGAATTCAAGTCTGAAACACTGGAACATTATACTTGGCTTTTTTATAATGGTAATTTTTAATCCCTTTTATTAACAACGCAAGAGAAGCTCTCTCCCATCATCTCTTCCATGCTTACAGCTCCATCCTACTTTTACGGAAACAAATACCAGCACTCCCATTGGCTTCAGTTGACCAGGATCTAGTTGCTCTGCAAGGTCACAGATCTCTAGAGGACTACTGATGATCTTTTCCTACCAGGTCTCCTCCTGGACAATAAATTGAGTATTCAGAACAAAAGAAAACCAACTGGCTGACTGGGCAGCAAAAGCAAAACAGCAGGATATAAATGTGGGTCCTGCCAGGAGGAGTGCTGCCACAGTAAAGTGTGGCTCTAATTACAGCGTTCTCCAACTAATTGTCCCAGTTCAGATCATCCACTTAGCTTTTCTAGGGAAAAGAGCTGCAATGATTTTGATGGCTGATACAACACCCAAAGAGGGTTCCTAGACATTGCAACACTTTCAGAGTATAAAGCAATCCTCTCCACTCTCTTTCCTTATTGTTCCAGGGGGTGGGGGATGGGGGC